>CM021734.1:65639278-65987815 GCA_011075105.1 Heteronetta atricapilla | reverse complement strand
TGGGCAGGTGACTGAGCCTCGGACAGGAATTGTGTGCTTTCTGCAGCAACAGCTTGGCCAGCTGTCACAGCCGTAGCTGAGAGTAAGTTATACAGGGCTTTGCAGCCTGAGATGGGGAGGTGCTATCACTTGCCCTCAGATATTCCACTTGAACAAGACAGGAGGATTGAGCAGAGCACTTGTGGAAAGAATATCCCAGTTATTTATGTTCTTGTGTATCTGCTTAATTTTGCAAGTGTCCCTCTAAAGATAGCCCAAGTGAGTCTTGAAACAACTGTCTTGGACTCCTTCTGGGCATACAGTGCTCTCCCTTGCTGCCTTACTGTTTGATAACCTGACCAGACCACTTATCAGCTCTCCTGGGCACCGTGTTCTTGGCTGACTGCTATGCCTGAGCATGATGCCCAACAAGGTTATGTGGGGATCTCGGGGCAGAGGGAAGGGCTTGGTACCTGCTACACTGAAGTACAGAATCCCTGCCTTTAACTTTGGAGATTATCACTCCTGTAATCTCCAGCCATCAGAAAGCTTAAATTGTTTACTCTTCTCCCTTGCAAGGGAAGTCCCTTGCAATTAAAATGGCTGGAGTGGTGAGCTTAGTCCAGGCTGCATTAATGGCATGGCACTCAAATGGTTAAGTCTTGTTTTTCTATCTGCATGGAAAAAGGACTGTTCCTCTAAAGCTGTTTTGCTGTGCAGTGGGCTGCTGTCCTTCCTGACTCTCTGTATCCGGCAGTAACTTCCTCCCTTTTGATAAAGTGAAGTTTATCTACAGAATTCTTCATAAAGGGAGGAACAGGCCAGAGGGACAGTCATGAGATCTGTTGTTATGAGCTAGCCTCACACAACTAGAAGTTGAGCTTGCCATCCCTCCTCAGGGCCCAGAAGAACAAGGAGAGGTTTCCTCTACGGGGGAAAACTTATGTCTGGGTCAGCAAGCTCTGAATTCTCACGCAGAACATGGTCATGGAAAGAAGTTGAAAGAAGCACATAAAAAGCTGTGCATTTTGTCTGCTTTCTTTGACTTGATTTGAATAATGATGTGGAGGTGGAGTTAATAAATCAAGAACTTTGGGGTTTATGTTCAGTTTGTTACTTTGGATTCTATAACATGCTTTATAGCCCTTGAAATGTGCTTCTTTAATCACACATACAAACACAAACTATATGTATGGGAATTGTGCACTTAGCTGCCAGTCCTACTGTTTGGCCAGCAGTTGTAGGTCAGGGTTCGTGATGATAGAGCAAACTTGCCATACTTCATGATGATAGAGCAAACTTGCCAAACTACACTCTGCAAGACTCCCCTGTGTCTCTGGCTACTTGGTGGCATTTTCTTACTATGGTAAGGGAACATTGGTTACTACATAGACAAGGGGGGAAAAATTGTACTTTCATTACCAAATTTTATATGACAAAATTAGGATAATTTGGAAAATGGACTTCTGAATTTGACTCTGGTGGCACAGGATTCTGTGTCTGCCTTTGACAGGATTCTGTGTCTGCCTTTGACAGATATGTGGAACCAATTGCTGATTCTGTGTGTAGGTCTTACCTTCAAATATACTAAGAAACAACTTTCCCTGGTGATGTTCTATGCAATTGCATTTTTTTCCCCAATGCATTTGATTTTGCTGCTCTTAGAGGGCCTGAGCTGTAGTCCTGTCAACTAAAACTATGAATGGGAACTGATGGTTGAGTTCAGTCCTTAAAGTACTAGATGACAAGACTGGTTTATGGGAGAGATTTTGAAACCACCTTTTTGACAGAACAGTGAAGCTACTGAGCATCTTTTGGGATGGGTTTCATATGGCACAGATGTTTTAAAGAGCAGGGCTTCAGGTTAAGTAACTCAAAATGTCACTTTGGCTCTGTATTACTGGGCAACAAGGTTCTCTTTGCAGCCCTAAAATACATCTGGTGTCCCTTTATATCAGTCTGCTGCTGCTTTTTCTCTGTGAAGACTCTACTTCTTGAGATTGGTGTTTCTTCTGCTGTGATTGAGTATTAATGTCCTTCTAAAGGAATAAGTTGTCTTTAAAAATGTAAATTGTTGGAAAGAATATAGAAATCAAACAGTGGCATTTTGTATTGCTTTTCTGCGATGCATTCAACAGAGAAAATGAGAGGCTTTGTTCTGATGGTACTGTTCTCCTAGTCATCTCCTGAGACTGGCTTTGTGACATTTGGTGTTGCACAGTGAATGATTGCTGTTTGTTGCGTCAGGTGCTATACAAGGCAAAAAGTTATTAGGTAATAGCTCTGAGGTTCACGTAGCTATGCTCCAATGGTATTAAACTTCTGTGTGTCCAGTGCTGTGTGACAAGCTGAGAGCGCTTCAGTGGGGACTATGAAAGGGCATCTCACTCTTCACTGTTCCTAATATTAACAGAAGTGTAGGATCTTTGTCTTTGAGACATCAGTCAATTTTGGGTTGACCTTTCAAGCCATACTTAATAAAGTATGTTTCCTCTGCTTGAAGTATTGGTATGGACTGGGGTTAGCTCAGTGTCAATTTGAAGTGGGAAAGAAGCCAATGGGCAGCTTGTACTTCTTATTTTCCTGTGGATAAGCTGGATTCATGGGTTATTGAAGAGGGAGGGGGAGGAGGTAAGAAATAAAAACAGCTCTAACCAGCTGGAACTAGATCTCTCCTTGCTGGACAGTTACAATTTGTCCAACAGAAACAATGCTTAAGTGTTTGCCTTGCAAGTAAACATGACCAGAACAAAGCCTCAGCTGTATGTCTGTGTGCTTGTGAACCTCCTTGTACTCTCTTTAGTGGCTGTCCACGTGCTGGTCAGTGTGTGGCTTGTATCTTGAATCAAAGTCAAAAGGAGAAGGATGGGCAGGCAGTGACAGGCAAACATAACCCTTCCATACAGCAGGAAACATGTAGTTTGTCTACACTGGGCCTGTGGTATGCTTCTGGTACATTTGAATGATTTCTGTATGTAGTACGGCTTCAGAAGAAAAGAGGAGCTGGCAAATAAATTCAGATTAACCATGACCTGCTGCTATTACCCTGTGGGGCCCTACAAACGAAATAGTTATCCCAGTGAAGCTTATGAGCATGGGTAATTTGTTTCCTAACATGGTTGTTATGACCGCAATATGACAGTGGGTGTGATGAGAAGCTTGGTGATACTCATGCACCTTTCTTGGATGTGTACTGCAAACACTGTTTGGCTGCTGACTGTATCACCTAGCACGCTGGGGAGTTATTCATCCTGTGGCATGACTTGTATGAAATTCCTGTTCAGCTTTGTGCAAGAGAGTAGCTTATCTTCAACTTGCAAGGCTCAGAGCTGGGGTTGCTGATAGAAAATATACTCTTCTGCCTTACACCTCTCTGCTCTCAACACAGCTACTTTGCTCTGATTGTGCAAGATGACAACAGTGAAGTTGATGCTTTATTTTTCCATGTCATTTTCAACTGTGGAGTCACAACTGTAGCACTGCAACTCATTAGTCAGTACTTGTAGTGATGGGAGAGAAGAAAGGGGAATGCGTCCCATGGTGAAGGAGTGAATTGGAAAAAAACAGTGAAGCTCTGGTAAAATGACACAGAATGGGTAGAATAAGCCTGACAGTTTGGTTAAAAGTATTCTTGTGTCACTTTGTCCAGGTTCAATGATGTGGCTGGGGAAGAGGTCCTGTGTGCCTAAGAGCATCTGGGAAACTGACGTGAGTGAGGGAAACAGTTGTCAGGGAGTGGTGAAGAGTGGAATGGCAAGAAGGAATGCTGGAATGAGCACAAGTATTGGGATTGATGGTGATAACAGACCCATTTAGTTTGCTTGCAAGCAGTGAAGGAATTTTCATTCAGGATAAGAGTGGTTACTGCACTGGAGAATAACATGTAAATGAAATGCTTTCCCCACAGGTGCAGGAACAGGCTGTGTGATTAAGTGCCTGCAAATGGAGCACTAAAAATCTTCATTCAATTTCTGGCAGTTTTTCAAGACCCTTGAGGATGCTAAAGCACAGTGTTGTCTAGCTATGTATTAGCCATGCTATTCTTTTAGAGGCTTTTGCTGCTGAGAAAAGGTCTCTGTTACCACAGGGATCTCCTCCTTAGCTGCCACCTTTCAGTTTCTGTTCTGACAATGAAAGGCTATGCTAAATGGCAGCACAAACTGATCCTTGGCTCACAGTAGTTGGCAAAGCAACCCTGGAACTGATTAGCCTTTAACTTGTCTTATCTGCTTAACAGCACAGCTCTCTGAACTAAGATATCGCACTGGTGCCTGCAGGCTGGGGAAGGAGACACCATACTCAGTGGCTCATACTGAGTCCATGTGCAGAAGGCTTCCTTTGCAGAGATACAAGGAAAGCACTTGACCTGATGAAGGCTGAAGAATGAGTGGCTTATGTTCTGATGCGCCTGGGACTCGACTTGCTGATATCTGAAGGCAAGTGGGGTTTTTGAAACCCTGCATGATGAAACAAAAGGCTGGGGGAATTTAAATAGCCAAGGATGTGCTCTAGTGGGCTATAAAAGGTTCCCAGAACAAATAAGGGTAATGTATCTTGTATGCACTTGTGAGGTGTGTAAATGTTCATGTTACATTTCAGAAGATGTAGCGACAGTGCTTACAGAGCCTATGAGTCTTTGATCTGTCTGACACAGGGCCCTTCAGTTTAACTCACTAATTTCCCCTCAGGTCAGACCCGTCTTTTAAAGTGCTTGCATCCCTTTTCCAGCCTATGCATGCAAATCTGGATTTGTGTGGGTTCGGGGTTTTGCTTGGTAGGTTGCTGTGGAAAAAGCAAAAAGCTTTTGAGTACTCCCAAATCAAAAGAGGTTATTGTGTCAGAAAGGAGAACCAGGGCATTGCCAGCCTCCTGTCATTGAGGGGAGCAAGAGGAGGACAGAGGAGGAGGGGGACAGTGAAAGCACAATGGTACTTCATGGCAAGCCCTGGTGTGGAGCAAGACTGTCTCCTGGCAACCTTGCAATCAGCGGATGAAGCAAAAGGAGCCTGAACGAGGTGCCAGGGTCTGTTTTGAGTGTTTAGAGAACTCTCGCTATTCACTTACTGCAGACCTGTCCAGGTTATTAATAATGCTTCCTTGTGATGTAATCCTCGTTCATACAGAAGCACTGACAACAAGTGTATATAGGGCACAGACCTGTTCGCAAAGAGTTGGGCAGTGCTTTTATTTGGCCCTGTTCTGGGCCTATTCCTTGGCCATGATGTTTTGTTGCCAAGCATTTGGTTGCCATGCCAACTTTTCAGCATTAAATCATAATCTAAGCACAGCAGGAGACCAAAAGCCTTTTCAGGTCTAGCTGCTGTTCTCTCCCTGTTGGTCATATAACTGGTTATGTGAGTGGAATAGGCTGGATGCTTTGATGGCTTGTCATCGATAGCCCAGATGAAAACTTACCAGCGGTGAAATGACAGTTCACTTTGGAAATGGGTGCAGAAGTTAATCAGAGTTATGCCTGGAAGATTTCTGGCTTCCCAGCTCTGCCACCTGTCTGAAAACAAACCCTGTGTCATTCAGCTTGCAGCGCTTCACTGACACGAGCTGCTTTAGAGTGCCAAGGGAGCATTATTGCTGAAAGGCTGTTCCAGTGTTGGTGAGCTGTGTAAGGCTTCCGTTTTCCAGGTTCACATACATGCCTAACATTAAGCTGCTGCTTAGATTCTCTCATGGTGAGCTGGCTTATGCACTCTTAGAGACATGCTTCATATCCCCAGGCTCCAGGACTTATGTGCCAATATGTGGTTGATAAGTACTAGATCCATTAAAAGGCTGAAATATGCTGATTATACAGTTTGTGTGCATTGTTTCCACAATGGGTAAAGAAAGGTGTTTTGTAATGCTGAAATGGCTCCAAGTGAAGAATCTGCTGTGGGACAAAAGGATCAGAAGAATGTTTTATGGGTTGAAATTGTGCGCACTTAGCCAGGCAGGGTTTCATGTTTGTCCTATTGTCTGAGGACAGCCAACTATATATCTTACTGTAGCTGAGCTTGTAAGAGCAGGCTGCTTAACAAATGAGGGATAAATGAGTGAATAGAATCAGATGACTTGTGTTGAAAGGGCAAGTAGTTGGTCAAAATTAAGGCTGTTGGTTTTGTTTGTTTGTTTTTGAGGGAAGAGGTGGGACATAATTTATTGCCCTCAAGTTTTAGAATTTTGGTATCAGGAAGCATTTCATTCTCATGAAATGGAGTAGTTGCAACTCTGAAATAGTCAGATGCATCAAAGCATAGGGCAAAAATACTTCTGGATGGGATCTGTTAGGAGAAATAATTTGGCCCTGTCTAACACTTAGGATTTCCATTTGAGGTGTAGGGTCTCAATGGGGAAACACTGCATGCTCAGTCTACCTCTAATCTCACCTTTAATTTTTTGGTGCTTCAAAAGTGAAGGGAAAGCTTGGGTTTGTCTCCCTCTGCTATCACAACACTTGCGTGAAGAGTATCCCAATATTAAAGCTATATTAGGTTTTTAATTTCACTGTACAAATTCCTGCTACTTGAATACAAGTTGAACTGTTTTTGAAGTGTGGGGTGAAAGCAGAGTAGCTCTTTCTTCTCAGTTATTGTCATGTATTTTAGTCATGACCAACACCTGTCCTTCTCCATGTCTATCTACTCTGCATTTTACCTGATTTTCTACTTATATTAGCTTGAAATTGTATTCTGAACCAAAGACAGTGGAGGGGCATGCCTGTACAAACTAAAGAGCAACAGCTCTCTTGCCCTTCAAGAAACTTGCTTCTTGGTTGCAAGGGAGATGAGCTGTTGGGTAGCTGATGGAGCCTGCTAGTGCTGTTGAACCAAACAGAGCAGGCTGACGTCATCTGACCAAGCCTAATCATGACTGAGGGAGAACTGTATCTTAGAGGTCAGGGGTTCAAAGTTGTTTTTTTGTGTTTAGTGAGGTTCTTCCCACAGTCAGCCTAGTCAATGATATTGGTTTTCAGCTACAAACTATGTGCTGTAGGCCTGAGCTTCCATAACACCTTATGCTGTCATTTCAACCTGCTCAAAAGGGGGGGGAGGGGGGGGTATAATGTTGCTGGGGTCCTTTGTCCTCCCTTTATGCAAATGCTTTCCACTGGCATGATCTGGTCATGATATAAAGCAACACAATCTCTTCCTCGTGCTGTGGGGAATAAAGGCTTTTCCTTTGCTCAATGTTCTTAAGTGTTATCTTGGATACAGGTGGAGAATGAGAACAGTACAGATGACTATGCAGGACAGCAGCGTTAAGTGAGTGCATGCGGGACATTAGCACTCTGATCTACTTAGATTTTTGTGTCTTTGCACTGGTGTAAATGACTACACAAAGAATAAAACAACTAGGAGATAAACCCATTAAATACAGATAGCCATGGGAACCTGGCATTTAAGGTCAAATGCAAACTGGGAACTGTTGGACCTGGTACGATCTCTCAGGCCTGTTCTCTTGGTCATTGTCAACATGTCAAAATATATGTAACTTGCTTTCCCTCTCAAATTCTCTTCCAAAATATGCTACCAACTGCTGCACTGAAATACTAAAAGTCTACCACAAGCATTGAGTGAAGGGGAGCTTAACACTGTATTTTTCCTGAAGGCCACTTTTTTACGTTAAATATTTCCACACAAAAGGGCTCCATTTGGCCCTAATGAGGAAATAAGAGCCATCTAAAATACACAATCATCTAGGAGGGATGTCATTTGCACATAGTGGAAGCTCTTAAAAACAAATACTGTGACAGTTAAGAGGAGCTCTGGTTGTGAACCAAGACCCCATTTGTTGTACTGGCTGCTATACCAACACAGAACAAAGACATTACTTAGTGTGGCCAAACACTGTTTTTTGAAGCTAAAAATACCTATTCAAGGTTCTCAAGATGTTCCCACTTAAAAACACATGTTCTCAAAGAAAGTACTAATTATGTGGTGGATGTTAACTGTAAAGGCTCATGTCGGGAAGCTCCGATTTCATGCTTTCCAGATAAGTATAGCTCAGTAGTTTGGATATATCTTGTTCCTTTTAAAAAGTCTGGTGAAGCATAAGGACCAAGAGGATTTGCTGAATTGATCATAATTCTAAGTGAAAACTTGCATACTACATATATTTTTATCTCCCTCTGTGCTTTCATTTATGATGTAAAAACGGTCTCAAGCGAAATAGTTTTTCACTATGTATTCCATTAGTACTTTCATACTCTCAATACTGACGTACTTGAAAAATACTGAGTTAAAGTATTGGATGTATGTCAATTGAATAAGTATGTTGGTTTTGTTACATGACTGAAGGGGCTGTTGGACTTCAAATGGTTTAAGTGATAATTGCAAGTAATTGCATATCATTGTATAGTCCTTGAGTGCTCAGTGCTTTTCTCAGACTAACCTTCTGTACTCATACACTAAAAAGAAAATTCTAGCTATTGCTAGAAAGACACAAGTTTTAAAAGGTTTAAAAAAATGTGGTGGCTGCTTTCCTTAAGGGCTCAGAAATCTGAAGGCTACTAGAGGAAAAACTTATTTTTATTAATATTGCTTGCACTGATGTGACTTTAATTGTTGCTTTCTGTTAGACTGATATTGGCAGTATATGAATGTGGGCCACTGGCAGAAACTAGTCAGCTTTGCCAGGGCTTTTGACATAGCAGAGTCCAGCCTTGGAGATGGCTGACTCCTCAGGACAAGGTTCCTACTTGACTTGGTAGTTATTTTTCAGTTGTTGTGCAATGTGGTGTGGTACTGAAAATACAGTGAGAAATAACAGGAAATACCTTTAACATGGCATGGAACAACCACTGTCTGGACTGAAGCATATATATTGGAGATGAAATATTGCAGTTTATCAGCACCTTTTCTTCCATGGAGTCCGGGAGATTGTCTGTGCAGCCCCTAAAGCAAGATAGTAGTCTGGGTTACTCATAGAATCATAGAACATCCCGAGTTGGAAGGGACCCAATTGATTTGCTTCAGGGAAATGTTAATAGGCAATGTGCTAGGCAAATAAATGGTAACCAAGTCTGATTTTGTTGAGCTCCCATTCTAAGGAAGAGCAAGGGAAATAATAATTTACTCAGTTTCATGACTTGGCAGAGGTGCAGCTGGCAGCATGGGAATAGCCCAACTTGCGAAGGAGTGTCTTGTCCTCCTAGTCCTCACTCCTTTGAGTGAGGATTCTCATGAGATTAAATAGAAATGCTGCAATGAAGAGGTATAGATAGTAGAGGGAGGTGTGGGGATTTTCTTGCTGTATGAAATGAAATGTTACCAAGAAAAAAAAAAAGCAGAAGAAAAAAAGTGAGGAGATTGCCTTGATGCAGCAGCTCTGTTGCTCTGTTTGGCAGAGATGTTGGCATCTTTACAGAAGCGTAAGGAGGATCAAAGAGGCAGTCTTGCAGATGACAGAAGCTCTTGCCAAATCCTAGTTCTTTATAGCCCTTGCTTTAGGGATCTCTGACAGCAGTGTTAGAGCTCTGCTTATCAGGTGGTAGGTTAAAGGAAAACTTGTCTTGCAGGCTTCACACTGTAAATGCAAGTGATTTCTTTGCCTCTGCAGTGTTGTCTGCTTTAAAGTTAACACACCTTTATACACCTATTTACAGGGACAACCTAATGTTTTTCCTTAAGGATTAGGGTTCCCAGATTGGAAAACCTCAGGAGAAACAATACCACAAGGAAGAAGCAACAGCTGGCAGAACTACTCTGTGGGACTGGGAGATTGGAATGGTTGGTCATTGGTAATCCATCACTAAAGCTAGCTTCAAAAGAAACTGACAGATCTTGTGGGGACAGAAAAATAGAACTGTCATGGGCTTTTGCTAGAATAATTTCCCATGATCATCTGCATGTAAATCAAAGCAAGAGCAGATATGCCATGTTACTAAGGAATTATGGTTAGCCTGGGTGTCATCCTCTTGGTGGGCGTAAGAGGTGACTGCAGGTGGTTAGACATCCATCTTCAAGGGGGTAATAAAGCCTTGATCAAAAAGGACCTAGAAGCTGGCAGGAGTGTTACCTCTTGGATCACTTAGAGTTGGTCCATTACCACTTGAAGTGAGAGGGCTTCTGCTACAGTGCCATCTGATGTTATGGAACAGTTGAGCCAGATGGAGATGGGATGACTTTTGTCAGACAACATGGCTGAAAAAGGACAGTCTCTAGCTTCATACAAAGTGCTTGCTGTACATAAGGCTTCAGAAAGCTCAGAAAGCAGCTGTTGAAAATGCACACCCATTTTGTTTATATGTGCTTCCCCCTGCCTTTGCAGCAGCTGTCTCTAAGGCTGTTATCAGGCACCAAGCACAGCCTGACCACAGAGGGTTGAGGAAGGGCAACTTCCAGAGCAGGAACAGAAAAACTGAAAACCACCAACTGATAGAAATACAACTCACTTAGGAAAGAGGAAGCTATCCTTGTGCAAGGTTCTGCACTCTGGCTCTTGCTACCAAAGCACAAGTCTGTTTCCAGCCCTTGTGAAAAGCTGTGTGGCATTTGAGCAGATCACAATTTGAGTGACAGTCGGAAAGCAGCAAATAGGCCCAATAGTATTGCTGATCTTCTGTCTAGCTGAGCAACTTGGTGTAGAATAAGTTGCATCCTTATTTTGTAAACTAATACCAGTGGACATGTAATATTTCAACAGTCAGGCACGATAGTTTGCTCCAGCCTGAAATGGAAGCAGTGAATTGCGAAACTGAGCAGGTTGCTAACAAGGATATGGGATATGTAACCTGTTAGACATGCAGGAGTTTGATGCATGTTAGCTGGTAGGTGTTGATGTGGTTAAATCCTGAGGGAAGGAGAGAGGGAGCAGTGGAAAATGGGACTGACTGGAGCATGTGAAGTAACCTAAAACTAATATTCTTTCCCTTGAGCCAATGGGACGGGGATGTTGGACCCTCCATGGATAGGGGGGTATGGAACTGGTAACAAGATGCTTAAAATATAATTTCACCTTTATCCCTTCTAGAAGAAAGGAGGAACTGAAGCTGCTTGCCATCCTCCGTGTTGGCTCCAGACCACAAGATAAGTCTCAAAGGGATCTCTTGAGTTCATCCTGCTTCTTTTCCAGAGCAGGATTAACTCCACCTGTTAGTCTAACCTGTTCTAAAGCCTCCCTGTGCTGGAAACATGGCTGTCTCACCAGGCATTTCATTTGATACTTAATTATCCTTGCAGCTACAAAATTTGTCTGTGATGTTTAGCCTACATTTCATTTGCTGAAATTTAGGTACACCCTGATCTACCCTGATTAAAGGGAACCTGGGTGCACAGCCTGTCTCTTCCTCTTGCCCTTTTTGTAACTAAAGGGCCAGGTCCTGATTTTCTTCTATTTTTCTGGGCTAAACTACACCCTCCATTCAGTCCATACTCAAAGGCAATATGGTTTTGAGACTTGTGATTCATTTGCCACACCTTGAAAGGTATGATAGGTTAACTGGACACAGAACTCCTAGGGTTATGGAGTAGAAGGGAAAGGTTACTTCACACCTCTTGCAACTTCCTCTCTTATTAAATACAGCCCTACTTGATGTCTCAGAACAACACAAAACAGTTGACTCATGTCCAGCCTGAGATATACTCTAACCCCTGGAGCACTTCTTGCAAAATAGTGGAGTGACTGGTCCCCCTTATTTGAGCACAATGTAGAACCTTTTCCTTGCCAGTACCTAGCTGAGCTCCTGCGTTTTCATGTCGTACTTGGTTTTAATCCTGTGTCTGTGGTACATGCAGGCCTCTTGGCCTACTGTCAGGTTTAAGAGGCATGATCTCTATTTTTGTTCCATGAAAGAAATATAATCCAGATTTCCTGTACAAGTACTAAACAGTACTGGAGTAGGGTAAGACCCCCTTCTGGCAACTTGTTAAGTATGCTTTTCCATCTGGACAGGGGATTAACAACTATGTTTTCCTATTAATTCTTGCACTTTGATGAAATTATTTTCATCTAGTCTGTTCCTTTTGCTTGTTGAGAACAGGAGACAACCAGGTCCCAGGCAAGAAGGGAATACTGCCCTGTCCTTGTCTGTACCCTCCCTATGGAGTTCCTAGAATATAATTGATATCAGCTGCTGCTTTCCAGACAGCACTGTGTTGACAGACTCTCACATGCCTGCAGACCTTGACCTGTCAGGGTTTTCCTGAGGTGCAAAAGCAGGAAAGTGGTTGTTTTGTGTTTGTTTGTTTGTTTGACCCCTGACAAGTAATAGGAAATGGTGTCACACAATACAAGCGTGAGCTCTTATTTTTAGGAGGGTCTGTTAAAATGCAGAGTGTTAGGCTGGCCTGTTCTTCCTCCTCCAGAGATGTGAGTTTGTACAGATGTTGTGGCACTTCTTCCCTGACTGTGGTGTTAGTATTCTTTCTTCAAGGCGCAGAACAAAAAAACATTGTGTGACTGGCTGAACTAAATGAGAAGACGTCATTTTGCTCCCAGCAGCTGGATCAGAGACCAGTTTCTTTTCATGGTTGCTGAGTAATAGGCTTAGCATTTCACAGAACCCTGGGAGTTTCTCTTAACCAGTGTCTCAGGCTTCTCTTTGTTGTTCACATCAGTCTGCCAATGAGAGACCTTATGGGACTGGTGAGGTGGCACGCTGTGCCAGTCCCCTTAGTCACTGGAGTGGCTGAGTTTGAGAACAGGGGAAATATTCCTTCATTATGAAATCCTAGTGTCTTCTACCAATAGCATATCACAAAGTTGTATTGCTGAGGTCAGAGCTTGTCTGAGAGTGGCTGTGCTCGGAAGGAATTGGGTTTTACCTTCCACCCACACCCATAGAGTAGTGAGGAGCAATTTCATGCTTGTTTTGTTTTGTGTAGCAGGAGTGATGGTCACATATGAATCTACAAACTGGCCAGTATGAGGCTTATGGCTGGGAAGTACCTCCTCTTTGGAGCTTCCCAAGGCTTCAGGCATAGTTGTGTAGGGTTGGATAGAGGAAATTTTTAACTATTGATCTGTGGTGAGGGGCATGATCCTTAGCTCTGTGTTCACCTGCTGCTCTCGGTGTAAGGGCTGTGTGTTGGCCTGGGTTTCTCTTCTCTACCTTCCCTTGGTACAGATGCAGAGACCACGGTATAAAACTTGCCTGTAGTCGCTAGCCAGGTCTGCCATATGTTTGTGTGACAGGCAGATCCAGTCTGCATGGGGCCCCCTCCAGGTCCAGTAGAATTCCAAAGTGGTCATATACTAATTCTCTAAAACAGAGTGTTTTTATTAAAAAACATATATATGTAGTTCTCTTGTGGGTGTTGTACATCCTTCAGGAACACCTTCTTGTACGCCTTCTCAGTGCATGGCTGCCCAAGATGACCTTCCCCTTGGTATGTTTATCAAGTTTAAGGAATTTAAATTAACACCACAACTTTGCTTTTGCATGCAACACAGTACCAAGAACTCCTGTTCAGCTAAACACTGCATGGTATGTTGGCCCTTGTGCTGGTGAAGGTGAGGTAAATGTGCTATGCAAGCAGTGCTAAATGAGAATGTGCATTCAAGAGTCACACAACTAAGAACTGACTGAGGGAGATGATTTTGGCTTCCCCCTAACATGCAGACTTAAGCAGAAAGCTTTTCTCAGGAGCTCTGATGCTGAGGAGGCAGCATGTATTTTCTCTCCACCTTCCTTCCTGTATCAGAACTGTATTCTTATCCAGTCAAAAGAAATTGGAATTAGTCTTAAAGCAGGTAAGGTGGATATGCCACAGCCTTTTGCACCTCACTCAGGTCTTGTTCCATTTGTTTTCACTCATTTCCAGTTCCAGTAAGGTTGTGGTTGTCCTTAAACTTCATCAGAGCTGGAGTTCTGGTTGCAAAAATACTTTATGGTCTTCTGAAGCACAGAACCTGGAATCAAAAAAAAAAAAAGTATTTCCACAGAAACATATGTTACTTCCAATCTTGTAAGGAAATGTATTGCTCTGCTTCTGTTTTATGTTTTCTTTGTGATACTTCTGGATTTTTCCACCTGTAAAGTATGTCTTGATAGTTTTCTGCAAGCATGGAAGGTAAAGCAGGAGAGGAGGCTACTGGATGTGCAAGGGTAAAGGTATTCATCTCCTAGAGAATGTTTTTTTTTAATTGGAAGACAATCATGTGGGTTTCTTTAAGTGGTAATTGCCTTCTCTTTTTGATGGCGGTAGATCTCATGCAGCTTTCATTGCAATTTTTGGAGGATCTTGTGTTTTTCAGAGGAAAAAAACCCTCTAGTCAGTGCAGAAATGAGAACCTACTGAGATGGTGTGGCAGTTTGGTGTTATAATACTTGTGGTTTACAGCAAGTGAGTGTGAGCTGTTCCTTGTTTCAAACTGTAGCTCTGGAAATCATATAATTAAGGGAGTTTTCTGGGGAATTTTAAATACGGCTCTCTGACAATGGTAAAGACAAGCTAAAAGTGAATCCTGGAAGCATAAACTGCGGAAAGCTAAAAAATTCCTCCTTGGGAGAAGAAAAAGCACTTACGGCTTGGAAGTTGGGTTACCCCTAGCTTAAGTAACTTGGATACGTGGCTACTTCTAAAAGCATGGTCAAGTCATTGATGTGAGGATGTGGGTATTTCAGATTGGAAGGAGGAGGGAAATACAGGATAATGGTAAGTCCTCTGATACGAACCACTGTTTGCCCTTGGATCAGTCCAGCAGTGTGCAGTCCAGCTGAGAAAGTGCACCCTCCTTTTGGTGAAATGAGGTTTTGTGTATGTTAGAGTGGTCAGAGACAAAAATCTTTTTGCTGAGAGTCATTTCTGGTAGGTACCCGTGACTATATGGAATTTAGCTTTTTTTTTTTTTTTTTAAGCAGTGATATCAAACTAGTTCTAAAGTGGCTGATGACATCAAGACTCTTCATGTATGGGAAATGATTTATTGGTTTTGAAACACGAGAGGTAGTTGTTTCCATAACCATTGCTTATGAAGTCACTTGTCTATAGTGAATTAAACCATCTGTTGGTTGTAGCATTTCTGCCCTCCCACAGCCATCAATGCAGAAAATGCTGTCTCTCTCTCAGGATCATTTGAGCATCCCAAATTACTTGGCTGAGGCTGGGCTCTGAGCTGAGTTATGAATCTGTGACAGTGCTACCCTCTCCTCCACAGTTGCTTCCAGCTGTCCCTTGTAGAGAAGCATTTCCACGCCTTCTCCAAGCTGATGGGCAGCTGGGGCAGCTGAAAAGTGTCTGTCAAAATAAGTCTAAGAGCACCATCACGTTGGTTTTCTTGTTCGGCATGGGAGTTCTGCACTATACTTTATTGAACAGTCTCAAAAAGCCTATTTTTAGTCAGGCACGTTCTCAAAGTATTTTCAAATGCAGTTCTAGTCCTAAAAGACAGTTTAAAAAAAATCAAAGTAGTTCCCTTTGTGTCTCCCTGAAGCAAAACCCAGCAGCTGACAAGCAGGAAGTTTTCTTTTGTTTTTCTAACTGCCAACATTGAAATGTGGAAGCTGAAATTTGAGCTAGTTTCTTGGGCACATCCTGAAGAGAGAATCTTTCTGAAAAATAATCAGCAGTTCTCACAGGTTAGATGATTGTGGAATCAAGTTCTACATGCTGTGAATAGCCATAATGCATACCTTTCCTTGACAATGTGAGATCAAAAGTCTCATTCCTGTTATTACATTTCCTCTTCTACTCTGAGAGCAGTGGGAGAATTTCCTTTTGATTAGTCAGTGGTTCTGGTTGCTTGTAGAAAAGAAACATGAAAGAAAAAAAAAAAACACAGATAACTACTTACTCTGACTCACTTTTCAGGGTGAAGCTTGCACTCAAAATGGCTTGGGGGAAGTATTGAAATGATTTCACATGTAAGCAGGTTTTAGACTCAGGTCTGTGGCCTAAATCATTTTTTCTTGTTATTCACATCACAACATGACATGAACAGCTGAAGTGTTGTTTTTACTGTGACCGAGTACTTTTGCCTCCCACATGTTGTAGTTGGAGCAGTTAGGTCAAATACTAGCTGTTGTAAATTCAAACTTTGTTCCAGAACTTTATACTGTGTCCATATTCCATTAGTAGCGAATTGTACTGTTTGCTCAGGTGTTTACATAAAATATAGTTTTTCCATGGAAAAGTATGTTTTATTTTTCATGTTTTCACCAATGTGGGCTTGATTACTGAGGAAGTGATGTGTATTAAGTGTTTATGGAGATGCTTCTCTGACAGATGACTAGAAAAAGCCCCAAAGGAAATGCATCTGGCCTTATGTCTTTCAGCGTCTTAAAGCTAAGGCAGGAAGCAAATACCTTTCCTGCGAAAAGTTATAAAACAATTGTGAATCCTTGCAGAGGTTCAAACACTGCAACTAGACAGTTCTTTATAAAAGACTTAAAATGCATGTCATTTTTCTTTGCAGTGCTGCTGTAGCTGACTGCCATTTTATCTCCTGTGCAAATGTGACATTGTTTTGCCTGGATGCACATTTAAATTTGCACGTTCTACAGCAATTAGCTGTTTATCGCTTCATTCTCCCTTCCCCCTTTCTTTCCTTTCAGTGCTTCAACTTCTCGAGTCATCTGCTTCCTGTTTGAAACTTGCAGAACAGAATTTTGCAAAACACTACTAGAACTGGGTATCCAAATGTGCTGTGGGCCTGTTACCTTCCCAACTGCTCCAGCTTTGAGCGGACAAAACTTGTAAATTAGCTGATTAGATGAAGCATTGCTATTTTTCAACCATTTTTGCTGTGTGTCAAGTTTTGACACTGAGCCAGTCTGAATTGGCAGTGGATCTCTGGAATAGCCATGGGGAAAACAGCAAAACATGGTCATTTATCTTGGAAACAAAAGCACTGAAGATGGAATGCCTGCCTCTCTTCTCATTTCAGCTGGTGTAAAACAGGCACAGCTCCTCTGACATTAAAAACAGAACAGCAGGAGAGAATAACCGTCCTCTTGCATGGTATGCTTCAGCAAAAGTAAAACTGCACTTTTGTATGATAAATATCTACTTCCCCTCCACTGGGTGGGAGGTGGGAAAGACTTTGATATATTTCAGAAAGCTTTAGTTTGTTTTGTTTGTCCAAGGTGTGTGCTCCCTACACTGCTGTTGTAATTCCATGGTCAATGCGAGGTTCTCAAGATTTCTGATGGTGCAGCTGACAGTTGGGTTAACACCACTCATTATCTTGATAGCAGGATTTCTTGTCTTATAAAAATGTGACAGTCTAATCCTTTGTGGAATGGTGTTTAGACATTCTGCAGATGAATTGGTATTAGCATTTCATCCCTTCCATCCTAATGGAAATCAAGAGTAACTATTGATGTAGTGATATTTTGCTGGCTTGGTGCTGGTGAGAGATCAAAATCAGTGCTTCCTATGTGGCTGTGTACAGGAGAGTACTTCTTTGGAACCATCTGATCAGGACTGTCAGGAAGTGCAGTGTGGAAGAGAAAATGCTGAGTTGGTGAAATGAGAATGAGCTGCTGAATGACACAGATGTCACCAGATCTTAAAGGGACACTCAAAGGTTTCAAAAGAGCTGTTTTAAGCAATTGATGAATTGGAAAAAAAAAAAAAAAAAAAAAAAAAAAAAAAAAAAAAAAACTTGTTATCTACAAGTCATTTATGGCTAATACAGCAATGGATCCTATACTCTTTCAAATGTCAAGCAAAACACCTATGGAACCAGGATTCAGGAGAAGCACATCATTTTCCTGTTATAAGCAGGGAAATGCCATTGTGTGAGGAATGGACTTGAGCAGTGCCACCAGCAGTTCTAGCAGCAGAGACCAGGTCAACTGAAGCCTGTCTGTGATCTGAGTACAGCATGCACTGCATGCAAATGCATTGCTTGAGCACATGATGTTGTGTGGGTTTGAGTAATAGCTTCTGATTCTGTGGTCACATTACGTAAGAAACGGAGTTTTGCTGTGCATGTGTATATATATATATAATAAACTGAAGGCCGGAGGGAAGGAAAAACCTCAAAGGTAATTCAAGTCAAAATAAAGCAGAACCCCACTTTTGCTACAAATATACCATATATATTAAATGAAAAATCACGTTATGGTCAGTCTTAAACTCTTAGATTTTTTTTAGTCTGTATGTGTTTTTTCTATAAAGAAGTGAGTGGTACAGTTGATAAAGCTCCAGTTACAATGCTGTGTCTCATACTTTAAAAATAAAATGATCTTGTGCATCCTGTAGGAAACTAAGGCATGTTTAAAGTGCACCAAAGCCTTGGGCATGCCAGCCATACCGTAACTTAGAGCATGGCTGCTCCGTCAAGTAGATGGGATCCAATATGACAGATAAACCACAACAGGTAAAGTATGCTTTCCACTGAAATTTGATCTGGTAATTGTTTAGCTCATCTCTAGCATGAATAAACTGATTTTTCCCATTCCTCTTAATTGCCTTCTTAACAAAAATGCAGTTAAGCCAGCTAAGAAATGGGCTGTGCACTAAGCATTATACCAATAAATAAGAAAAACCTCCTTTCTGAAAGACAAGACTGCAAGGAAGGCACAGGGAAAAAAAAATCTAAAACAAAGACAAGAAGGTGATGGCAGCACCATGGTCTCCATGTTCTAGTTACTTTGTCCTTATTTACCTCACTATTGGGTGGGAGATGGGCTTGATTGAAAAAAGGCTCTGGTGAACAGGAGGAAAAATGATCTAAGCTGAGGGGAAGGAAGAAGGAAAATGGACAGATGGGGATTATATTGTGAATCATGATTAGTTGATTTGTAGCTTTGTATTAGGAGAAGTGAAATGCATCTCACCCCCCCCCAAAAAAAAAAAAATCAAAAATGAAAATTTTCCTTGCAGCATGTTGACCAAATCCAAAGCTGCATGCTTGCCTGGGGGAAGAAACTTGGTCCTAGTGAAGAAGGCTTTTGTATTATGTCTTGATTCAGTCACGGGCATTGAAATAAGCCTATTTGTAATGCAGTTAAGCTGCTGGTTGTTCTCATATTGAGGTTCTTGGACTGGGAATAGTTGTCACTTCTGTTCAGCAGCTCAGTGCAACTACCAGAGTAGTTGAACTAGTTCAGGTGAAGAATGGTATTATAGAATGTGAGAATTCATCTAGGATTGGAAAGCCAGAACCAAATATATATTCCATTGGGTTAGCGTTTGGCAGTTCTTGTGCTGTTCGACGCAAGGCTTAGCTTCCTACCTGGCCTTACAATTTTAAGCACTGACAATGATGAGAAATCAGGTCTTGTACTCTGCATTTATACTCTGCCTAGTGGGACTGAGATCTGACCGTACAAATGGTGGGAACTGAAGATCAGGCTCATGTGTTTTAGATGCTATGTTTCAGATTAGTCATATATATATACATGTAAGAGTGGCTGCGTATTTACTTAGATGACTAAATTTCAATGTTTTTTGGCCTTTGAGGGAAAGGGGGAGGGAATGCTCTTTCCCTGAGGAACTCTGTGTTTTTTTGCATTTTTAGTCTTGAATGAATTTCTATTTACAATATAAAAATAATAACCAAGTCCCACACTTTTCATTTTGACATGAGAAGGCAAAAATAATTGTACTTAGCAACGGTAGGCCAAGATGGTAATGTGCTTCTGTTGTCTGGGTTCATTTTTAGTTCAGGCTGAAGACATTTTTTAGCACTGTGTTGGACGGGTTGAAAAGCTATATTAGACTAATCTCTTCCCACAACAGCATCAGTAAAGGCTGAGATGAATTTTGGCTGTCTAGACAGTGGTGTAACACTAAGTTGGCATGTGCCATGACAACCTTCCGTTGAAAACAAGGTCAGTGAGTGCTTCTGACATTTGCAGATAGATAACGATCTGTTGCAGATGACAGTATCAACAAAAACACAAGAATCAATTCTTTAATATGAAGATGTAACTTAACCAGCTGTTTGTTTACTTAGTAGTCTCTGCTCAGGAAAAAGCAAAAACTACAATCTTACTTTGCAATATGACTAGAACACAATTTCCCTGCAATAAGCTCAAAAGAGGGGTATCAGAGACAGGAGAAAAGGGAGTATGTTTTCTTTAAGAAATATTTGGCATGCAAAACAAAAACCTCTGTTTGAAAATCTGGCAGCTCACCTTAAGACATCTTAAAACATGCAAGTAAGCACATCAGCAACTTCCTGTTGCTGGCAGTGCTGTTTAAGTGAATCCTAACAGTATGGAGGGGTAGTGCAAAGCCCATCTGGAAAGCATGCAACAGCCTCTTGAGAAAGCACTTTGCCTTGGAACACATCACATCCTATTACTCTCAAAAGCAGAGAACTATGAGAGTAAAGTCTCTTCTGAAATTCTGCTCCCGTGGCAGGAGGAAATCTCCTCCCACTAAAAATATGATACCTGTCTTTACTTGCTGACTTATTAATGGCAAAACACACAGATAGCAAAAAGACATGTTTTTTGAGTAAAGCTGCATGAAGCCTGCATTCATACTGCTTTACTGTATGCAGAAGCAGGACAAGCACCTGGGTCTCCTCACTGTAAGCCCCATACACAGATGAATATTCTATCCACTTCTCACCCTTCCTGCATACTACTAAGTGGGGTGAATATGTTGCCTGTAGCCTGTGTTCATCACAGAAAAGAAGTCTAGTGATATTGATTATTAAAAGAGTAGTCTGAAAAAAGCTTGCATATAAGAAACTTTTGTCCAATGTAGTCCTGTCAAATATGAGATCAAGGGAAGAACTGAAAGAAATTTTGCCTGAAGGGACAAATTGCTGTGACATCTCAAAGATCCTTTTATGGAAAGTTATTCAACTGTAGGCGTGCAGAGCAGCAATCCCTATAATATATGACAGCCACTGTATTTATAGCCCCACCAAAAGCCTCTAACATTTCTTTCTGTAACTTCATTATCAGAATGAAATCTTGATGTTGGGTGTGACTGTTAACAAACCCTGCTTGGTCCATTTCAAGACTAAAATCTGAGTTGCTTTTGGGGAAGCAAGAAGCAGTGAAGGTAATAGAAGTGCTAAGCCTAAGTCAAGCTTCCTTTTTGAGAAGGCAAGGAGTGCTTCTGCAGTTCAAGACAGTGCTCAAGCTAGTTTGAACCTTCAGTGGTCTGAGGAGTTCTTATTAGCAAAAACGGGCAGCATGCTTGACAGGCCATCATTACAAGTATCTCCTTAGGATCTTTCTTCCCACACTGTGGTACCTGATACTATGGTAGATCACTGTCCAAATCCTGTGGCTTATGCTTTGAAGGCACAATTCAATTCACAATGGCCACTGTGATCTGTAGCATGAACCTGTCAGGAGAGGGGAGTTTGGATACCAAATTAAAAATGAAGGGGAACTGCAGATTAGGGCTGGAAAGGCAAAAGGGAGAGTTAAAATAAAGGTATGAAAGCAGAAGACCAAGTGGAAAAAAATGAAAGAACAGCTGAGTAACAAGAAAAACAAACTGTAGAGAAGGATGAAGTAGAAAAGGGTTGGAGTCAGTGATATGATATCAAGAAGGTAGAACTGAGAACGGTAGAGTGGAAGGAATATAACTGATGATCCTGTCGGTGAAGAATTACTTGAACTTTTCTTGAGAAATAGGATGGAAACAGGATTGTGGTTTACTTGAAATGGGAGGCTCAATTTACTCTTGCCTGTATGTACTTCAGAATTCCCTTCTCCCCACTGCCTGCTAGAAGTGTTTTAATTACTTAATCTGATTGAACAGATTACGCATCAAGAGATTTTCCCACCACCCCTTCCCCAGTGTTAAGGCATTTTATCCTTCTAGGCAAAACCATCCTGTCTGTGCTTGTAATTGTGTCTGTGTTGGGGACAAGGATCTTTTTATGTTAAGACTCAGTGAGCTATTTTGGCCGAGCACACTGAATGAATGCCTTATTGCTTTCCCTCTAATGCAGTTTCCTTTTATAGGACACTCAATTTTTAAAAAGCTGAAATAATAATAATAATAAAAAAAAAATCATGAAATCTTGGACTGAAACATTACAGAAGAGTGCTTATAGAGTAAAAATTCCACAATGCTATCCCATACGGAATACCTCTTGCCAACTCTGAGGTCAGTGAGGCTGAAGAGATGGGCATTAAAACATACCACTTAAAATAAAACATAAGTTTAGATGAGAAGGTGGCATGGAAGGAATTCAGTTCTGGAAAGGACATTAGAGCACAGAGGGAAAGGTTTGGTTCATCTGTTTGAGAATAAACAACTATAGAATGCATTCCACTATCCACTATTGATAGTCCAGGCCGGCAGTGATAATATTGAAGAGAGGAGCCTAAAGGCTATGAAACAGGACTTCAGGGGAATGGGACAGTTAGTGAATGGAGTGGGAGTACAGGTGCTGGTTTCGTCCATTCCTACAGTGGCAGGGAGGGGTACAAAGAGGACACGGAAAGCCCACCTGATAAACATGGCGTGGAAGAAGACCGGCCTGGCTGAACAGAGAGTTGTGGCTAGAGCTTAGGAGAAAAAAAGAAGGTTTAAAATCTTTGGAAAAGAGGGCGGGCCACTCAGGAGGACTAAGAAGATATTGCGAGGCTGTGCAGGGACAAAATTAGAAAGGCCACAGCTCATCTGGAGCTCTATCTGACTATTGTCGTTAAAGATAACAAACCATTTTTTTATAAATACATCAACACAAAAAGGAGGACTCCATCCTTTACTGGATGTGGGGGGAAACTTAGTGACAAGAGATGAGGGAAAGGCTGAGGTGCTTAATGCCTTCTTTGCCCCAGTCTTTAGTGGCAAGACCAGTTCTCTGGATACCCAGTACCCTGAGCTGGTGGAAGGGGATGGGGAGCAGAATGTGGCCCTCACAATCCACGAGGAAATGGTTGGCGACCTGCTACAGCATTTGGATGTATGCAAGTCAATAGGGCCTGAGGGGATCCACCTGAGGGTAATGAGAGAACTGGCAGAGGAGCTGACCAAGCCGCTTTCCATCATTTATCAGCCATCCTGGCTATCAGGGGAGGTCCCAGTTGACTGGCGGCTAGCAAACATGACGCCCATCTACAAGAAGGGCTGGAGGGTAGACCTGGGGAACTATAGGCCTGTTAGTTTGACCTTAGTGCCAGGGAAGCTCATGGAGCAGATTATCTTGAGCATCATCATGCGGCACTTGCAGGGCAACCAGGCCATCAGGCCCAGTCAGCATGGGTTTATGACAGGCAGGTCCTGCTTGATGAACCTGATCTCCTTCTATGACAAAGTGACATGCTTAGTGGATGAGGCTGTGGATGTGGTCTACCCTGATTTCAGTAAGGCTTTTGACACCATTTCCCTCAACATTCTCCTCAAGAAACTGGCTGCTCATGGCTTGTACTGGCGTACGCTTTGTTGGGTTAAAAACTGGCTGGGTATTCTGACCCAGAGAGTTGTGGTGAATGGAGTCAAATCCAGTTGGAGGCCGGTCACTAGTGGAGTCCCCCAGGGCTTGGTACTGGGGCCGGTCCTCTTCAAGATCTTTATTGATGATCTGGATGAGGGGACCAAGTGCAACCACAAAAAGTTTGCAGACGACACCAAGTTAGGTACGTGTGTCCATCTGCTCGAGGGTAGGAAGGCTCTGCAGGAGGATCTGGATAGGCTGCACCGATGGGCTGAGGCCAACTGTATGAAGTTGAACAAGGCCAAGTGCAGGGTCCTGCACCTGGGGCACAACAACCCCAAGCAGAGCTACAGGCTGGGAGATGAGTGGCTGGAAAGCTGCCTGTCAGAGAAGGACCTGGGAGTATTGGTTGATAGTCGGCTGAATATGAGCCAGCAGTGTGCTCAGGCAGCCAAGAAGGCCAACGGCATCCTGGCTTGTATCAGAAACAGTGTGGCCAGCAGGAGTAGGGAAGTGAATGTCCCCCTGTACTTGGCTCTGGTGAGGCCGCACCTCGAGTACTGTGTTCAGTTTTGGGCTCCTTGCCACAAGGACATGGAGGTGCTTGAGCGAGTCCAGAGAAGGGCTACGAAGCTGGTGAAAGGTCTGGAGAACAAGTCCTATGAGGAGCGGCTGAGGGAGCTGGGATTGTTCAGACTGGAGAAAAGGAGGCTCAGGTATGACGTTATTGCATTCTACAGGTACCTTAAAGGAGGCTGTAGTGAGGTAGGGGTTGGTCTATTCTCCCACGTGCCTGGTGACAGGACGAGGGGGAATGGGCTTAAGTTGCGCCAGGGGAGGTTTAGGTTGGATCTTAGGAAGAACTTCTTTACCGAAAGGGTTGTTAGGCATTGGAATGGGCTGCCCAGGGAAGTGGTTAAGTCACCATCCCTGGAGGTCTTTAAAAGACATTTAGAGCTTAGTGATATGGTTTAGTGGAAGACTTGTTAGTGTTAGGTCAGAGGTTGGACTCGGTGATCTTGTCTAGGTTGGAAGAGACCTCCAATTCTGTGATTACTTTTACAGCCTTCGACACCAGGTTATTTTGTGAACTTTATTTAGAGATATTTGTACAGGGTGAATAAACCTAGCTCTTATTAGTACTGTAGTAGCTTCTCTGGTACTCCATCTTGTGATCACAGAATCACAGAATTGTAGGGGTTGGAAGGGACCTCAAGAGATCATCGGGTCCAACCCCGCTGCCAAAGCAGGTTCCCTAGAGCAGGTTCCCCAGGCAGGCATCCAGACAGGCCCTGAATATCTCCAGAGAAGGAGACTCCACAACCCTCTTGAGCAGCCTGTTCCAGTGCTCCATCACCCTCACCATGAAGTAATTCTTTCACATGTTGTTGCGGAACTTCCTGTGCTTCATTTTGTGGCCATTGCCCCTAGTCCTGTCTCCAGAAACCACTGAAAAGAGGTTGGCCGAATCCCTCTGTCTCCCACACTTAAGGTATTTCTAAACATTAACGAGCTCACTTCTCAGTGTTCTTTTCTCAAGGCTGAACAGATACATGATGTGAAGTCCATGTCTTCCTCATGGTAAATTTCCAAAGAAACAAGGGCAGCATAGTGGGGCAACAATTCAGTGGAAGCTACAGATCAAATTCACAGAGACTTGATCTTCTGTCTTTTCCTGATTTGCATTATGGGCAATTTCAGGTTCTTGCCTGTGTAGGGGGTGAGCCGTTCTTTGGCTCTGTCCCTTTATGTGCCCTGCTGATGTCAACATAATTTTGGTGTTGAAGGGGCTTTGTGGAGCAACTGGACCATCACATATGGTGGACACAGTCTCACAGGTGTTTTGAGACATGCTGATTCTGGACTGTCACCTTTTTTTTTTTTAAAAAAAAAAAAGTTAGATGAAAATCAACATATTTCAAGCATTTATCTGTGGGTGTGTTTTGAAACACAATCACTCTCTCTCCACCCAACCTGAGTCGAGGGAATCATGTTTAGGCTTGTGTCAGCACTCAGTGTCTCAGTGCAACTACAGTAATGCGTTCCCAGCTGGAGTTCACTGACAAGTCAGGCAGAGATGTGCCTTACGAGTTGGAACTGCCAGCAGAATTGGTATGTTAATATCAAATGTGGGTATAACCAAGCAGATACTCTGCTGTCAATGGCCCCATGTGGATTTCATCAGCTTGGGGAGAAAAGCCTGTTGGAAAAAAAAAAAAGCCTGCCAGTGGGGTTTTGAAATCTGCAGTAACCATGTGTGTTGGCATGGGGAAGGAAGAGACCTGCAGTGGGGAAGGTATGCAGCTTTTATTACTGGCATACCTGTTCACTCAACAGTCAGTTACATGCATTTGGTGCATGTGTGTGAAAAAGCAACATCATCCCTAAAGTAGAATCCAGGCCTTAGGCTCATGGCGCAGCCTGCTTTGGCTGGGAGGTGTGGGTCCCTCTGTGTACCTTTGTTGTTTCCAGCACACTTGAATGCACAGAGACGGCTCATTTCTACTTCCCCCTAAGCACAGGTTTTCTCAATGCCAAACAGCAGCCCTACGTTCCTCTGAGACAGTGTGTTATGAGTACCCTTTCCCTGCTTTGTTTCCTTGCTTTATTTCACATTCTTTGTGCAAGTAACTCAGACTGAATCCTTATAATTGAGATTAAGTTGTGGAGAAACTACCTCTGATAACCCCGTGATTTTATTGACTTTCAAACATGTAACTACTGTTTTCATGGATCCATTTACAGAATGACTCAATGTGCTATGTGCTTGCCCGATATGAGGAATTTTGTTCCTTCAAGGAGTTCACCAAACAAGGGCAAAGGCTGCAAGATGGAAGTTAGAGGAGAGGGAAAATAAATGGGATGTTGGACAAGTTACAGCAAGCTAGTCCTGGTTTCTAAGAGATTGAAAAATGGACAGGGTAGGGTTCTTCCATGCACATCTAGAGTGTTTCCTATTTGAGTGACGTATCACAGTGCCTGTATGGGATTAACTTCTGTAAATTGAGTGTCAATGTACTTAAAAACAAATGCCATGGTAGCTTGAAGGGCAAATCAACGTCAAACGTTAATGAATTCTAAAGGGGAAACAAATGAAATAAAATATTTGTCTACTTTATCGGGTTCCACCTAATTGCTAGACACTAACAAAGGTTTAATTTTCCTATTGGAATACAGATGCTTGCAGAGGAATGAAGAAAAGGCTGCTGGAAGAATGATAAAAGCAAGTGAGCTGTTTTGTTTACTGTAGTATTAGGCTATTCTTTGTACTTCTATTTTATTGTTTGTGCACTTTTTCTGTAGTTGCCTAGCATTGGCTAGTGTATGAGGTTACAAAACAAACAGCTGGAATTATATTTGTGAACATGGCTGAGTTCTCCAGTTCAGCAGGCAGTGGGGGAAGAGAGCAACTTTGAGATGTGCTGCCTGGTTTAATCATTGTAAGCTTGGCTTGGCAAAGGCAGCTTTGCTTGTTACTAGGATAGCAATCAGAAACAAAAAACAGTGTAACAGAAACTAGCCTGTGCGTTGATACTAGCTAAGACACCAGAGCCATCAATCTTCATTTTTCCAAGTATAAACGGTTCACAGGAGGTCAAGGAATAATTTCTGTCTTAAAATCAGGCTGCACATTAGTCTGCCTTATGCAGACTTAAAACTTTCAACTTTCCATCAATGAAAGGCAGCCACCTGCACAAGCTATTGTAGAAGTAAATGAAACAAACTCACAAAGTTATTGGATAATGATGGCTCAAGCTCACCCTCTTTGAAAAAAAATCCTTCAATACTGATTTTTACTCCATAAATCATCAAGAGCAAAATTCCCACAGGTTTCTGCAGCAATAATATAATTCTGTATGCCAGTGGGGGGGAAGCTTAAGAAATGATAATGCTAAGTTCAGTCTGTCACCTTAACTCTGTTCTTTTGTGTATTAGTGTGTCTTGAAAAATATATTGTTTCTCATCTACAATATACTGGGCAATTCTATGCTCTTAGATATGCTGTGTATTCTGCACTTCAAAGAATATCAAGCCATTCTTTATGCGCTTCATCCATGACAGGCAAACTTGCATCCTGCTTTAATGATGCCTCACGTTTTTCCAGAGACAAAGCATGTTCAGGGAAAAACTGTGGCGCACAGTTGAGCAGAAGATGGATGCTGCTATCACATCAGGGTATTATGTTGCTTGCTTTCCAGGCTGACACTTACTGGAGCCTGTTTTTCTGGCACCTTAGGCTTTAGCTCTAAGATGCCAATTTAAAGACTATTTGCTTCTTAACTCTACCTTACATGCTCAGTTCTCCCTTTCCACCCACCCCAAGGGACACACAAAGGGTGGAATGGCAGTCTGCCTAGGGGTGGGTGTAGTATGTGCTCTGGCTCCTGGAGTGTGGAGGGCTCCCAAGGTTCCCTTAATTTCTCAGTTACCATTGCTATTCATTCTCTGGGTGCTTTTCAGAACACCCAGACATAGCACTTGTGGGTAGAAATATTTCAATTTTTGTATATGTGTACAATCAGCTGAGCGATTGGAGGATAAGCTGCAGCCTGGAAAGGGTATAAGCTGCCTCTGTCACGTATGCTTGCACTCCTCTCTGTACCTAAATGACACCAGTGTGTACAAACACTAGTTTGGTGCTGTATTCGCATTGCAGGGTGAAACTTGTTGGCAAACACTTATTCCTGTTTTTTTCTTTTTTTTTTTTTTTTGGGGGGGGGGAGAAAATACTATAAGGCTTGTCAGATTGGCCACTGGCATTTTTTTCTGAACAGCAAAACCACATTGGTGGGTTCATTTGTCTCTGACTCAGGCAACTTAGCTCACAGTGAAGATGAGCAATGGTTTTATTTGATAATGGATTGTAACTTTGAACCTCAGATGTTTTTACAAAGAAAAAGGGTATGAGCTGCAACTGTCCTCAATGGTTTCTTGTCACACAGGTTTCTAATTGTATTCTGGTATTGACTTCTAACCGCCTGAAACATGCATATTTTCAGCATGGATATAGAAATGTTTAGGTTGATGACTTGCTGTTTTGTGTTCTCCCCCTTGTTGAAAAGCTGATTTCATATCACTGGACAAATTGTCCGTAAGCATCTCAGTAGTATTCTATTACACAGAAGTAGCACTAAAAGGAAAAAAAATACCTCTGCTAAGAGAGGCAATTCAATTTCTGCGTTGGTGTCTAACATGCAAAAAACATCCCACTTCTTTCACTTGGACTCCTTCATGAATGAGCTCTGCAGGCTCACATTTTTGTAAAAATGTGAGATTGCCTCACATTTTTGTAAAACTCTCTAAGAAGCATAGCATGAAGCTGTGACTTTTGCCACATAGGTGTGAAAACTATAATGCACTTCTGTTGTAGACATATATGTGCTTTCAGTATCAAGCCTATGCTAAAGCAGCCTAGGCTGTGTTCTTTGTAACTCATGTCCCAAACCACTTTCCTATATGAAAGCACTTGGTACACAAATGGATGCTGAAATGATCTCGTCAGCAGTTGAGGCTGACTGAAGTCCAACTTTTTCATTTCTCAGACTGTATGTAATGCAACAAAGCTTGAAAAACAAGAATCAGTTCCCTCAGTAGAAGATCTCTCCCTTGCAGGTTTTGGTTTTAAATAGGTCATTTTTGAAAAATGTTTACATCTCATTATTTCTAGCACACAGATGTGTTCAGACGATAGATGAGCTGTTTAGGTAAGTATTCTAGTATAGTTATATGAGAAAATGTGGTAACTGGCAGAGCCTCCTGTGGACTCGGAAAGTGAACCATACCAGAAGCCAACAGGGAGGAAGTGAACAATATATATGGAGGGAGCAAGGACTTTTTCAGTTATCAAAAATGAAGCACAAATGCTGATAGTGCTCAATAATGATTAATATATCAAGCTGCTTGAGGTAATTGGGACTTCTCTCATTATCAGAACAGATGTCTCCTTTGAATCTATCTAAGTAAGTTCTTAATCTACAGACCCATAATGGCAGAGTTCTACAGGTTAGTCGAGTATTATATATATGCATAATATTCATGAAGCATATCTGCTGTTGTATATAAGTTGTTCCACATTCAGTTTAAACTGTCTGGTTTTTGCTTTGACTACCTTCTTAATTCTGGAATATAAATACAGAGCATTTGATTTAATATTCTCATGTTGTTCATTGTTTTACAGACCAAGACCAGGGTCATAGTCCTGTCAACATTGCAGAGACTAATCTTTCTCAAATTTATTTGCATAGAGACTTCTGTGGTGCTTCTTAGATGCGATGTTAACATTAGTAAAGGCAGCTGCTGGTGATGTTACTGCTTTAGGTGTGGCACTTTAGTGACTTTCTGCATACTCGAGTTTGATATGGGGCAGGATATCTACAAATATGAATGCCACGCTCTTCTCTGGGTATACCCACTGCTCACAGGGAATGGGGAAAATGTTCTCTTTAATCACAGGTGAAGTGCTTGAGCAATTTTAAATAAAGACTTTGCCTCAGTTGCTTTTAATTAAAGCAGCTTAGAAACTGCTTGAGCAGTGTGCATGCTGCAGTGATTTAATTAGGCTCATGTCTAAACCAGTGCTGCTACATGGGAGTGAATGAGTCCCCAAAAATCTATCACTACAGGCAGTGGCAAACATTTGAAAAAGGTAGCTTATATTAAGTGACAAGTGTCTAATGCTGTGGGATGTTTTGGTCAAACCTGGACTTGGCAAAGTGCATAGCTAGGCTGTCCTCAGAAGCAAGCTACTGACCAAGCAGGAGACAAGAGTTCTCCTGTTTCCATGGGATAAATTACTGTGCCACACCTGGATACCTTCTCACTCAACCAGCCCTCAATGCTGATGGTTCAAAGAGAGTGTGTGCATTCAGGAGCATTGTCAACACTGAATCCTGTTTTCACTGCATTCCCACTTGCGTTGATGAGGAGAATTCTCCATTTGAAGCCACTTCGGCTGTTGGGATTACTGGCTTCAGTGCAGAGGGCAGAACATTCCCTTTGTCCTCGGTGGATTATGTCATTACAGATGATGGTGATGAATGTTATAGGCTAGCTGGCCTCTTCTCATTTTCATGAATGGGAAGAAGTTAATAGTCTTATTGCTGTGGACAAAATTTAACTAGAGAGAATCCGATGCAGGAGGTTTGGAATAGTGAGAACATAAACTCTTACAATGCAAAGGTAGCTTTAAATCAGTTTGCCTGTAAGATTTAAGGGACAAAAATAAATGCAGACTGGAAGTGTTTGACCTGTGCTTGGTCTGCTTGAGGGTCTGGAGGTGAGTAGGAATCATTCATGAGTGATGAATCACTTACTGCTGGAGAGCCAAACTTCAGTAGCTGAAATCTAGAATGCTCATGGCTTCTTGTTTCTTTCTACTCTTGTCAGCAGTAACTGTTTACGTGGGCAGTGCCTGGTCTTTGTTCATGGCTCGTTAGATTGCTTTTACTCATCTCCTCTCAAGGACGCTGCAAGTCTTAATTCACTGTGCTTTGTAAAGATTAAAAGCCGTACTATTATTCAGTGACACTCCAATTAAACAGTAATGACTAGGTGTAGTTATTTCCTAAAGACTAAGAAAAGGCTGGAAATAAGTGAGGGGCCAAGATCCAGCAGAATTTTTATTTTTTATTTTTTGCTATTTTGAGCAGGGTAAGAAATGAAGGAAAAATGCAAAAGGGATTTTTTAAATGGATTACACCATTTTATTGGCATTGGAAAACCAATGCATGCCCTGAAAAGAATGTATATCCTGAAAGCGAGTCGGATTGTTTCAATCATCTTTCAAGTTGCTAGCCAGCTTAAAAAGTGAACTTGAAACAAATTTTTATGCTCTTGCTCAGTTGAGCTCACAGACTCTCCCTCCAAACACATTCTGTCACGGATTGTTATTTAAGGGCCTATGTTTTATTTGTCATACAACTCATTTTCCCTTCTACTGTTAAAGCTCTGGTTTTCATGATTCTTGGAAAGCCAACCTATACTGCTTCACTTTAGGTCGAACAAAAATTTGAGTAGCTTTATCAATTAATACAGAGAAGTCAAAATCTGCAGGCCACTCCAAACAGAAATAGACAAACACCAGAATAAATGAAAGCAGCTGGTGCATTGCAGCCTGGAATCACTGGTTCTTAAGTTGCCATGTTTTTGTCAGGCATCACAACAGATTGGATAAAGCTAAAGTTTCCTTGTCCTGAATGCAAGAATATGTAGAACTACAGAACTGAGAAGGATCTATTTAGGTCTCTACCACTATGAATTAAGGAGCAATTTGAGTTTGACCTGTTCTGAACTAACAGCTTTTAAGAAATAAATAAAAGAAATAAATTTCTTTCTTTTAAGAAATAAATAAAAATTAAGTTTTAAGTCCAACAACTTTTTTTAATAGGTGTACTATGTTTGGATTTGCCTCCTATTGTTTCTCCTATCCTTTTAAAAAAGAAGCCTTTGCAAAAGGAAGCCTTTGCCACTGTATTTTTAGTTTTATTTTTACTAAAGTTGCCCACAGAAGCTGTGGCTGCAGCATCCCTGGGACTGGCTGGATGGACTTTGGGCAGCCTGGTCAGGTGGGAGTGGTCCCTGCCCATAACAGGGGGGTTGGAACTGGGTGAGCTTTAAGGGCTCTTCCAACTCAAGCCATTCTAGGATTCTAAGACAACTATTTTTGAACTCTTTTTGTCTTCCTAGTAGTAAATATAAAGACAAGTTGATCAACTTTGGCATTTTCATCTTGGAAAATTAACTGTCCTTTACTTTTGCATAAGGATATGACTTGTTTAACCTTTCCTCAGAGGTCATCTTTTATGAACTTATCTTACGTACTGCATTTCTCTGAACTCTGAAGTAAAATGTCTTAAAGCATAGTACCCAAAATGGGATGTGGTACCTCAGATGAGGCCTTAGCAGATTGATCACCTTGGTGTCCTTCAGATATAATTTCTTTTAATATATGCTGAACTGAACACTCCATTTGTTTATCTGTTGTAATATCTGTTCCAACTGAACTGCTGTAGCTCTCAGACCCTTTTTGCTTCTTTGTCACTTTGTCAAATCTTCTGATTTTGTACTTAATTATCTGTGTACTTAATGTATTTGAAATTATTCAATTTTATCGGGGTATTTTCAGGCCATTTCTCCATTTCTCAAGAGCTCTCTGATTGATTTTTCCCCTCCAGATGACTTGCAGCTCCTTGCAAGTATTGAGTGATCCGGACAGTCTGGAAGTATATACTCTTCAGCTATGCAGGCAATTACAAGTAATCTCAAATAAAATCCATTCCAGGGGAGGATATTGCAGTGCCTCAGTTCAGTCAAACAGGCAATGGTAGCCTTAACATGAGTTCTTTCACATTTATATAATCCTTTAAAACATTTCCATATCAGACGTTAAGATCACTTCCTTACTAAGCTGCTCATCATTCTACTGCAAGAGAATATTTCACTGCTTACTTTCTAATAGCGTGCCTTTCAGCAGTCATAGGGTCTCCTGTACTCCTTTATTCCTTGGATTCATATTCTGAGTTCTTCCTTCCTGAGCTCTGAATTCCAAGGATTTTTTCCTCCCTTGAAGTTGACAGGACTAAGTAAAGAAGCATTTCTAGCATAACGACCAGTGTTATTTCTGCAGTTCTCTACTTTGTGAAAAATACATGTGGCATAAAAGAGCATCGAATGCTTCATAGAACAAACAGAAAAGCAAAACCTCTATCTGCAACTAGGGTAAAAAGGGAGTTAGAACTATTTTTCACACCTCAAGGGCTGTAGCTTTTCTCAAGACTTCTTACTGCTACAAGGTTGCATAAAACACACTGGATGCATACAGGAGAAACTTGGTCTTTATCTTAAAGATTGTGAAAGATGTTAAAGGAAGGATGGATATTACCTGTTTTTTTCTTGGAAATTAGAATGAAATAAACTAACCTATGGATGGGCTGGGGACAAGTTTATGTACAAAAGGTGAACTATGGACCTAAAAATGCAGAAAGTGAGCAGAAATGTTCTTTTATCCAACAAAGCTGGAGTCAGCCTCCAGGATCCTGAGCATCAGGAAACATGTAGAAGGCCATTCCTTTTCCAGAAAGGAAACAGATTATTATTAATGTGAGACAATTAACCAGGTCAAGATGCGAGCAATGCTGAGCCTATTATAACCTCATCATATCCCTTCCTCTAGGATTTCTATTTGAGTCTTTCTTTTCCCTGCTTTCTCTTGCTGTTTTGAAACAACCAAGGGTTGTCACATCAGCAAGCGATGTGTATTTTAATTGGTCCAAATATATTACAAGTGACCAAATCTCACATTGCATTCAGTAACTCTTGACCTTGCTGACAGTGAATGTTGCATCAGATGTGACCAAACCTGAACTTGACAATTTTACCCTGTAGAAGATCTATCTGTACTTGCTCTCTCCTCGGTTTGTTTCCATTTAAACATGAACGATCAGTAACTTGTTTCTTTTCTACAACTCCTTTTTGTTCAGTTCCTGATTAGAACAGATGATAGACTGAAACAGGAAATATGCCTCTAGTCACCAGCCTGTAGAGTTACTCCTGTCTTGAAAAATTGAGACTTGAGTCAAGGCGCTTGCTCTCGAGCTTACATGTTTTCCCACTGCAGCAAGCAAATTGATTCTCTCATTTTTTTCCAAGTCAACATGTCATACCAAAGTTTTTATGTTGTATCTATAATTAAACAAATGTTAAGCTTCTCACTACTGCTTCTGCATCGCTACTGCTTCTGCCTCAGATGTGTAGGTGGGACATGACTTAGTCCTAGAAAAAACGCAAACCCAAAGCCAAACCAGTTGTGCCTTTAGCTCATTTTAACCTTTCTGTCCTGTTTTAGTAACTGTCTCTAAAACAGATTGCATCAGGGTCAGCAGTTTGAAACTGGTATTTATTAAGACAGGAAGATTGTATAGCTACTTCTGTATAAAATGTTTCTCAGGGCTCCCACAAGACCAGAAGGATAATAGATATGCAAACACGGAGGAGATAGGGGTGTGTGGGTGGGTGGGTGCGGGTGTGTGTGTGTGTGTGTATAAGAATCAAGTGCTTGTTACGAGAATCTCTCTGGTGGTGCTTTGTTGAGACTAAAATAGTACAAAATAGAATAGCCCTCATATGTCTGAATATGAGGAAAAAAAATACTGCAGTAATGACTGAACAGTTGGGCACCTATATTGCAAAGATGTGGACCCAGGTGTTTCAAATGAAAGTGAAGAACAAATTAGTATTTTTTTGTAGTTTTCATATAAAAATAATACATTTTTAGAATTATTTTCTTCAGTTTCTACTATTCATCTTGGGTAATTAACATTTAAAGAACTTGTCCAGAAACAGCAGGAGGTTTCCAAAAAAAACATTTACACAAAGAAATGTTTCCATTTGTCTTTTTCCTTAAGTACGTTAAGGAACATATGATATTTTTACAGGAAGCTCTTTGATTCTCAAGAGATTGAGTTAAAACAAATTTATGTATCGCACAGAGGAAAGAGTTGAGAGTAGGGAGAGGTGTACGAAGAGAGGTGTAAGAAATATGAATGAAGGTAAAACACGTTTGACCCATTCAGTAGTTGAAAGAGGATTAAATAATTGCTGCTTAAACTCTAAGCTTGATATTAGCATGTATACAATATCTGATGTTTCACTTTCAAACAGTTCTCAGCTAGTGCTTTAACCCATAAATATTCAAAGCATTTTGCAACAGAGTAAATAATCATTATCCTAATTTTATTGATAGGATTTTTTTTTTATATTGAGGTGGAGCAGTGTACTTAAGGCTGTCTAACAGCCAAGAGTCAGGAGCAGGACCCAGATTTCAAGCACTCTGAAAGACAGACATGGATATATTACCTGAGACAAGCTATGACTCACCTCAACTCTGAGAATACAGTTTCTGTTGTATTAAAAAAAAAGGGGGGGGGCAGAACAAAAACTTGAAGTTTGCTTTTGTGAAAATAACTGAGAAGTTGGAAGATTAACATTTTGAGCTGAATAAAGGCAATAGATAGAATAGTTGACATTCTGTTATTAATGTGCCATTACACCATTACTGAAAAGAAAATTAGAAAGCATCTGTATTTTAGACCCCAGGAAAAAAAAAAGCAAGACCTACTGATATTGACTACATTAAGAAAGACATACACATTATTCGACTGGGACTTGTTTTCTTTCCTGTTTTTATGCAGTGAAAGTTTACTATCAATTCCACACTCATAAAAAGCAGAAACTTTTATTGTTATTTGTTTTTTGATAATGAAAACCTAGTATTTGAGCCTATTTCCTATGATTTCATGATTCATAGAGTTAAAGGTTTAATAAAGAACCATTACATAGCAAAAAAAAACAACCACCAAAGTTTTTAAAAAAATTATAACTGATATCTGGGTGTAAGCCAGCCTCTGCACTAAGATCCTCCCTGTCTAGGATCTACCTCCTTAGTTGATTTCTTTTCATTTGAGGATTCCTATTTCTGACTTTCTGTTTCTTGCCCCTGGATTTTTCTTCAGACCAGAATTTTTCTTCTATCCAGAAATTAATTCTGCTAGTATACACTTGGAATGTTTTAATTTTTTTTTCTTTTTTGAATTAGTGCAAAGGGTTTGTCATACCATCAGTGTGTCAAGCTGTTGCAGTACACAGGTTGGTTTTAAAGCACTCCTTCCAGATGTGGATGAGTGAACTGTCCCTGAAACAAACAGGAGGTTTGAAACAGAGAGGGCCAGGTTTACTCCAGGTTTCATACTCTGAGTGAAAGGTTTCTTCAAAGATTTTCTCTTCCTTTCTTGAAATTTATATAGCTTCTGGAAATAACAAAAGGCAATTCTGCTCGGGTGAGGAATTAAATCAAAAAGTCAGAGAACCTATTCACATGTTCAAAATGATGACTTGTTTACCAACTTGGAGGATCGGGCCTGTTTTTTAAAAGTGACATGTCAATATAAGCTTTATTATTCACTTCACTGACTTAACCTTAATAAAAGGTAATCCTTGGCATGAAACGTCTTCACAGCAAGCTGGTGCTTTATGGAAAAAGAACACTTGGGTGCCAAGTTTCCCTTTAAACAGGCTGTGGAACATCAGAAGTTATCTGCACTATGGCTCTTTGCAATTACTTACAAGAGACCAGTCACTTCTGTGGCCATCCATGCGTTAATCACCACAACTCTACGTGCAATAGCGATAGGCTTATTTGCCAGCTATGCCTAAGTAGTTGACCTCTACATCCTCTAGTATGTGAAGACAGAGCTTAGTAACACTAATCCCTGCATAATGACTGTGCTCATTTGTCCAGCCTATAAATAACTCAAGCAATAATTTAATCTCTTACCTTAAAAAGAGTAAATCTTGGTGCTGGGGACGTCCTAAACAAATAAAAAGTAACCAGTTAACCCAAAACCCAATTCTACCCTGTCAGAGCACCTGTTAGAAAATACATTACTTTTACTTGAGGATGAGCAAAGTTGTATTCATCACTGGCATTAAACTTAAGTGCCTTAAACCCAGTTTTGATTTTTTTTTTCAAAGACTTTTTTTTCCCAAGACAAATAAAAGCATAGTTCTAAGGAGCACAGGCATATAACACTGTAAGAATGTCCTCATTAACAAAATGCTGATGATCATGCCATTCTCCTCACAGTACTCTGTTTCTTTCATCTACAGTCAAAACACCTTTTACATCTAAGGAAAATTGTGAATTAGAGTCTGTACGTGCTGCTGAAAAATTGTTCTCCAATAATTGAAAGGATGGGAATGACTGAAGGAAGGGGACTACTAAAGCGAATAGCTGTGTCTGTGCTTTCATGGTATGACAAGTAGTCACTTCAATAGAGAAATATGCTCATTTTGTTACCAGCCTGGTGTACAGCAATATGATTAAAACAAAACTAATTTGATTACTGAAATATTTTCCCAAAGATTTTAAGCTTCTGGCTTCTCAAAGGGCTTTTATAGAACTGATGGCTACAATTGAAGTTCACCCAAAAACCTCGATGTTCACTGAGAAAGGCTGCATTTTTAAATTCCCATTATAGATGCCAAAAATGTGGCTTCATTCACTGGGAGATGGATGTGAGGTCCCATATCAGGTTTGTTTTTATTGCATGATTTTAGTCTCTGTGTGGAAAAAAAAATGCAGGAATATCTCATTAGCATTTGCCCAGGGGGACTACCAAAGGAAAACAGGCTTATAACAAAGTTACCCTTTTAATTACTCTTTTTTGACTGTTATATTGTTCTCATTTGATCTTGTTTCGCTCTTATTTTGGATGAGTAGAATCACTGTTTTAGTAGGAAAAGGGGATGTGCTTTGCCATTTCAGAGAATTTGAAATTTGGTTTCAGTCTGAATTTGAATTGAAAAATTGTGATGAGTTATTTGGAAATGTAGGGTGTTTCCCATGTACTGGTATTTAGGGAACTGTGACAAATATTGCCTTAAACTGCCATTCATGACATGTAGTAGCTTAGTGGTGATAACATACCTTATAGCCAACGATGCTCTGAGGTGGCTCTGCAGTCTTTGCAACCGAGTTGCCACACGTGGGAGACAGTCTGTGGGAAATGGAGCTGCTTCTGGTACCGAAACTGTTTGGTGTGGTGTTTTTTTGTTTGTTTTAAAAATACAGCTTTTCAGAGAGCTTCACTGGTGAAAGGCTGCTTGAGCTGTTAACTTCCCAAATTTTCCCTCATCAGTGTCTGTAGGGAATATGTCCAAGGACCGTATATTTCACAGCAGGAAACTGACAGCTCACCTTCTCCTGTCTGGATCTACCTTTTCACTGTTTTCTGTCAGTTACTGCAACTCGCTGTTGGTAGAGGCCCAACGCGGGGACTTTACCCTCATTGTCCCCATTTTTTTTTTCACTTACTACCCTCACGGGCAGCAGCACACAGCCCGGGGAGGGTGGGCAGCCAAGCGGTGCCATTAGCAGGCCCCTCCGAGCCGCTTTCCCCCCGCGGTTCCCCGGGCGAGAACGGGGGGCTGGGGGGGGCGGGGAAGCGCAACCTCCTCAGAGGCCGTTGCGACCGTTAAGGCCGGCGCGAGGCGGCGAGCGCGCGACGCCCCTCTCCCCGCCCCCTCCCCGCCGCACGTGCCCGCCGCGGGCAGGCTGAGCACCTCACTTCCGGCCGGCCGCCGGAGGAGGGAGGGGTCGGGGGAACGGGGAAAGGGGGGGCGGCGCATGCGTGGTGGCGCCGCGCACCGGCGGGGCGGCTGCTGGCGGCGCTCGCGGGAGCGCCCCCCCCCTCCCCTCCCGGTCCCGTCCCGGTCCCCGCGGGGCCGCGCCCGCCCCCTGCCGCCTCCCTCCTCCCGCAGCGGGGCGGGGGCGGCATGTGAGGCGGGGCCGCCCCCCTGCCGCAGCCGCTGGGCACCGGCCGCTCCGCTCCGTGCCTCCCGGGGGCTCCCGGCCCCGCTCGCCATGAAGAAGTTCTCCCGCATGCCCAAGGCGGAGGGCGGCGGCGGAGGCGGCGGCGGCGGTGGTGGCGGCGGGGCGGCGGGCGGCGGCTCAGCGGGCGGCGGCGGAGGGGGCAGCGGGGTCGCCTTGGGCAAGGTGTTCGCCGTGGGGCGCTACCAGGTCACCCCCGAGGAGCTGCTGGCCGAGGGTAACGGCGGAGAGGGCCGGGGGGGGTGGGGGGCTTGGGGTGCCGGTGGCGGTGCCGGGACCCCGGGGCTTGCCCGGTGCTGAGGCCGGCAAGGGTCGGGTTTCCCCCCCCGGGGCTCGTTTAGGGGCGGCGTGCAGCCCCTGGGGCTGTGCTGGGGCTGGGGCGGCGGAAGTCTGCGGTGGGCGTTTGGCAGCCCCGAAAAAGACAAAATAACGATAATAATTAATAACGATAAAGCCCTCGGCAGTGGAGCGCGGTAGGCTTTTAGCAGGGTCACGCGTCAGCTGGCAGCTAAAGCGGCTCGTGGCGTGAGCTCCGCCGGCCTCGCCGTGCTGCGGGTGGGGTGCTGCCTCTGCCCTCGCTGCCCCCAGCCCAGCCGGCTGTGCCCCGCCACCCTGCTCGCCTTCACGGCCACGCGTGGGTCCGGCCGCGGTGCCGGTGGCTGTAGGTGCCGCAGGCGGCCCGGGGCAGCAGGCAGCAGGCTGGTCCCAGGCGCTGGGCTCTGCAGCCCCGCTGCCTGGGGTGCTGGGGGTGCCGCCATCGGTGTCTCGAGGATGCGGTTTTAACTGCGTGTTGGTAGCGTGAGTATCGAAAATAGAAAGCGTGGTGGCGGTAGGTAGGTTTTCACAGCCGTCTTGAGAAAGTTTTTTAGTACGGCGGCATTGGCGTTTAACACTTAGAATAAATACAGCGTTCTGCACCTGACTTACAAAAATGAGGTTAGGGCTTGGCCGGCTGTGTCCGTCGTTGCCCAAAAAGATGAGAGGGGTCCTTGCTGGGAGCTCCCTTGGAGTCACCGCAGCCTGACAGAAAGTCCTTCCTCTGCACAGGGCTGCTCACAGCGCAGAGGCTTCCTAAAAAGAAAAAAAAAAAAAAAAAAAAAAAAAGGAAATAAAAGGAAATGACCTCCTGAACAAATTGAGGAGGCACACGGAAAACAGAAAAATAGCACAGTGCTTTGTTCGGTTCACTGTCTTACTAAAACTGTGCTTGTAAAATGCTGTTTGAAGAGTTGTAGATTGCTATTTTTTTATTCCTGTAGATTGCAGTGACAAATTCATAGCCCTGAACGGGCACAGGGGCAGGGGGAGCATGTGTTTAAGTAGTTGAGTGTTGTGCAAATTTGCTTTCTTTCTTAATAGACAGAAATAGCAAGTTTTTTTTTTTACAGCTTTCATGTGATGCCTTGAGTGCAGATGACTAGGACGAGAAGTGACAAGAGTCAGGACAGCGTAAATCTGTTGCATCTAAAGAAAAGTCTTCAAAGTCAACGCCAGAGCTATTTGGCAGTAGGGAGGACCCCAGAAGAGAAGGAAATAGCAGGTTGCCTACCGACAAGGTTAAGGAAGCAGGGCAGAAGTGAGGGAGCTGCTGCATCCCATGTGGTAGCCGGGGAGGGGCTGGGTTGACTGCGTGTGTGTGGAGCAGGGGCACGCCTGCTGAGGAGGTGCCTGTGACAAAGCTCTGGTCCGGCTCTGCTATTCCCAACCTGTCACAATAGCTGGTGGATGGAGAAGTTTCCTTGTGTCTAGGAATTACTTCCTGACAGGCTGGTTTTCCCTCGATGGGGTAACAATTAATAGTAAGTGCTTGTTTGTTAGTGGTGTTGTACAGGTAATATTAACATCTAATATTAAGAATTAACACTTTATAAATTCCCTGCTTTATAATCCCCCCGCCTTCAGGGGAGGGAGCAATGACTTTTCTTTTTTCCTAATCCCTGTGCGTATAAAGTGTTGATTTTATTCTGCTGAAACCCAGTTTTACTGAGCTGCTTAGCCTTGCCAGGTAGCTCCAGTCACTCAGTGCTGATAAAATACCATTTACAAGTTACTTTAAGAGGCTGAGAGTGGAGTTTTAGGTCGTGTAACAAGAAGCTGGTAATAAGTTAATGAATGCAACCAACTTAACAACTAGCTTGTTTCAGAAACAGACGGATAAGGCTCGGTTAGCAGTGGTATGGCATAGACAGGCTTTTTTTTTTACTAGCTGTTAGGATTAATAGCATATGCCTGTCAGGTTCAAAGTGTTCCCCCCTTCTAAATTTTACATGTGAATTGTCTTAGAAGGCTAGGTCTTGGCTTTACAAGTGCCGAAAGCTTCCTATAACTAGAGCGAGTTGCAGCAGCGATGCCGAAAGGCTCAAGTCATAACTACATTCATTGTTAGGCTGCGCTAATGAATCTTTGGTAGATTTCCTGTGTTGATAGGGATGCTGCCCTTCAAACGCTTCTGTAGCCTTTGACAGTATCGTTTATTTGCAGTGTTTTAAAGGCAAAGCTACGTAATGTTATAACATCATTCTTTTGCATATATAACGTACATAGTGCTATCTAGAGCAGCTGTAAACTTGGGTAGTAAAGTAGGTATAAAGGTTGAAGTGCTGTGGTTAGAAGCCTCTTAGACTGTTTTTTCTGTGTTAAACAAAGCTGTTTTTTTGATGGGTTCTTATCTTTCATAACCCGAGGCTCGGTGTGTTGTTGGATTGAGGTGTTTGTTTCTGAGCTTTGTTATTAAGAGATGAGGAAAAACAATACGTTTGGGTTAAGCTTTGATGGCCGAAATGAATTGCTATCTATCCATTTCAAAGGATGAGACAGGAGCAGCAAGGGGATGGTGGAACTGTGAAGAATGATGGATCCAGGCAGAGCGAAGGCCTTCTTTATATCTTTTTTGTTGTACGAGGGTTTGTGCAGTGAAGCAGAAGTTTGGAAAATTAAATCTGACACAAATATGGACAAGTTTGTCTCTCTGAAGTTATGGATGATGTCCTGGGGACGCTAAAGTTAGTTGTGGTAGCTCCAATGCTGAAAAAGTCTTTGTAGCTCAGTAACTGCACCAGACTGGATGTGAAAATTATGAAATGTCCTTCAAAATCCATCTCAAATATCAAATGCAAAACAGTTAATATTGTGAAGAATGAAAAGGAAAGTAACAACAAGCAATAAGCTGCTGGGCAGCCGAACTCTGCCACAACTGCGCTTGCATTCCCATTCCTCAAAGGGAAAGGGGAGAAAATACGATGGAAAGGGCTCAAGGGTTGAGATAAGGACAGGGAGATTGCTCAGCAATTACCGTCACGGGCAAAACAGACTCAGCATAGGGAGATTAAGGTAATTTACTGCCGGTCACTAGCAGGCTAGAGCAGTGAGGACTAAAAGCAAATGAAAAACACCTTCTCCCATCCGTCGTCCACCTCCTCCCCCCGAGCCATGCAGGGGAACGGGGACTGTGGTCAGTCCTCCGTGGTTGTTCCTCTCTGCTGCTCCCTCTCCACACGGGGTCCCTCCCACGGGATGCTGTCCTTCCCGAACTGAGCCTGCGGGGGCTTCCCACAGTCAGCAGCTCTCCAAGACCTGCTCCCACACGGCTCCGTACTGTGGGTCCATCCCCCAGGAGCAAACTGCTCCAGCATGGGTCCCCCACGGGTGGCAGCTCCCCCCAGGCCCCCTGCTCCACCACGGGCCTCTCCACCGGCCTCAGGGGAACTTCTGCTCCATGCCTGGAGCTCCTCTGTGCTGGCCTTGGTGTCAGCAGGGCTGCTTCTCTCGCATTTCCCACCCCTCTCTCCCAGCTGCTGTGGCACAGCAGTTTTATTTTTCCCCTTTATTCAATCTGCTCTCCCAGAGGCCCAGCCAGCGCCGCTCTGGCCAGCAGCAGGTCCCCTTTGGAGCCGGCTGGAGCTGGCTCTGGTCTGACAAGAGGCAGCTGCTGGGCTCTGCTCACAGAAGACACCCCCGTGGCCCCTCACCACCACCAAAACCTTGCCACGTAAACCCCGTATGCTTGCCAAAGTATTTTTAGTTTATGGAAGGAGGAGGTGAAGTTGTGGCTTTACGTGAGGGTAAATCTACTAAATTGTTTGCATTGACTTAAACAGAAATTTATAATTGAACTGCGTGAAACTGTAAGTGTTGGCATTGGAAGGTATTTTTAAACTACAGTTCAGTTCTGTTATTGTCTCGATTTCTTGGTAGTCTTAGAGGTGTTTACACTGAGTAAATAAAGCCTTTTCCAGGTTTGAGCTTGTCTTTGTTCCATTAGAGTTAGCAGGCAAAGGTGGGCATGGTAAGTGTGGAAATTCAGTATGTTGGTGTGTTTTTACTGAGTGCAGATAAAGCAAGCACAGTTGCTTTTGGGTGTTAAAAAATAAAAATAAAAATAAAAAGTGAGGGGGGAGGGGGGTCTGTGGGGTAATGCTGTGCCCAAGGCTGTACCTGTGATGTGCAGTAGAGTCCCAACCTGTAGTCCTGAACGGTGCTGGCTGGCATAGTTTGAAAGCTCCTTTGTTGGCATAGAAAGATGCTTGCCATCCTGCTTTCATTGTATTTCTTACCTAGAATTGGTTATTGCAGTCATGGGACGTGCAATTTTTCTTAAAAAAAAAAAAAAAAAGGGGGGGGGGGGCCCAAAAAAAAAACACTTCTGTTTAGCTTTTTTTTTTTTCCTTTCTGTAGTAAAACTAATAAACTGTCATTTAGTGTCACATGTGTCTTGAACTGGTATTTCAAGCACCACAGTTTCAATGTCTTTTTCAGGCTGGTGGTTCTCCTACTGTCCAGGACAATTAATAGCATATGTGGACTCTTTCAGATTTCTTAATTAAGCTATATCTAGCCCAACAGAGAAATGGTGTAATTTAATGTCCGGCAGTAGCCCATTTTTCCTTTAGGCATGAAGCATTTGGCCCTTTGGAAGTATTCCACCAAAGCAGTAGGAATGGCCTCTCCTTGTTGGTTGAGCTAGAAGCCCTGCTAGAAGCAGAAATATTAGTGGCTGAGGTAGAAGAAAGTAGGCAATGTCACGTGCAGCTGGTTCCAGAGGTACCCAGGCTGGTGGGGAAGTGGCGGGCATCATTGTGGTGTTTGGGAGGAGCAGTAGGCTGCCCTCCAGCTTTCATATGCCTTGATCCTTTGGGCAGGAGAAGTTGAACATGCTGTATCAGCGCTCTTCTGCTGTAACTGTCTGCGTTTCCTTTGCCTTACGATATGTGGGAAGAAGAGGAGAAGCAGTTACTCTTTTTTTGTTTTTCTGGCTGATAAAATGGTGAGCGTGGAGCTGTATTTTTGTGCTTTCGGAGTGGCTGTGAGTGCTATCTCATAGGGAGCTTTTGTTTTTTTCTGAATGACTTTATATCTGGGACCAGAGAGGCTGGGGAAAAAGTATCTTAAATGTGTGTTTGTATTACACAGAGTGTTTGTTTCAGTTATTAAATATGATGGTTAAAAAGCATTGATTTCTCTGAAGAGGCATCTCTAAATAGAGAGGACAAGTGAAAAGCTCAAGTATCCCTAAATAAAACTGGAAACTCTTTCTCCTTTCTATAATCCTTCTCATGCTGCAATCTCTTGGAGTCATTACTGATAAAATCCTGAAGGAATGAGCGTGCAAGCTGAACCGTCCTGCTTAAACTGAACATGTGGTCCTTGCAAATACTTGATGGCATAGGTTATTTAGTTTCTGTTTTATATTGTCCAGGTCGAGTCCTAAGAAAGCTAGCAGCTTGATTGGGGAGTCCACGTCCTGCTCTGTGAGGTCATGGGCTATGTAGCTGTAGATTTTCAAGCTGTTCTTTTTTTTTTTTTTTTTTTTTTTTACTGCAAATGTCTTTTTCCCAAATTAGGATCGTCTTTAAAGTTTGTCTGTCTTACGTGTATTAGCAATAGCAGTTCAATTAGCAGTCTGGATAGACAAACTTTCTGATGTGCATAGTTTCTCTTGCCCTTCTGTTTTGTCAAGCCCTATTTCACTTACCCTGATTTTTTAGGTTTTTATAGTAAGATGTTGGGCATGTGCAGTTCTGCCTTCGCTCTCGCGAAGATTTGGCTTGTTTATTGTTGTTTCTTCTGAAGAGGCAAACAGGAGAAGGGCCCTTGCAATGAATCTGTTAACTGGAGTGCTTGAAAGTGATTAAAGGCAGTGTGGACCAGATTCTTGACTCTGAGATCCTGATTCTGCACAGTGGAAGATGATTTGTGTGGCAGGTGTTGTGAAGGCAGCTGGGGCAGCGTTACTTCTCTCATGAGTGTGTGACATGGCAATCTCATATGCTGCAAGCTGAAACTGTAATTACTGGTTTTCTTCATTTGCTCAGTGTTTGTGTAGCTTGTGAATTGCCACTCCTTGCAGTAACTACTATTTTATTTTCCGTAGGAATCCAGTGCAGTTGTTCAGATATATTTCCAGACAGCCTTCCAGCTCATAATCTAACTTGTGGAGTTGGAGTTGGGATTGGTCACGTAGACTTTTCAGAGTATAATATCATTGAATCTATGTTCACACATCATCTTAAAGGTCATACCTGTTACTCATTCTGTCTCAAACACAGTTATGCTTTGCTAATATTTGAGTAGCAGAAATGGTTTGTTTAAGTTCAGAAGGTATAAAGGGGGGAAAAAGCAGTATGAAGACTTGAAAGGTTCCGACTAATTTTTGCTGAGATCATAGAAAAAAGCATGTACAGAGTTCTGACATAGTCCCAATAACAAGCATGGCTGCCGTATTTCAAGTGTAGCAGGTGGTGAGTGAGGGTTTGATCTCTAATGAAAGATTGGGAAGCTGTGCTTTAGTGCTTGGGATTTTTCTTCAGTCTTTTCAAGCCTACTGCAGGCAGATAACAATCTGAAACAAGAGCATTGTTTTGACTTTTACAGTTTGTAGCTGTATTCTCTGTAGTAAGAGAGGCCAAACCAGGAATTAGTTTGGATGTTGGTTGTGATCCTTGTCTTGCATCGACGTGCAGGTAAAAATACTGTTTCATGTAACATAGTGCACAAAGTAATGCTTTAACTTGAGCTTTGGACACACTGTCAGGTAGCTGGTGTACTAACTGAACTCGTTTGGTACTGCAGGAGAAGAGCCGTGCATTCACAGCGTTTGGACCCTGCTGTGGCTCGTCTGCCCCCCAGAGCTGTTAAGTGCCTCTTGTACAGAGATGCAGAAATTCGCACTACACATTAAGAAACGTGTAGCCTGACAAAGGGTTCTGTTGTGCAGCCCAGAGCCAGTTCAGCATTCACCAACACATTGTCTAACGCTGTTCTCGTTGTCAAGTTACTGGTCTTTGAATCCCTTAACTCATTCCAGCATTGCACTGTATGTGGACATGCAGTGTTACACCTGTATGGACAGCAAATAATTGTTCCCTTTTCCTTTTTGAAGGACGTTATCAGTTTAACTTCTGGGGGCCCAGAAGCAGTTAAATACTGAGCAAGTCCTTTGGAATCTGGTAGTTTTGAGCTCAGTTGTTGGGATAGCGGCCAAGAGTCAGATTGTTGTACAGGAAGAGCAACTTGGTTTGGAGCAGCATCGTGTTAATACGATGCACGGTCTCAAGCTGTCTTTCCTTTGCCAGACTTTGACAAGAGAGATCAAACGCGTGTGCCTTCTAATTACTTCTTACCCAGCATATGTGTTTTGATAAAAACATGTTAATGTTGCAGTAGTCATAATGGGGGGTGCATGTGCAGGTTTTGATTTTTGCTATTAAACTCCTCTCCTGCACACCATTAAAGGGTAAAGCAGCATGCAGTAATAGAGGATATATCAGCTTTATCTGTTAAAGGCTTGGCCTGGCTTTAAAAGAATCTGAGCATGATCTTATTTTGGGGGCGCATTTTTTGTTGATTCACCTGAAGGGGTTTTTTTTGTTGTTGTTTTAGATGTCGGTATTTTGTATGTCAACATAGACAATGAAAACTTTGCTAGCTAATAAAAGTAGAATTAGTTTTCAGATGGGTGTTAACCCCAAACTAGTGATTCTGGGAAGGGTATGTTTATTTCTGTCACGGGTTTTTGTTGCTGTAATATCAGAACAGTCCGTCATTAGCTAGTATGTCACCCATAGAGAGGTATTGGTACAGTTTTCCTGCGTGTGGAGAACAGAAGTGAATGCCAGAGATGGGGCTTGTTCTCTGCCTAGCAGCTCAGTGGGTCTCCCTTTCCTTTAGCATGAGGAATGTGAACATGCTTTAATATATACAGATGTTAATGGTGTGGACTTTGATATCTTTGTAGCTGTAGATGTTTATTTGTTTTAGCTGTGAATGTGTGCAAACATGATGTCAGGTGAATGTCTCATTTTCTGCTAAATTAATTACACTTTGGGCTGACAGGAGCAAGGTTTGATAAAATCATTTAGGTAGTATTTCTTGTCTCTTATTCTACAAGCATTGTTTCTAAGTCCTCATTCTTGAAACTGTTTAATTTCTTAACCTTAGGCTATATTTATTTTCTTGTAGCTCTATTCTGCCTCCATAATACTCTAGGTAACTAGGCTACCATGGCAGAAAGAGCTGGAGTTTGTAAGCAGTGCTAACTGACACTATGAATGCATTGAGCCTGCCAAAATACCAAGTGCAAGTGTGTCAGATTGCAGGTGGCTCTAGGAAACAAAACTGATTTTGCAATGGGTAGGCCTGGTCAGTCACCTCGTCTTAACTGGTTTACTTAGGATGCTGTCTTTTTCCTCAGAAAATGCTGACATCTGTTTTGGAATGGAGGTTTCTTCTTAGGTGTTTTTTTATAGATTTAGCTTAGAAGCTGTTAATGTAGTAGAAGAACAGCTGCTTCCTGAAATATTTGGAATACTTGCCCTTTTCCAGTACCGTAAGCTTGAAGTCTGAGGCTGGTTTCCATATCCCAGTGATACTAAACAGCAGTTCAGGTCCTCTCCAGCCTGCTTTTCTGCTGCAGTAGTTGCGTATTTGTCCTGGATTTTCCTCTCTGGCTTAAGAAGTTATGCAGTGAATGTGAGACCCCTGTTCTCTTGAAGGGCTAGGTTCTGTTTTTTCTCATCATCATCGTCTAGCTGCTGACAAGGAGGATGAATTCCTCATCTCCTGCTTTCCTGATTGTCTTGTGAATGGATTTCAGTCTCCCAAGTGTTTGTCTGCTGGTTGCGAAGGTGGGAACCTTTCCCTTCCTCTCCTCTGATGCTTTCCTTGCTTGCTGTTCTCTAGGTTGGTTATTTTTTACTCCTAGATGTGGCTGGAAAACTATCAGTTTTAGCCTGGATTCTTGTTCTGTCTGCACTGCTACTCCTGATGCAAATGGTGAAAATACTGAAGAAATGATTATGTAGAATCATATGAGCGTCAAAACTTTGTCTTATATTTTTGTCTCTCTGAGGTGTCAAAGCTGGTATTGATCTGAAGAACATCACATCCCCTTAGGGAAAGCCATCATCCTGCAGATGGGCAAACAAAAGAAGCTGGAGAGATTTGCCCAGGGGTGAAAACAAGTCTGTACAAGAGCCGAGGGCAGAGTTTGGAACTTCCCAGTTCCATGAGGGGTTCTTCCTCACTGCTTCTATAACATGTTACTGCACTCGAGGTGTATTATACAGAATGACAAAGGCAATTGTGATGTTCTAGGACTTCAGGAGCTTTTATTCCAAATGATACACAAGTTGGTCTTCCTTCTAAACTTGCCGATTACTTTCTTTAATGGATGGATTTGTTCATGTGCTGCCTTGAAACTTTAATATGCAGGTCTTGAAGAGATGCGTACTTACAGGATTGGTCTGATTCTTGGTTTAATTCTTGTACTGACTCATTTTACCTTTTCTTGTTGTTTTTACTTGTTGTTTGGACTGTGACTTCTGTTTGTGAATCTTATCTAATGAACCATTCTTGCATCATTTTGCTACATTTCACATAAGAATAGTTCTGGAAGTCAATGATAAATAAGGCAAGTTCTTATGTTTTTGCAATTCCTTTAGGTTGAAAAACTGCGTGCGATCTTATTTAGAAAGACTGTTGATAAACCATTTCTTTAGTTTTTGGATAATTACTAAAGGACTTGCATGACACTATATTAAACGTGTGTTTCTTTGGAGAGACAAGCTATGGACAGACAAAACTTGGATCTAGTCTTAATGTAACTGCTAAATGCACACAGGGTTGGCCTGTGCTATTTGAGAGTTTGGACAGAGCCAAGTGCTCATTTGGATTGTGGTGATGTAAACACAGGAGAAGGCCATTTTTTAGTGTTGTGGTTTTGAACTTGTGTCTCACAGTAAAAATAGATCATTAAAGAATATAAGGCACTTAATTATCTCAGTGACACAAATGTGTGAGGGCCTGACTTGAATGTAACTTGTGTTGTGTGAGACGAAAATAGGAAGTGTGAATGACATTCATCATGTCTGTGTTGGACGTGGGACCTGTTCTGTGCGTGATATGCAGAAAATCAAGCTTTCTTAAAAAAAAAAACAAAAAACTAATTTCATTCTCTGGAGCCCTGTTGTCAGTAGCTTAGTCTGTGTCTGTAGCAGAGACCTTCAGTTCAGTTTAGACGAGCTGTTGCTTGGCTTCATAAGAATTCATGACACAGCAGGGAGATCATTAATTTTTCTCTGAATGAGACATCCAGAGGTTCCTTAAACCTCAGAAGGCAGAAAAAATAAATTATTACGGCAGTTGTAAAAACCAACAAACAAAACCTAAATAACCATATAAAAGCTCAACAAAACAAAACCACTTGTGTTGCAACTGATTGGGTGAAGGTCCACGAATCTTGGTTTAAATTTGCAGTATTACCTTCCCAAAAGCTTAGTGCTTTCTTCAGATGTGCCCAGTTTGTCTCCATCAGCCTGATTTACTCCCTCATTTTCACTTACGGTGCGGTTAAACTGACAGTGGATTATATAGCTGCATTTGTAAGAGGAAGTTATGTTGAAGGACACGTTTGGGTGTAGACAGTGGATTGGTCATAGAGTGTCCATCTTCAGGAACTAACCCAAAGCATGCAAGCTTCCAGGCTGGGCTGTTTAATGAATAACTGCCTTGTTCAGAGTCACTGCTGTTGACTGACTGTCCCTTGAAACACAGGAGGTAAATGAGAGGTGTTAAAACTTCTGATAATTTTGTCTCTGGTAATGAGAACGCAGACATTGTAGATGGATTAGAATGATGCAGCTGCTCCTACTATCTGGGAGTTTGAGTGCCTCTTTCTAAACCGTCAAATGTCACGGCGTGGGGTTTGGAAGTATTGTTGCAGAAGGAACCCCAAGCATGAAAGTGGTGTAAAAGACTTCAGATAGCAGTCTCAATAATGAGATGTATTGTACACAGATTGGGGTGTTCGAAGATACATAGCACGTACTGGATAGAGCTTGAAGAACTGCCTGCCCTGTGCAGGTGACAAGGAAAACCATTACCTAAATACCTCAGAATTGCATTTCCTGGTGTAAGCATCCCGAGTCCCAGGCAGTGTGTCAAGGAACTTTGTTGGTCCCCTGTCCTCATAATCCTAAAATTGTCTGTGTCCACTGCCCTGGTGTGCTGAGAGCTGAAACGCCTGCTGCTGTTGTATTGACAAGCAACTACAGAAGAGATAATGAAAAATCCTAATACTGATAGATTTAAATATTTGTATCAGGTGTTCTTAATATTTCAGCTGGTTAGTCTGATCATGCCTACGGATGAAGGATGGTCAGTGAGTGCAGTGGTGGTTAGACTGAGATGTGAAATGGGTGCGAGGCTGTACGTAGACCCCTCCCAGCGGCAAGGAGGTCTGAATTTCACTGTGCTGGTTTAGTGTACTTATGATGCCATAGGAAAAAATAATAAACCAGAGAGTCATCATATGACATCTGCCTTTAGTCTGAAATGCTTGTAGCATCCTGAATTGCTTAGTTGATCTCTGCACGGCCTAGCAACTCCTTTGTTTCTGTTGTAGCCAGCGGTGGTGCATGTCCATGTGCTGCAGATCTAGCCATGCTGCTGAAGCCCTGCGCCTTGTGCTTCGCCTCGTTTCTGTGGCACGGCAGCTGTGTGGTGTTCAGGGGGTGAGCTGCTCACGTGTAGTTACAGATCTGTGCTCAGACTTAGTCTGCCCTATTTTTCTCCGCTTGCATGTTAAAATCACAGTTAAAGTAGTGGTTTCAAGGAAAAAGAAAGACAAGCTACAGACCAAACATGAGGTTGTTGGAGAAGGGTTTTTAACTGGGTGTTAAAACATTAGGTATGAAAATGGAACTTAGTTCCCAAAGAGTGAGGGTGGTTGTGCAATAGATACGTAATGTATCCGTACCCACTAATTTAAGCATTTGGTATCTGTAGTTTACTCAAATGCTTGTTTATTATTTTGGAATTCAAATCAATTTAAACCAACGCTTCTGTGTATTAAAACAGCTTAGCAAATGACACTTGAAATCAATCTGTAAAATGAATGTAATTCATGGGTTTTATTGATCATAGCAACAGTGTTGTAGAATGAGTAATTTCATTTTCCTGTCAACTCTATATTCACAGATATCTTTGTTCTGCTTTTCAGACATCCTCAGTCTCCAGTTTAGAGTAAATGAGAGATGGAGCTGTATTCAGTGGGCAAACCAAGTCAGGAGCAATGGGGGAAACACTTTCCGTGTGTGGAGGAGGCAGGGAGACAGGTGCTGTTCCAAGATGTTTTTATAGTGGTAGCAGTTGCTAGTTATAGATTATTATTATTATTTAATCAATGTCTTGGAGACCTTCTGAAGCCTTGTTGTGAGTAGTTGGACAGGAAGCACATCCTGCCTAAAGGCATCACCTTGGTTACATCTTGAGTAACAGGATATATCTAGTTTGAGAGACTTGAGGTTTACTGGCACTGTAAAAGGGAATTGAATTAATTCTAATGGCCTAGATTACACAGTTAGCATAATCCCTTATATAAATGTTTAGTCAACAGTCTTGACCTTGAACAAATAAAACACAGTTCAGGTTATTTAATAGGGTTTTGTTGTGTGGGTTTATATTTGTTCTTTAAGCTTACTGTTTGGAAAGGGAAGCATCGATGACATCAAGTTTTATCTCTTGAAGAAAAACCTTGCTCCTGCAAATGGCTGTCACTGGTGACAAGTGTTTCTTGGCTTCAGAAACGTGGATTGTGTTGCTTGAACTTCTATATTTTTTATTCCAGAGCTGGTTTACACCAGCCAGGGAGATTCTAAAAATGCAAACCTGGTAGAAGATGCAATTATGAGTAATGCAGTGCACTGTGGATGAGAAATTCAACAGCAGTACTTGACAAAACTTTGTAGGCTTGTGCAAACTTGCTTTAAAATGCTAACCTGCTCTGTAAAGGGGTTATTTGCTTATTTGGGCGTGCAAAAAGTGCATTTGCAAAGCAGGAAAGTGTTTGAGGAAACTAAATGGAGTGGTTGCTTTATTGCATCTCAAAAGTAAAAATGACACGAAGATCCTTGCATCATTTGAAGCTACCCTTGTTCCCTGGATGGAAGCTGGTTCCATGAACACGGAACTAAAAGATACCAAACTGAAAATGGGCTTGTTTTGTTACTGATGTGCCTATAAATAAACTGTTGTACTTTCTTAGTATACAAAACTGCATAAAAATAGCTGAGCCTCCTCAGATATCTCTGCGTTGTGCTGAAGTTTTTCCTGGTCCCAACCAGTGCTGGCAGCAGACTGGATTTGTCTATTTAAACATAAAAATTTGTGTTAATTCTGTGAGAGGAAAGCTCCTGATCTTTTGTAAGAAGGGGAGGAAAAAAAAACCACACGCACACACAAAAAACACGAATCTATGACCCCTACAGTACTTCTACCCTTGTTATGTGTAGCTTGCTTTTGGCTTTAATAAGAAAATAATATTGAAAGTAGCCCAAGAGCTGTAAAGGCTGACTTTTGAAATGAATGAAACTCAATGGATCGTGACTTGTTGCTAAATCTTACCCTTATTTCCTACTTTCAGTTTCTGTTGGTATAGATAATGGAGCCATTTAACACTGTCAAGCTGTTTCTATTTCAGTGTGATTTCAGAATCTGTAGCTGAAAAGAGGTTAACGTTTTGATCTTCACAAGCAATTAACTGCACTGTTGGTGGTCTTGTCATGTTCTATGCTCTCTTTACTAACAGAAGAGCAAGCATTTGTTTTCTTAAATACGAGAATCTGTTAAATACAAGCATAAATGTATTGGTTTTCCTTCAGTGAATAGGAAGAGGAGGTGATAACAGTATTATGAAAGGAGCAGAGTGCTTGTGACTAATTCTCAGACTAATTCAAAGTTGAAGCATAGAGAGATTTTTTTTTGCATTTCTTGTAATGAGAGTAAGAAGTAGAGTGGGCAGGGGGTTTCCCCTAAGTTTTTGTCTTGGGTGAACAAGGTGGTGTGTTACTTGTGTGATGAATCATGTGCTTACTCTTTTTTTTTTTTTTGGAACTTCAGTTTAGTGAGTTATTTGATGTGGTTACATGTTTCTTAAACTTGACAGAGTATTATAGGAAATGCAAGTACTTATGTTTTGGTAGCTGGGTTCAATTAAAATAATTTACAAAATCATCTACATTAGGTAACTGTTTCTTTTTTTTCTCCTCTCTAAGAAAATAGCTGAAGCAGTCAGATGACAGCACAGAAACAGTGTCCTCATTAAAGCAGTCGACTGTGGATAGATAGCAAGTCACCTGGATTCTCTGCGAAGCATTTCGGATGATCATCTTTAATGCAGAATGCTGAGCTTTGTTCCCTTTGCTGTAGGCTAGATCAAAGCTGGAGTATCTCAGTCAGCCAGCTGTCAGATAAAATGTGCTTAAATCTAGAACTTGAATGTTAGTGCTTAAATTGGGAAGTTGTCTGCAGCAGGCACAGTTGACAATCCAGCAGAGAGCTGTGGGACTAGAGCTAACTAGAGCAGGTTTGTTCAAAACAGAAGAAGAATAATCTGAAGTCCATGTCACCTCACCTAACTATACAAATCTTAGTAGGGTTAGTGCTGGGTTGGTGGAGTAGACGTCTGGAGGAAGTCTTTGTGTAGGAGAGGGCTTGTTCCAAGTTACTCTTCTGGACATTCGCACAAAGATGTCCCACTGCTGGCTGCAGTGAGAAAAATGACATCTGCTGGGGTCTAAGGAGGCTTGCTTATTAAAAGGCCAATTAATAGTTTCTTTCTCATGCAAACGGACACTTGCCTTAGACTGGTTTGGCTTAAATGATATCTTTTTGAGAGAAGGATGTTGCCTAATGGAAGGGGAAGAAAGTGGAGGTTTTAAAAAGGGTAGGATTTTCAAGTTTGAGAAAACTTTGCCCACACAGTTGTAGTTTGTCTTTAGACTGATTCAAGCATCCTTTATGGTCCTTACAGGCCAGGAGTGAAAGGCAGTGGTGGTGGCTAAAATTACTGTTACAGCTTTTTGATGCTTAACTGAGTAGTAATTTCAGCAACACACACACACACACAAAATGCTCAGGTCAGTGCCATAGAAACGTTTCTTGGGATTTAAAAGAAGAAAAATATCCCTATCTGGGACCAGTCTTGTTGATGTTCCTCTGCATTCCACCTTTCTCTGATTTCTTACTTACTTTTTGTTGTGCAGTGAGGGTATCTTTTGTGACTTCTGGGCATTTTGCTATAGCCTGTTGTGTGGCATTTAAACTTGCATAGAGTTGGTTTTTTTTGCATGGTAACAAGCCTTTATGATCCTTGCCTTTAAGAGAAAGTACAAATGAGATGTTGAAGTCTGCGAGTATGAGAACTTCGCTGGGCATAAGACTTTACTGCTGCTTGGTGATTACGAAAAAACCCAAGTACTAGTACCTGTTTGAAGCACTAGCATCTGTGGGGTTTGGTTATGATGGCACATATCAGTTCATCTCTTCATTTTTTAAAGGGTGTAAAAAGTAGAAGTTCTTTGTACATTTGGCACACTTGCTTCGCTTTGTCACTTCATCTGCTTTTCTGTTTCCAGTAAGAACACCAGAAGTTATTTTTCTGCGGTTAGCATCTGGACATATTTGGTGCATAGGTATTAGTGAATAAGAAAGCTTTTAGCAGAAGACTTCAGCAGAGCTCTTTTCATCTTTCTTAGGACACTATAGTAGCTTCAGGTGTACTCTGTCAGGTGCTCAACTCAAAGCTCTTTGCCAAGTTGGAGTGTAGTTGGTGGTGAGAGAATGAAACCTGAGAGTGCCGGCTCAGAGGCAGGGCTAACACCGCAGTTAGGGGTGAGGTCTGCACAGTGGGCCTGCTGGTAGCGGGGTGCACAGGCATGTCCTGTGGGGTTGTCCCAGGCAGCTTTCTTGGTAATGTACACCTGCTATTTTTGCAGTGCTGCCCCAAGAACAGATGGTGGTTTGAAGGAAGCAGAGCTTGTTGTCGAAACTACCCGTGATATTCAGAGGGTATTACACAGAGGGAATTTGTGTGGGCAGTGGAAAAAGGAACAAGGGAATGTCCCTTTGAATGTGGTGTCTGTGCAAAGTGGAGAAATAATGAATGAACTCCAAAATGTGTGTAGAAGAAAGGGATTATTTTAAGTGGAGGGAGCTATTTGAGCTTTTGATTTTTGGGAATGTTGAGCTCTTGACCTTGCAGGCAACATCTATCAAGTGCTCTTCCAGCTGGAGCTGCATCTCAGAGCCTTGTGCTCTTGACTGAGACTTGTGGAACATGTTTTCCTAGGAATATATGCATGTATATGTACAGAAGTGTGTGTGTATCAATATTTACATACGCATAGGAACGGTGTCATTTGCTACTGCCTGTATTCACCAGGTAGGCCCCTTGACAGTGCTTTCAGCAAGTGAGTGTGCTCAGGTGACTTCAGTTGGTGGCCATGCAGCCCCCGAGGTGAGACAGCCCTTGTGTGACACCTTCCTGCTGGCTCAGGGCCTGCAGCGGGGTCAGGAAGGTGGTGGCAGTGGGCAGGGCTGGTGAAAGCTGGACGGTGTTCAGCTTACTGTCTGAGAGCACGTTGAGGTGTATCCCAGCCGCCGCCGCAGTTCTCATCACATTGCTGGAGAATGGAAAGCTTGTGGGATGGGATGTCCCTTTGTCGGCTCAAATAGTGGTGCTTCAGGAGTGGCTGTGCAGAGCTTTGTTCAGCGGCCACCTTGCCCTGTAGAGGTTGTGGAAAAAGAAGTGTGTTCTTGACCAAAAATTCCTCGTGAGGCCATAAAGCTGCAGGACAAGGTTCAGTTAACATGTAGCTTCTCAACAAACATGGAGTGTTTGGAGGCTGATAGAAAAAATTTCCAAAGCTGAAGTTCTGTGCTATTTTAGAGGTTTCTCTTTCAGAAACAGACATAAATTTTGTTAGCTTAAAGAACTAAATAGTGTTCTCTACATAAACTAAATACTTCTTGTGTTTGCTTTTAGTCTGCTGCTCCAAAAAGCATGCCTGCTACCTCGGTGTCCGCTATCAGGAGATGGTGCTCCTGCAGAGGAAGGACTTCCTTTATTGCAGGAAGGAGGGAGTTCCTGATACTTACAAGAAGTGCCCTGTGGTTATCCTAGTCAGATGTCAGTGAAATGCGCGTGGCAGCAGAACATGGGGAGAGCAGAAATTGAGCTGGATGGAGAAGGAGCCTGCGTGGGGCAGCAGCAGCCGTCACAGAAGTTCTCTGAACTTGAACAAAGTGCTGGGTTTATTTTAAACATGGTGAGGGTGGGATCAAACTGAGCAGCGAGGAAAAACTTCTGACGTGGTTCTTCTGTGACAGGACAGGGTTGCTTCAAAATTTCTGGTAAAATAGCATGTCCAAGTGCTCCTTCATGCGTAGCAAAAAAGGGCCCTTCCCACTGCTCCACGCAGATGTGCATGTGGATATTAAGAGCTGACCTTTCATGACTTCATGCTGCTTTTGTGGGGAAGGAGTCCTTTTATTTTTCTTCATGCTTTGAGTCCTTTTTTGGGGGGGGGGCACTGGCTTTGGTGTCTGTTACACCTCCAGAAGGTTACAGAGGTCCGTGTTATTTTTGTTGTTGTTGATATTGGTGATTGTGATTTTGGTGGGTTTTTTAATTTTTTTTTTTCCTGGTGAAGATCTGTTTTTTACTAACACTTATGGTGTGCTTGGAACATTTAACAAGGCCTTACTGCTGTCCTTTGGCATGGATTTGCCAGGAAGTTTTATTTCTTATTGCTTGGAGCCTGCTTGCAGGGCATTTGTGCCTTGCTTGGAAGAGGACTGGTCTCACTCATATCAGAGGGCTCAGAAGGTCCTGCAGTTCCAGGAGGCGTGTAACTTCTGAAGGACGGCACCTCTGGTGGCAGGTTAACCTGCTTTTGGTAGATACTGGTGACATCTAGGTGACTGCTGGCTGCAGAATTAGAGAGCAGACATGCTGACCCAGGGATCCAGGAGTCAAATGATTGAGTGTGATGGCTCAGGTAATGCTGAAGGCATGAGTAGTTAACTTACAGCACAGACGAATGCACCTAAATGAATTTCTTGTCTTATGCTAGGTTATCTGAAATGCAAGAAAGCCTGAGCTGTTATTTTAAAGAATACCATCATGTGGCTGATTAGCCATTTTGCTGCCAGTTTGTTTTTAAAAAGGGGTTAGCATATGTGTGGGTAGATTGGTCACTGGAAAATAATTTGCACTTGAACCTGTTTATCCTGCTTTGCAGAGAGAGGGCCACATCTCGCAGGGCAAGGTCATGCAAAGCTGAAAGCAGAACTTGCAAACTGACTTCAAAGTAGAAATAAACTATCCTTTAGCTGTTTCAGCTTCATTAAGAACAACTTGACATAATCACCAAAAAGTCAGAACGGTGGCTTAACGTAGGCAGTGATGCTGGCCTTACAGCCCATCACAGGGCTTACAGCTCTGGGGGCTAGGTTTTCAGAATTTCTCTTTCTGTAGCCTCAATATTTTATTTAGTTATGAGAGACATTAGGTGCCTAATCGTCCTGATGGTCCGGATGAGAAAAATGTCCATTAATTCCCATATTTCTTCATTCATTTTAGGTTAACGAAAAGTACAGAAGAATTGTATGAAAATATCTGAATATGTATGAAATTGTATGAAAATACCTGTATCTGAAAAAAACTTTTACATAGACATCAGCTTTATAAATAGTTGTTTTTGAGTATTTATTAGTATTGAAGTGGAAATTTAATGTTAAAACTCATAACCATCTCTCAGTAGCAGCCAGATTTTAAAGCATTTTTAAGAACCTGTTAATCCCTTGCTGGTTTTGTGTGAGTGGCTGTAGTAACTGTCACTACTGCTTCTGGTTCAGTGCTTGTGAGTGTAGGGAGCAATTACTGCCTGCTCCTGTGCATATGCAGTCCTTCTGGTGGTGGTGGGACTGCTCTGTTTGCAAAAGATTTGACTTTTTTATTTAGGTGGTTAACCAGTTGGAGGAACAATACTTGGGGTGCTTTTTTATGTTTTACCTGAATATGATAAAAAAAAAAAAGGCAACAACCCCCCCTTTTTCAGTCTTGTCTGTGTATCTAACATGTGCATGACTTTGCTGAGAATATCTTTGTGGATATTCTTATAGGCTGTCTTCATAGAAGTGTTGTCAGCAGTCTGAAAGATGATAAAGGTAGTGGAAGATTCTTCAGCCTTACTTTTTACTAAGCAAATAAAACGCTTTGAATTCTGACAACAACACTCCTTCCTGTTTGGAGTTTCAGGAATGTGATATGGTGAAGCATAAATGGAAAGTTGAAACTTGTGAAACCTTAAATATGCATAGGGGGAAGAAAAAAGAAAAACCAAACCAGAAAATTTGGCTGTTAGAAATATTTTAGGTAGTTTCAAACGTTGCTAGTTTGCTGCTTAATAAGATATCCCCCGAAATGGGTGTTGAAAATCAAAGAAATGTCTGTTCAAGACAAAAAAGACGCATGTAATTCAACTTGCTGAGCTTTGTAATGAGTTTATTTTTCAAAGCACTAGGCTTCTAGTTGTGCAAAGTTTCTACTGATTTATATAACTGTAGGTGCTATAGAAAGGACATGGAGGCAGGTATTATAATGAAAAGTGACTTGTGCAATGCAATTGTCCTCTAGTGTGTACTAGAGTATTTCAGTTTGGGTTGTGTTTGATGGAAATACAAGCCAGGAAGAGATTGAGCAGCTACAAGTCTCAAAACTGGGAAGAGAGATAGAGATACTTAGGTTCAATCACTACAGCACATGATAAAGTGGTTGCGTATATTAATATTTTTGGGAAAAAAAAAAGCATTTATCTTTTTAGAAATTAGAAGAGAACCAGAATGGTCATATGGTCATGGTGTGGGTTTTTTTTTGTATGTTATGTTGTGTTATGGAAAAGTGAGTTGGTTTTCTGCCTTTACTGATATTAGATAACAGACCTTTTTTTTCTTTCCACTTTCTAAGAATGCTGGTGAAATCCCAGCTCCTCTGTTCAGTCTGCAATCTCAAGTCTCAGGGCAAAGCAGCTACTCATCACTTCTGGTTGTGTTTCTGTATAGTTTCTGACAAGGACGTGTATGCAGCTCCTTCAGATAACAGCTTAATGAGAGGTTTTTTCTTGAACATTTACAGCACTGATGTTTGCTTGCTTTGGTGATTTCAGTGAGAAGTTTGGTAAAAGAAAACTTCTTGAAAAAGTTCAAAGGACCAATAGTTCAGGGCAGTGCTTGGTAAAGATTGCTAGAATATTGGTGACAATTTTCCTATAAGCATTTGTATACCTATTCATTTTTTGTTCAGAATTGGTCCATTTATCAGAGAGCCCAGTGGCATTTTATACTGGAGATAGTATTTACTAATGGAAAACCATTCAAGGTCATGTATCTACTCCTTTGCAAAATGGGGAATAGTTCTGCTTTTATGGCTCTTTCAGGGTTGAAGTATTAGTTAGTTAATATTGCCACCTAATGGCAAGAAGAGCAATTGCCAGAGGTTTTCACTATTTATACCGACTTTTTAAATTATTCATGACTACTGCTAGTCATAGAGAATTTTAAGCTTACAAAACTGGTTTAGAAAAGGCTATAAAACTTGTTAAAAAGACAAGAAATGTTTGTCTTCCAATGGTTAGAATTTTGTGCTTTACCAGAGTATTGTTTTATACTGGTGTTCAAGTATTTGTGCTTAAAGTCATCTTTTTTTGAGAAAAGATAGTACTAAAATTTTCCAATAACCATGGTGTGCATGTTGGTTAATGCAGTTCCCCAGGCTGGTAGCAGGGGAATCCTGTAGGATCACTTCAGCCCCAGCTGGAGTTTAGCTTTAGACCTCGAGTAACCTAAGGGCACCTGTTAATGTTCTGGGAATACACTATGTAAACTAGCTTTAGCTTAAGCATAATAAATTGGAGAATTTAGGCAGCTGTATTAAAATTGGCAGCAATTCTGTTTTGACAGCGTAGCATCTCACTTAGATAAATGAGCAATTAAAAAAAAAATTGAAGAAAGCATCCTGATAAAACTTAGCTTCTTCAGTCATGAATTCTAATGTGCACATTTGCTCAAGCACACGAAGCTTGTGTCAAATGAAGGGCTTGATACTCAACAAATGTTGCTTGTAGATGCTATCAGGAAACTTGAAGCGTATGCATTTCCATTGGCTACCTGATTATCAGAGTAGTTAATTACTTTAATTTGCATATTTCTGTCCTGAGTGTATATCTTAGTTTTTGCACAAGTTAAAAGTTCTCATGGTAATAGTTGGCTTACCATCAGACAGCACTCAATTAAGGAAAGTACAGATTGACATGAGCTCTTCTGTGAGGCAGATTGATTAAATCTGTGGGAAAGCCGCACGCAGAAACCTTGAGGTGATGTTCATGTAATTTGCTGGAGGCCTTGTGCTGTACTTAAGATGAACAGAAGACAGATAAAAGAGCGGAGTGGTTTTATTTTTTTATTTTCCCCTTTGGCTTGCATGAATGTTTGGAAGTACTTTCTGTGTAGGCTGTTTCACTTTGCTTCTGTGCATAATTATTGTTTGCATGATTCTTCTCTACTGATGAAGAGAAGGAAAAACCTAGTACTTGCAAGCTGGGCTCAAATAAATGCCCTGTGGTTCGTGCTGCTGTTGGACTGAGAAGGCTCCTGACTGGACTGGTGGTGGGAACATGCTTAGCTCTTCTCTGCTTGTTTAATGTGGATTTAAATAAAAAGAACTATGTTTGGGTTGACTGCTTGAACCGTCGGTGATTTCAGGGTGGATCTTAGTGTTTTCAGTCTATGCTGAGGAGTTGCATGACTTAGTGAACATCTGTAATGACTTTATTCTTATTTTTACTTCTTTTATTTTAAAATATAGGGAATAAAATGTACATTTATGGAATGAATGTTAACCTTTATCAAATACTAGAGGATTTAGAAACTGAAGATAGCAGAGAGTATCTTCACTTTGTTCAGGTTTCTGGATGACTGAAAATACTTCAGGTTTGATACCTGAATACCTAGAGTTTAGGCTAAGCTTTTATATTTAATTGAATATGAAAATGTTTTTAAAATATATTTAGCTTTATGTTGTAGCAGAACTGTAACGTGCTTATGTTTTTGTCAAGAATACTTAATATAGGTGAAATGGATGGAGTTGTCAAACCTTAATATTTTAGTGTTTGTTACTCCTCACTCATTGACTGACATAGTTCCTCATGGATTTTTATCATGTAGAAATGTTGCCTTAGAAGAATAATAAAAGATTGGGTGGCTTCATTGGCTTGTAATTCTTTTTTCCAGGTGGCTTCTCAACTGTGTTCCTGGTACGCACACATGGTGGGATACGTTGTGCACTAAAACGAATGTATGTTAATAATGTGCCAGACCTCAACATATGCAAGAGAGAAATTACAATTATGGTAAGAAATGCATTATTTGTAACTTGAGAACGTGTTCATTTATAATACACATACATCAACCGTGTCTTTAATGACAAATGCAAATAACTGCCATTTCTGTAGTGATAACTTAAGTTCTCAAAACCTCTGTGGGCCATAGTTCGGTGACCTGAATGATGCTGCTGGTTACTCACACAAGTCGTGTTATCTTCAGGATGCGGAAGCATGTTGTTCTTCCAGTTGGCATCCATTGTAGAGGTAACTGATATGGCAGTAGCTGAAAACTTTGAACTCACCTGTGGGTCACAGCTTAGATTGTTTTTGAGCTGATGACTGGCAAATAAAGAGAAACTAGAAGGTTTTGTCAGGCACGCTTGGATTTATAAAGACAGGGCAAGAGAAAATCTGATAGTGCCTTTTGGCAGATACTGCAAAGGCTATTTATCTCAATTTCCAAACACTTCTAGTTTATACATGTCTCATCATAGAAGCATCTATTTAATTATCTAATATAAGATGTCTTTTTATGTTAACTCTAAGTTTTTGTATGAGTTGAAATTGACAACACTGGTATTGTCAGATGTGAAACATACATTTCCTTAATTCCAGTGTAAAATTACTCAAGGTTTTCTTTTTTTTTCTTCCCTTGGGGACATCTACAGTTGCTTGTGTTTTAACTTGGTAGCTCTTCAGACTATACTTTGTCACTTCTTTTTTTAATAAAAAGCTGTGTTTTTTAATAACTTGAGAAGACTGTTCCTCAATATAGACAATTTTTCGTTTAGAGTATTGAGATTGGGAATTTATCTTAGGATAAATTCTATCTCTGTTACTTGATAAACAGCAGTGCGTGGGGGGCAGGAGCTCCCTTGGAAATCATAAATGGTTGTAATGAGAGCTTGCACTATTTGCTAACACTTTGCTGCGCTCAAGTGTAATGTGCATTTTCTTTTTCAGAAAGAGTTATCTGGGCACAAGAACATTGTCAGCTATTTGGATTGTGCTGTTAACTGTGTAAGTGACAATGTTTGGGAGGTACTCATTCTCATGGAGTACTGTCGAGGTAAGGGACTGCTTTTCTGGTTTTCAGAGGGAATGCAAGGGAAACGTTTGTTTTTGATCACCTGGGATTTTGATGTGGTGTTGTTTCTTTAATTTAAGAGGATAGCCTACATATCTCAAAGCTGGAATCCATTAGTTGTTTTTGCTTTTTTGTGTCGGTAGTTTGGCATTGAATTGCTGAACACTGAGAAAATGCAAAAGCCAGTTTCACACAGCTTAGTTGTTAAGTAAAATTAGAAGCAGGGAAATTACTTCCGTAAGTAGAAACTGAAATAATTCTATTCTACTGTTTGGATAAACATGTAGCTAGGACACCATTTTATAGGAAAGACTGGAAAACTTTGGGCAACTGTTCTCCTACCTATTTTTGTTTTGGGTCGCTATATTAAAGATTCTTTACTTTTACTTGACACATGAGTTGTTTTAGATGAGCATAGTATTGGTGATTGTGAGCATTAAAATAATAGTCCTGTGTCCTATTTGTTCATAATGTAGTTGTTTGAAACAATATGTAAAACCAGGTTGTTATAGACTGCCCCCCCTCACCGCCCCCAGCCTCACAAGTGTGTTGGAATAAAACTGCCATGAAGTTGTGTGGGTGAATTTCTCTGCCCTTTGTGGGAACTCTCTTCAGACTCCGCATCAGTGGCACTCTTTCCTTACCTAGAATTGTTAGAGAAATTAGAGAAGATCTTTGTGTTAGGGATAGCTTATTGCCACGTAAAGTTTCTGTTCAAACTCACTCCTGCACTTTGCTTCTGGGTTTGAATTCTGCTTGCGTTGTTTTGAAGCCACATGGATGTAAACCATCAGATGACTGGGCACTGTTAGTTTTTTCTTGTACAAAGCATCCTTGGGTAGAAGGAACACCCTCCAATGCCCCATAGATCTTCATCTGTTAGTGTTAAGTGAGTATTGAGATAGGAGGAGACTGGTATGATCTTGTAAAATTACCTCAAGGAACAGGGAAATAATGATTGCCAATGTTAAACTTCTGAAGCGGTTACGTAAGGTCTTTCTCTAAGGGTGGGTTCAGGTCCCTTTTTTTCCTTAGTCTCTCAGTAAGACAAAGTAAGGCTGTCTAGATTATGAATTACTTTGAACTCAGTTGGCTGACAGCACGTTGGCTGTGGATCTAAATGCAAGAGGCACTTTTGGGGTAACATCTTTGTGATGGATGATTCCTTCTGTCTGCAACAATTTGTTAGAAGAGTTTCGGTCAGGTTTTTTTTATTTGAGACAGATTTTTCTGTCTAGGGCCACATAAGAGTGAAAGTTTGGAAACAATTTAAAAAAGAGCAGTGACACTGGGAAACTGTGTTGCATCTTATTGTGTTTTTTTTTTCATGTAAGAAAAAATATTTCTTCTGTACATGATAGGAATTATTAAAATATAAACTTCTTTGCTTCTTTAGCTGGGCAGGTTGTGAATCAGATGAATCAGCGCCTGCAGACAGGCTTTACTGAATCCGAAGTAATGAGAATATTTTGTGATACCTGTGAAGCTGTTGCTCGATTACATCAGTGCAAAACCCCTATAGTTCACCGGGATCTAAAGGTACGGACTTAGTAAATAGGAACATCTAGATAAAAATTGGCAATACGCTCAAAAAGATTGAAAATGAAGGAAGTATTTCACTAAGACTGACTTCTAGTTAGGGAAGGTTTTACTACTGGTAAAATTGGAACCAGAGAAACTGAAAGATAGGGCCACTTACTGCTTGATGCTAAATTCATGGATTGGTTTGCTGGTAATTTCCTTGTTTATGCACAAGGCAAAGAATGCATAGTAACAGTTAAGTTGGAAATTGAAGGCATTATTTTAATCTAATGTTGCTGTTTCTGTGTCAACTTCCTTTCAAGGTGGAGAATATATTGTTAAATGATAGTGGAAATTATGTTCTCTGTGATTTTGGCAGTGCCACCAACAAATTTCTTAATCCTCAAAAAGATGGTGTTAATGTGGTTGAAGAAGAAATTAAAAAGTAAGTTCACTTTTAAGTGGCCTTTATAAGCAATGATTGTGCTGTGAGGTAGAAAGGATACATCATTGTGTATCAGTTGAAAAGATCTGCAAGCATTGTGCTCATATCATAATAGCAATATTAACTGGTTTGAGCTGAAGAAATGTTAATGTGGATATAGTAAAACAGTGGAACTATTTGCTAATGCTGCTTTTTCTATTTATCTACATGTTTTTTGCAAGACTGAGACTCAAGTAGAATAAAACTGTTGAAAAAAGCATGTGATTTTGAAATTTACATAAATGAAAAATACATGTGTTGCTGCTGGCCATTTTAGGAGTTAGATATTTAAAATTTTTGCTATTTTAATACAGCTAACTGTAAAAACATGAGAGGGGAAAAAAGTATACATAAGCATTAGAAGGGATTTATGCAGTCTTATTTAAGTAGTGCTGTTCCATGGCTTTTCTCCTAAGACTGGTCAGAAAAATATTTTAACTCTATTGCAGGAGTACTCTTGAAAACATGTATTAGTTCAGTTTTGTCCCTTCAGGCTAACTGCTGCAGAGGAATAAACACAGGTTACATGTTCTCAAGTTATTAAGTGATACATGTGTTCGTTTTTCATCTATGAAAAGTACTTTGCTGGTTTTGTAATTATTTTGAGGTGGTAGTTGTTTAAAGCATACATACTGTATGTTTCAATAGGAGATGGGGAATATTCTTGTGGGGCTCAGCCTTTCACATGACTGGTTATTGCAGTATTACAGCAGCATGACTGTTGGCTACATAGCACATGTACTGGGGAGCTAAATACGAGAACCAAATTTCATTGGACTTCAAATTATCATCCGTAATAATAACTATTATATTGCTATTGTAAATCTTTGATGCTATACATGAAATAAATGATTTGCACAGCTTAGGACAGTTTTGGGTGTGTACTGGAAACGTTAGTGAACATTGTGTGCATGGCAGATGCTAGAAAAGGCACTTCGATTTGGCATGCTTTTCATCTGTGTCCTCTTTCAATTATGTGCTGCTAGGTATACAACACTATCGTACAGAGCTCCTGAAATGGTCAATCTTTACGGAGGGAAACCAATTACTACCAAGGCAGATATCTGGGTAAGCAAAAAATAAATTCAGTGATTATGAAATATGTAACTAATTACGGGTGTAATGGTTAAAAGTGACAATGAAAAGCTGAAAAACTAATTACTTTAAGTGAAATCTATAATGAACTATTTCATGTAGAATATAATAGTGGTATCTTTGGTGTTTAAGTTTTCTGGAACTAAAATTAATGCAATGTGTGATGAGCATTTAGATTGGAGATATAGGAAGTGGTTAAGACCCACCCCCCTTGGCTCATTTTGCTGCTTGATAGTTGCCAGTGATTTCTCATGGAAACCTGTTGACAGCATGACAAGGAAATGTGTTTTTATTAGGTGATGTGCATAAGAGCCATTACAGTGAAGTAAATAAAGAGTAAATTCAGCAAAAACACTAGTGGTATCTCTGGGTGATACAGGAATGTGAATGTAGCTCTTGGGGTAGGTTCTAGTTTTGGTAGCTTCTTGTCTAACATACAAGTCAGGGGGAAAGAAAGCCTTTTTAGAGCAGCATTATATATCAGCTTGTCACATCAACAGTGTTTCATAATGCAGCTACTACATAACTGTGTGAGCATCAGCTGTAGCTAGGATGCAATTAGTTTCTTGTTGGTGCTTCTTTATTGTGTAAATGGCTTACTCTCATCCTTTTTTGGTGCCTGTATTTGTTTTTACAGGCACTTGGCTGCTTGCTGTATAAACTTTGTTTCTTTTCACTTCCCTTTGGAGAAAGTCAAGTTGCTATTTGTGATGGAAGTTTTACCATTCCGGACAATTCCCGATACACTCATAGTATACACTGTTTGATAAGTAAGTATCTGGGCAGCACAACAATTCTTTTGCCCTGTAAATCAAATAAAACATGAAAGATGCTACTGGTGTAGATGAGGGACTTGAATATATGGGGCAGACTGGCTGGGTTCTTGAGTGAGTTGTGGGGGTTGCTCTTGGCTACCGTCTGCCTTGTAACTCTTGCCCTTGAAATGAGGCACCCCTTCCCATAACAGAGGGCTCTGCCACCAGGTACAGAATTGAGAAGCTGGCCTACAAGGAGCTTAGCAAACCTGGAGTAAACTTCTTAGAAAATGCACCAAAAGAGAACCTAGTCAATCAACTACAAACAAGACTTTCTCCTGAGAAGATTCTCCAATCAGCTACTGTGTTTTAGGTGTTGAATGGAGGAGTTGATTACTTAAGAGTTTAAATAACAGAAAAAAAGCACTTCAGAGATCTGTCAAATAAATGGTATATGTCAACTCAGAAAAGCTTTCTGGTCTCTTTGGGAGGCATGGATTTTTTTTTTGTCAAGGGTGGTCTTAAACCACAAACACAGAAAAGGAATGAAAGGAGTAGCTCTTGATTTATTCATAGTCTCATTTTGCTCTTCTGTACGTTTTATCTATGTGATGTCGGATAAATAGTATTTTCTATCCAAAGAAAGAAAATTGGATTAGCTAGATGAATTTATAGTGCAAACTGTGTGTAGGTACATGTATGTACAGAAACAAATTGCACTGGAGAGATTTTTATAGTTTATGGTTTGTAACTGAATACAAATCTGATGAAGTTTGTGTGCAACCCAGAGGGTTGGACAAGAACTTTGGCAAAGGTTTGAAAGCATGGAGAGGTATGGAGGAAGACTTTGGGGAATAACAAGTTCTAGTGGTTTGTCTGTTACCTGAATATAGGGATGTTGGGTTGAATAATTACAGCAATAGTGAGTATTTTCAGTTGTGTGTCTCAACTTTGAACAGATTAACTTGAAAGTGTGTGTCTGGCACAACATGAAAAATTCAGGCCATTGGAATAGGTGCTCTTAAAATTTGTCTTCAATGTGTAGAACACACAGTGTATGCTCTTATATAAAATGAAATAACAAATTCAAAATGTGAGTTTGTATTCATTAGTGAGAAATAGCAGGTACCAAGCCTTCTGCAAATACTGACAAAATGAGCTAATTTTCTAGTGATTAAATAGCTTTCTCTGTGTTAGACAGCATTACCTTAAGAAGAATACAGGTTGGAAGTGTGTCTCCTTACAAGCATGATCTGTGATTTATAAAGTTTCAGTTAACTGTTGTGGAAAGATAAGCATTACTTCCTGGCATTAAATATATGTGGGTGGGGAAGAATTTCGTAACATAAACTTCCCTTCTGTCCTTTTGGAATAGAAGCTACAGAAAGCTGCAGCTGATCATAAAAGGTATTTCAGGGACTTCTGACTTCATTTTTTTTTTTTTTTTTTACAAGTGGAAAAAAAACAACAGTGGCGAGCTGAACGTTGTCTACCTTGTAAGCCTAGTACTTCAGAATTAAGTGGCAGGAGTCACCTCACAGACTGCTCTGTTACCACATAATGGTGCTGTCACAGTTGATTCAAAGTAACTTTGTTATAAAAAAACATTGAGTAGAATTTACTGTGAACTATTTTGGTCATGAGATAATGGCTTTGAATAAAATCATAAGATCTGCCTACAGTTACAGTATTACAGGAAGTGGTTACTTCATTTTATACAAAACCTTTTTTACAGTTGGCCATACTACTGAATAGTTTTGGAAATGTAGCTTCTATTTCCTCATCAGAAATTGTAACTTAAACTTTCATAGGTTTTTAATTATCTATGCAGCTGAATATCTTCTAGAGGATTTGCTTGCCTAGAAAAAAAATAATTCGCTGCTTAGGTAGGCTCCTCAGTCAAGACAAGATTTCCTGATTACCTACTCAGATTCCTGTTGTAAACAAAATAAACTAACTTTTGTTTGGCAGATGCCAAATGTTCTGATTACGGAAAATAATATTTGCGAGTTACGTGAGAAATCCAGTGTCTTGTGAGGAACAAATCCTTTTGTCTGTACAACTAGATTTTTTCAAATTTTCAATATTTCAGTGTACATAGTCTAGTAAACCTACCAAACAAAAGATAATGTAGAACCTTAGCCTGATGTAGACAGAGACATATCTGTCAGTCTCCTGTAAGCTTCACTGAGTTTTTGCATTAACACTAGAAAATTCTAGTATTATACCTGTTTTTTTTTTTTGTTGTTTCAAGTTAGTATGTCTGAGCTATCTTTTCCACAGCTGATAGCCAAAATAGGAAACACCATGCATCTATATCAATAATATTTGATCCCCAAAACCATATTTAACCTGACAATAAGCATTGAAACAAGAGCATAATGATTCCTTTGGGGGAAAGCTTAGTTGCTAGAATAGCTGAATTACTTCATTCTTGCTGGTTGTAAACTAACTCAGTAGGCTATTTGCTGTCAAACAATGACAATTTGGTCTTACCAATTTTACAGGATATATGCTTGAACCAGATCAAGAACAGAGACCTGATATCTTTCAAGTATCTTACTTTGCCTTTAAACTTGCCAAAAAGGATTGTCCAGTGTCCAATATTAATGTAAGTGGTCTTTGATTTTTTTTGTGGTTTTAAAGGATTTCATAGGTCTTCTGTAGCATTGGGAAAAAAAATAGCAAATCAGCTGAGAAAGAAGATTTCAGTTTTTTATTAACCTTGTTCCTAAATTTAAAACATGGAGCAAAATATGTTTCCCTTTGATACTGTGTACGTGTAATGTTGTATCTCTAAACAAAATACTTGGGAATTTTGAGGGCATAGCTCCATGAATTGCATTGATATTGCACCAGTACCAAACTTGTGCTTTGAGCTTGCACAAGTTTTATGTTTAATACAATTAATATAAAGTATGCTGTGGAACTTACTGACAGTAAAAACTATTTGTCATAAGTATCAAGAGCATTTGGGTTTGTTCTGGATAATCCCTTTTTTTTTTTTTTTTAATCAGCCTTAACCATAATATTAATTAGAAGGGCTACAGTGAACAGAAAGTAAAACAGAAGTGTCTTGATTTACCTGCTTCCTGACCTTGCTTTGTATGAGAGGTTGAGCTCTGTTTGAAACTCTGAACCTTCTCTCAAAGATGATCTAATTGATGGACTAAACTACTGTGCCATAAAATTGGAGGACACATAATGCTCTATGTTACAAAGAGACTCCCAAGATAGGCATTAGGATGTTAGGAAGAATTAATTGTGAAGCAAATGTCAATTACAGTAAACTGTCTTCAGAGGAGGCAGATGAATGAATTTAACTGAGATGCCTTTGAAATCTAAAACCATTGATCCTTGGTCCTGTAGAAGGTAATGTGCACATTCAGTAATGTGTACTGCTTTTCAGAAACTTAGCATAGGCTTTGCATTTTTCAGTTGTTTTTTAAAATTAAAAAAAAAGTCAGAAAACCTTGGAGTCATTGCTGTTTGTAGGCAAAGGCTAAATTTCAAGTGTTATGAATGGTTTTACATAAAGTTGTTGTTGCACCACCTAACTGCACTCTGCAATAATTAGTTTCTCTTTTGTACTGAGATAAAAGCAAGTGGATAGCTTTATCTTGATGTAACATACACTTGAGAATTTACTATGTTACATGTTCTAAGAGCAGTATCAACTTATTCAGGTGACTCATGTCAGTTTCTTGGATTCCTTTTCCTGTTGGTAAGGAATTACTTCCTTCCTTGGCCTTTTGCCTTGTCACAGACATGTAAAAGTAAAAGTGTTTGGTGTATTTTTACCAAGTGAAGCTGATTTGTGTGTTTCCTTCTAACGCTCAGATACTTCTCTACCCTGACAGCATTAAAAGTAGGAGTTTTACACCCTGTTTTGTCTTGCTATTGATTTCCTCTAGTATTGCTCACCTCTCTGGCACCCACTGCTGTCTCAGATAAAGAAGAAGCACAGCACACTGCTGTCTCAAAAAGAGAAGAAGCACAGAAATGTGCACCTGAACATCCCTAATCTTAGCCCTCAAAGGTCGTGAGAATGTAAGAATCAGCATTGTAGGTTAGAGCAGAAGTGGGGTGAGTCCAGTATGCTGTCTGTGACAGCAGCCTGTTTTTGCAGGGGGAAGCCAGAGGTGGGCTTCTCTTTTGCCAATTTCTCTCTTGACTAATTCTGATACTTGAGGTAGTCTTCAGAAGCAGTATTGTAAAATTAATACCTCTTGGTTATAATGTTTGTGACTGGAGTTAGATTTGCTTTCCTAACTGTATGTGAAGATTACACTTGTATAATTTCACATTTTCTGTCTCCCTTCCCCAAAATTGCCATTTTCCTTGGTTAAATGCAGCTTTGGTGAAAAGCAATTAATTCAGAAATTAAATTGAGAGGTTCTTTAAGCTTTGAAGTGGCAGATGAGAACTGCGAAAGGATATTCTGAAGAAAGCTAGTTAATTTTGCAAAGGGCAAGAGGAGTGTTAAAGTTGGCTCAAATATACTGGTGAAGTGGAGACCAGCTGTTGGGAAGATCCCAGTTCCTGACTGGGTATATTTAGTCCCTTTCTGGACAGATGAGGATTTTGAAACGGATACTTGAAGGCCAGAGAGGAGAAATTACTTGAAATTGCACACTGGCTGTAACTTCGCTGGCAGAAAGCTGCAGGATGTGGTCCTTCGTTTTCTGATGTCCATAAGCTGTGGTGTCAGAAGTGCCAGCAGGATCAACCAAATTGTTGGTGCTCTGATAAACTAGCAGGGGAGATGGTGACTATGTGGATTTGTTATGCCTTTATCTGACACTATTGACATTGAGCATTTGGGACTTAGAGAAAAGGAAATTCTGACCTTGCACAGGTGGAAAAGGCAAGCTTGGCTATGCACACTTGGCACACTTGGCAGAGGTAGAGGAAGGTAGGACACTGAAGACAAGCTTATCATTGGTGTTGGGCCCAGTATCTTGCTGTGTACCTGCTGTCACTGAGGTGGGGTTGCATTTGCAGATTGCATTGGTGGAGGAAGGTTTTCCAGTGTGATTCAAACATGGTATGAAAGAAGTGAGCTGGTTTATGATTATTTGCACTATTGGTGTCTCTGGCTAGAAAAGTGGGCTAGTGTCAGAAAGCAGAACGAAATTATATGTGGTGAGGCTGTGATTTGTGAAAGGTATTAGTTCAAGGACTATAGAAACTTAAGTGCTGTGTGGATTTTGCATTGTAGTGGAAGAGCTATGTGGGCTAAAAAACCTACTGTTGTTTTAATCTGTGTTTAGGCTTTGCTTTAATTCTTAAACTCAAGGATAAAATTCATCTCTATTTTGTGCGGTTACAAGAAAACATTTGGAGAAAATGTTTTACCTCATTGTTGGTAGCTGGTAAGGTGTAAGTGAACTGAAGTAGTTGACATAATAGTCAGACAAGTAATATTTACGTATTTTACTTTCGTAACAGATAACAGGACATAGAAATAGTGTTAAACAAAATCTCTTTCAATTTACAGCCATGTGACTGAGTTCTGCATGAAACCTTGTAGCATGAAAAACTTGAAACCAAGTATTCCTCTTCAATTTGTAATGATTTTTTTCTTTCAGGATTTCGGTATTTTAATTTATTCAAATTTATTTTTCCCAAGAATTCTCCTGTCCCTTCAACTCTTCCTGAACCCTTGACAGCTAGTGAGGCAGCTGCTAGAAAAAGCCAAATAAAAGCAAGGTGAGCAGATGACGTGGCTTTACTTTATTTACTTTGTCTGTTAATGTTGTTAAGGTGCACATTTGCCTGAAACTTGTTTTCATGTGTTTCCTAATAAAAATTATCTGAGTTGTTCTTTAGAATAGATAAACTGTGTTTCTAAGTGCTTCAGATCTCTTTGCGGATTCCATTCCTTTGTTTTTCATGGTTTTGTGAATCTGCTGAGAGAAACTGAGATCCTATTTTGTGATGGTATAGCTAAGTACTAGCAGTCTGTTCCTTATTTGCTTAATTTTATGCTACTGTCATGAGTGCATTTTGAAATAGATTTCAGTGGGGGGTGAGAATAATATGGTACAATTAAACTGTTCTGTGGAGTGTTATTTAAATGTACAATCATCTCATTCATTGTTTGAAGGGTAACTTGCCTTGTATACAAAAATTCAGATTTCTATACCAAAACGTTGCCTTGTTTGTAATTTTAAGTATAAACAGAAACAAAACGTTGAGTGCTTATTCATACTTTTTAATTCTGTAGTGGTAATATGTATGCTGTGTGTGTAATACTAAAACTGTAGGAATTCCTTACACTTTTATTCCTTGATAATGAAGTTTTTCAAGTTCTGAACATACAAATGTGTGGCTTAATTACATAGATGCTCAGCTATAATTATCAGCAACTTCAGTAGCGTATCATGAATGAGAAGCAAACGAATGGGCTCATTTAAGCCATGTTTTGAGCTGTGTAGATATGTGTGTTGTTTTAAGGTAAGGATTGCTTTTGCTGGCTCTACTGTCAGTTGGTAACATGCAGTGGCGAGCCAGCATAGAATACTGATGGCATAATGTTTTTAACTCTGACTGCTAGCTGCTAGTAGGAAAACTTGTAGTTCTTCCCAAGTCATGTGTTTCTGATAGCTTAAGGTACAGAAGGTTAAGGCAGATAGATGTCTCAATATAATATGGTAGGGACTAATATGAGGCGTTAGATACTGGAGCTCAGCTGGTGAATTAGTGTTTTTAAGCAGTTTGACAATTTTAAGAAATGCTTATACTGTAACCTCACAGTGAGATTAAACTCCAAAGTCCTTTTTTTAGCATCTTCTCTACCCTGGGGGAATATTATACAGGTCTGAAGTACTGCAGGGTAGACTAAAATGTTTGAGAAGTTTGAGTGATACAACTACTAGAGGTTAAACCTCTTTTGAAAGTAGAAATGAATTGACTTAACAGATAAGATTTTTCTTAATCTTATTTCCTGTATATATGAACAGTAATCATATCTCTAGTCACAGGATTGCTGCCTCGAGCTCTGCAGATAATTTTAATTACTACTGTGAACTAAAGAAACCTTGCACAGAGGAATTTAATCAAGTTATTTGGTCTCCTTGGGAATAATCTTGTTGCATGGCTCCTTCTTAAGGTGTTGTGCAGCAGTACTATCTTCTGTGGCTGCAGTGGGTGGTGAGATGAATTGTAAAAACAAATTTTAAGCTATTTAAATGCAGTTCATAAGTACAGTGCCACATGATTGAGATGCAATTGAACTATAAAGAGAAAGGTATATAATTTGAAGAAGAAGCAATCACTTTTTAATGAAGTTTCTTCTGTGGAAATCTTGTTTCAGAATAACAGATACTGTTGGACCAACGGAAACCTCAATTGCACCGCGACAGAGACCAAAGGCCAATTCAAGCACTGCCACTTCCAGTGTTCTGACGATCCAGAGCTCAGCAACTCCAGTCAAAGTACAAGTTCCTGGTGCATTTGGTAATCGTGGGCAAAAAGGTATCTTACTCAAGTCTTAAGGACTGACTGAAACAAATGAAGCATTGAGTTTGTTTTCCTCCTTAAACTAGTAAGGATAACCTTTGAAACTTAATACACTTCCTTTCTTTTGTCAAAAAAAAAAATCTTTATTCCTTCTGGGTGACTCTAAATGTGCAAGTGGTAAGTTTGAATATGTGCCACAATTACTAAAGGCAAATAGGTAAGAAGTCAAGGTATTTTTTTTCCCAATGTACATAACGCTGATTTTATTTAGACTAACTTTCCTGCTGAAGACTGTGGGATAGAAGTTCATGCTCAGTTTTTGTAATTAGGTACAGCTTTAATTCTCTTAGGAAAATTGCATTTCCTGTGCCTCAGTAAGTTATGAGATAGTAATAAAATGGTGGTGATATTGGTAGGCTGGCACCATGTAAAAACAACTCTTCTAATGATTGACCAGAGCGTTTCACATTGTACTGCTGGTGCAACAGAGAGGTAACAGAGCTGTAATTGAGATAAAATCGTGGCGTTTTCAATAAATTCTTTCAGAGGATCTTTACCTCATTCAAAGAGAGTTAGGGCTGTACTAATCACTGAAATAGTTTTAATTTAATTTTGAGTACTTTCCTAATTGCGTTCTGTGATCTTACGTGTTTTTGCACTGCAGTACACGTTTTGACTGCTAAGCTGTTGTGGTTTATCCTGGCAGGCAGCTAACCACCACACAGCCTTTTGCTCCACCCCCATCTCTGCACTGGGATAGGGAGAAGAGAGTTAAAAACTCGTGGGTTGAGATAAAAACAGTTTAATAGGACAGGAAAGGAAAATAACAATAGTAATCATAATGATAAAAGAATATATAAAGCAAGTGATGCACAGCACAATTGCTCACCACCAGTGCCCAGCAGCCCCTCCAGTTTTATTGCTCAGCTCAATACCCTATGGGTATGACCCTTGGCCAGTTTGGGTCAGCTGTCCTGGTTCTGTCCCCTCACAGCTCCTACGGCACCCCCACCCTCCTCACTGGCAGGGCAGTATGAGAAGCTGAAAAGTCCTTTGCTTAGTGTAAGCACTGCTCTGTAACAGCTAAAAACATTGGTGTGTAGTCAGCATTACTCTCATCCTAAGTCCAAAACACAGCACCATACAAGCTACCAGGAAGAAAGCTAACTGTCCCAGCAAATACTAGGACATAAGTGAACCAGAGTTATATGTTGCTGGCACTCTACTACTTGTCAGTGCTGCTCCTCCAAAGATGAGATATTGCCCTGTTGTTGATATAGCCTTATCAAGCAAAGATGGGATTGATGGAAGAGTAGCTTAAGGGATGGTGCTGGGAAAGCTTCCGATCAAAAGGTCACTGGGAATGTTGGCATCCCAGGTGTAAGCAACTTATACTAGATAGGATCCAAATAACATACAACTTATAAAGCTTTTCCTGATATGACAAGTATGAGATGATTACTGTGCACTTCAGAAGATAAATAAAGCATGCAAGATGAATTGATTTGTTAGTAACTGCTTAATTAAAAGGCAGCAAAAATAATTTAATTGTGAACCTCATACAGTGATCTATTTAAGTAATACAAAATGTGGCCCAGCAGCTAGTTAAAAAAAAAAAAAAAGCACAAGGTTTTAAGGGGTACCAGTCTGTATTTAAAAACTACCATATGAAGCAGACATTTGGGTATTTTGTGTACTTTGCTTTAAGGTAGATAAAATGCTAAAGGCTTCATTGCATTCTGTCAAGAATTAATTTATCAAATTGTCTTAAGAATACGGAGTGTAAAGGTATGTCTCATTTTGCATCAGAAGAGATAAGTGTGGTTTGAGTTATTAGAAGAAAAAAATTAATTGCTTAATATACAAACTGTACCGCTGGTCAAACTAGGAAGGGAACTAGTTTCACCTTAAAATGTTAATGAAGAGGTCAGCTGCCATGGCAACTCTCTAGTTAAATTTCAGAAATCAGTATGTTAGTAGTGTTGTCTTAATATTACAGGAACCCCAAGACCTGGAAATGGGCAAGAGATTTTGCTGTCCCAAGGGACCACTCAGCATCATCCTCAGCAGAACAGAGTTCTCCAGCAGCTGCAGCAGGGGGACTGGAGACTACAGCAGTTGCACCATTTACATCACCAGCAGCAGCACCCTTCAATTCAGGAGGCTTACATTCAGCAGGTACAAGTCAAATGTGTTACAAATCTTGCTAAAAGAGCAGCATGTTATTGTCTGTTAGTAGTGTTTTTAATTGTGCTCTAGTTAAATGCTTTGGCTGTTGTGACCTGGCTTCTTTCTGCTAGGATAAAGAAAGGGACTGTAGCTTCTGCCCCTTTTTAGCTTTGCACATTTGTCTTTTGCATAGTCATTGTAATGCTTGTCCTGGAAAGTTGAGTTCTTTTTGCTGTCTCAATTTTTGTTGCTTCACCCAGTAACCCTGCTTGCTTTGAATCAACACTGTGCGGCCCAAATTAAGGTTTCACGTATGCATGAACATGCTTGAAAGAAATACTAGGAGGGTAGATGATGCTGTGCTTGTGGTAGATGGTATGTTTCTGGTGTGTAGACCATCTAAGTACTGTTGTAGCTGTTTTCTCTTTCTCTTGGTCAATGAAGAGCTTCCTTTTTGTAGTTATGTCAACCAATGTTTTTCATGGATACTAAATATCCTGATGCTGTCCACCTTGCTTACTGTCAAGTACAGTTGTTTAAGTTGCACAGCGTAAATACTCCTAAGAAGAACCAAACAGCATCTAGATCAGATGAGAAGTTTCAGAGTCTGTCCATGATGCTCGCTAGTCTTTTTTTTATTGTTGAGTCATGTTATTATTAAAAAGCACAGCTGAATTGCTTTCCAAAGAGATACAGTACTCCTGAAAATTACAGAAGTTGGGGTGTTAAATGGCTTGCCTTAGAAAAGGCAGTTCAAAATATGTATTGTAATTTTTAGTTAATCAGGCTGGTGTTAGCTGGGGAAAAAATGGGAAAGCCTCCAAGCACAGTGTCATTAAAATGTATTGACAGAGTTATAAGCTGATTCCTGGCTGTGTGGTGTCTTAACTGAAGAACTATGAGACACAGAGATATTTTAATCAATGCTTCTTCTAAATATCTATATATTCTAAATGTGGGGATTGTGATTTCCTAATGATATTTTGTTCTTCTTCCCAAATACAGTACCAACAAGCAGTGCACCAGCAGATGGTCCAACAGCAGCTGTTGATGCAGTCTGTGTACCAGCAGCAACCTTCCCAATCTCAGTATCCTGCTATGGTATGTCAAGAATGGAATGTAGATGGTACAATCTTCAAATATGTGTTCAGTTTATAAGTCTGTTGTGAAGTTCCAGCAACACAAGTTTGCAAGTACTCTTCTAAGTACTTCAAAAAATGTGTTGGCTATTATTGCTTCTCTTGGTTGAAGTAGAGAAGTCTTTTTAGTTACTTTCTCAGTGGTTTCACGAGAATGTAAATGTTGCATGCTCTTTTTGATGCAGCTACAGCATGGTGTAAACTTAGACATATAAAAGGTATTCATAAAGCAAGAAAGCTAACTGGCATAAAGTTGTTTTCAGAAGTCAAAAGAAATTGTTGTGAAACTGGTTATTTGTAAGAACATGGTATGTCAAAAACTAACTTAGTGCATATATGTAATTTTCAATAAATATAAAAAGCTAAGCAATATGTTGGAAGAGGAAGAAATCACAAGGCAATTCCTTTTGACCTATTCGGTGGACAGACTGGTTTCTTGATTCTGGTGAAGCTACCAGCCTTTTCTGGAGTTTGGTAGATGTTGGTGCGTTTGGCTGTGAGGCCAGTACTATTAGTTAGCAAAAATCTTCACATTGTCTTATGAGAATTTTAGTAACGTGGTGATTGTCTTATTTAGGTGCAGCAATATCAGCAGGCTCTTATACAGCAGCAGATGCTTGCTCAGCAGCAGCAGCGGTCACAACAGCCGCGATCTCCTGAATTTATCACTTCTCCACAAGACTTCTCACCAGCCTTAATCTCCTACCCTGCATCACTTCCAGTGCATGCTGGAATGGTGGCAGATTCTCCCTATGCTGCAAACAGGCAAGTATTCTGACACAGGTGTACCCAAGGACTACTAATTGCTTATGTTGCTGATTGTAACGAGCACTACTACCCTTCTGCACAAATTGCTTGTTTCACTAGTAAAGAATTGCTAAAACTAATTGCTTAGCGGGAATGGATATTTGGGGCACTGTAGGGGAGAAGACAGGGACACTCAACTCATCAATAGATGAGCATGGTAGAATTTTAAGACCTTGTCCTCTGTTTTTTCTTGTCCATGGGCTTTTCCCAGGAAACTGACTGCTGACCCCCTCACTTTGGGTGTTCATAGCATATATTCAATGAGGCAGTGGGCATTTGAAACTTACCTCAAACTCTAATTTTACCATTTCCTGTTCTTAAATCCAGTTTGGAGGATACTGCTTTAAGATAGGCTTTATAGTTGAGATTGATTTGGTAGAGGTTCCAACTCTTCTGTCCGTCAACCAGTGGTCTTTGTTCTGTGATGGAATATATCACTGAGAAGGTCCCTTTGAAGGTGCCTGTGGATTTACCCTTGTTTAATGAAGTATAATGAAAAATGACTTTCTCATGAATTCTCACTGGAAGCAATATGTGGAATTAAAGTAATAACAAGTTTTTTCATAACTTAAAAAAATCACGCTTGCCTAGTTTCACTGATGTTCTGAGTTAGATTAGTGTGTGTGCGTACACGCATACACATGTAGTTGCCTACTATTAATGCGTTTGAAATAAAAACCTTTGCACTTAATGGTAACCCATTACCTGTAGTGCAGTCTTTGTTGATATGGGTTTTCAGTTAATATTGAGAGCTGCATGTTTCACCTGCTCCTGTCATTTTTAGTCTCTTCTAGCTGTGTGTTGAAAGAGTAAAAGGCAAAATATTTTCCTGCTGGGTTGATACACTATATTGTTTGGCTTCATCACACCAATTAGGTAGTACTCTCTGCTAGGGATTATATTTGCCTGTGCTTTTGTGCCCAGATCTGCCACTTAACACCCATTCTTTGGTCAAGCCTATGGATAGAGTAAATGGTATTCTTATGTATGTATGGCTAAAGATTTATGGCTGCTATTAACCTTCAAATCAATGACTAGAGAAATAGCAACAATTTGCATTGTTTAAGGATGATCTTCTAACCATAAATATGACTGCTTATCTTACAGCAAGGGGTGATTTATTTTCTGTTGACGTACTACGTGTATTGCATTGCATTGTGATGTATTACGTGTTGCCCTTCTCTCAGTAGAAAGAGCAAGTAGTCCTGTAGGAAGGCAGCACGTGAACTGAGAGGAGGGAGCCCTTTGCCCTTCCTCTTGCCTTGGAGAGACGGTTGCTTGTGGAGCTTGGTTGCATGTGTCTAGGTATAGATGGAGAACCATTTAAGAGGCAGTAACTTGCTGTTTGATTGCTTTTCTAGTTCAATTCAGACAACTGGAGAAGTGGTAGATTTAATTTGCCAAAACTTGCTTGAAAGGGAAAATGCATCTGATCAAAGGTTTTCTAGTATCCTAGCAAATAAGGAGAGTAGATTAAAAAAATTGAATATAACTGATAGGCTGTTTTCTTCTTTTTTCTTAAGAAAACAAGACAGTCTGCTATGACAGTATAGGAATGAACAAGGTGAAAGTGTTTTGGGTCTTGCAGATCATTCTGAGAAAAGGTTCTGTGCTTTTGTTACAATTCATAAATTGACAAAATGCACAAGGTTTGCATACAGAAATGATGCAGTCAAACCACATGTTCTAGTTGATTCATTTTATCTTTAATTAGCTTTCAGATATATTTCAGATAAGCCATTAATGCATATGTGTTACTTGTATGTAATATTTTGACATAATGAAGCATATAATCCATTTTCACCCAGACAGAAAATCCTATAACATTACTTTTTGTTTCTATGAACTGACTTTACAGGTCAGGTATTCCTGATGCTGAGGCAATTACCAGTTACCCAAAGCAGAGCATCAATAACCCACCTGATATGTCAGGCTGGAACCCATTTGGAGAGGACAATTTTTCCAAGTTGACAGAGGAGGAGCTGCTGGACAGAGAATTTGACCTGCTAAGATCAAGTAAGGGACGTTTGAAGGCTTATTTTGCTTCAGAGTAAATAAGCACTCCATAGTTGCTCAGCAGTGCCATCACCTGTCTTATCGAAGGGCCGTGTGGTCTATGTACAGAGAATTCTTTCTGAGCATTTGAGGGCAGAGTTGGGCCTGTCTCCTTTCCTTTCTCTTTTTGAAAATGTGTGCAATAGGAGCTCACTGTCTATAACTGGTAGTTACTGGCTGAAATACTGCAAAAGTGGCTATATTTTAGCTCTTAAGCACTGCTTACATCACCTTGATTGTCAAAAAGCTCTGAACAGCAGAGGTATGTTGTCAGAACAGTTTGGCTGCTTGCTTCATTCCTCTTCAGCTTTTTTTCTTGCACACGAGAGCAGAAGATTCTGTGGGTCTGATAACGTCCTTTGAAAATGCCTGAAAGAAAAATTATCTATTACATTATGTTAATGTTTTGTAATGTCCTTTTTGATGAGTGGCTACATGTAAGGGCTGCTTTATTGTTCTGATATGGCAATAGTTGAATAAACTTTTTTCTCTTGAAGTCAGCTATCTCAATGGTTTTTACTTGGAGTTAATTGTTTTTTTTAATTACTTAACACGTGTTCATTAGATGCTCTTCCTAAAACTAGTTTTGACAAGATCAGATTTATTTGCAAGACTTGTAAGATGTGACAATGTCAAAAACCAAAACAAACATATATATCATATATATCATCAAGTCTATTGCAATTAAAAAGATAATAAAGTGGAATTTCAGGTAATTGGAAAAAAAAAATAGTACTTTCAGTTGAGTCTTTTTCTTCTTGGATTTCTTGATGTTTAAATGTAGCTGAATGAGATGGGCATGTTACACGTTCATCCTGAAGGAGCGGCATTAGTACGATTTGTGTCAGTCTTCAGGGGTAGCTGATGGTTTCCACTTGTTTCCTGTGTTGATCTCGTAAAACTCCTATTTTTGAGATGCAGATGAGATGAATATGCATTCTGCAGTAAAACAACCATTCTTGCCATCATTTTGAGGAAATGGATAATATACTAGCTGAAGAGTAAACATTCTTTGCAAGTCTACGTTTGTAATTTGAAATTATTTTTCAAAGTAGTAGAATTAAATATGTTAGGCTTGCTTGTTCCAAATAAACCCTTAGAAGACTTTGAAGTGATGAACCCTTGAATCTGAAGTAGGTTAGTTTGAATCAAAAGGTCAGTATAACGTTACCCATTTCCAGAATTGTTACCTGACTGATGGATTACTGACCACACTTAAGTTAAATTTTATGAATTTGGTTTGGCTAAGCCATGTGTTTTGAACAAATTTAAGTAGAGACGAATATATTAACCAAGGTTATATTTGAAGTGGCTTTACAGAAAAGCTGGAAGATGCTGTGTAAGAAATTGTTTGCATGGTATAGCTGAATAGGCTGCTTATAGTAAGCTGGAAAAATAGCAGCTGTTGGATGACATGAAGCAAAATAACCAAATTTGACTACTCTGTTTTACACAGTGTGATTGTTTACAAATTTTAATGGAAGTCTATAATAATAAAAAGTTATTTAAGTCCATGGCTTTAAGAACGGGATGTTTACTTTTCCTTGTAGGCTCTCATAAGCTTCCTATAAGGCTGTTCAATGAGGAAGCTCTATGACAGTCTTGGACACCTATGCTATGTGTATTTCATTCTGTACACCTCATTGTTAGGCCTTCTGACACTGTATTTAAGTTGGGTTACGAGAATTTGATACAGAACCATACAAAAACAAAGCAGAGGGTGGCTAAGATAGTCATAAAGCTGTCTAGAGGTCCCAGCTGTCACTGCTTGCCTCCTGACAGTTGCAGGTGGCTCACCAGTGTGAGAGCATGACAGTGCAGTCCTGTTGTAATTCCTTCCCATATACCAAAATGCTGAACTGGATACAAAATGTTAGACTGCATTTGCAGAAGAAGAAAGAATAACTTGGAACTAAATGCTGCTAATGGCTGCCCTTAACTCTGTAGCAGATAGGACAGTTAACTGCTACTTTAATTGCGTTATCCAATGTTTGTACTATGTGCTAAAATGCTATAAACACTTTAAAGAATAGATCTAATTTAGGCATGTTTTTGGCTCTTCCTTTACCTCTGAGAGGCAATAAATCAGTGCACACAAGAGCTCGATATGATAATACACCATATACTTTCAAATGCTCTACGAGGAAAGCAAACATAACAGCATAGTTCTGCTCAGTAATAACAAATACTAGAGTTTTTCAGTCACTGGAATACAGAAAATATCAAAAATCATTATTGTTGACTTAACCAATAGTACACTAGGTGGCAGGCTTGTTTATACGTACTGAGATGGAGCTGGAGATTGTCTTAGGGCTTCTGGCTTGATTTCAGTTAGAGGTTAAGTGGAGCTGGTGGCGTTGTTAGTTCTAATCTGTGTGTTTGTGTGTACATAGATAAATAAGTAAAAGATTTCAAGGTCCTTTTATCTTTTTTTTTTTTTTTGGTATTACGGGAATTATGCCAAAGATCTTACTATCTTTCCTTGCAGTGTTACTACTTCTGCAAAATATTTTGAATTTTGTCTACTTGTACTAGCTCAAATTTACCTGGAGTAATGAGAAATTGGGAGATTTGTTGTACAATTAAAGATTGTGGCTGTAAAACTAACTGTGTAATACTTTCTGGAATTTTCTCAAATGTGTCTTAAGGATCAGTGCTCAATTCTCTTTAGATTTAGGTTCTCTCTTATGAGAGAACGTTGATGTTTTAATGCCAAGTAATTGTGTTCAGTTTTTGAGTTTACTGTGAATCATTTTGCCATCTGGATGAAGGAGAATTGAAGATTTGGGTTTGGTAAAAAAAAAAAAAAAAAAAAAAAAATTTATTTTCTGTTACTAAATCCACTGGCTGTCCTGTCCTGTAGAACTCATGTACAGTGTTGCATAAGTCTGTTTTTTGGTTGTGTTACGTAGTGCTGAGTATGACATTCAGAATGCTAATCCTTTCTTTCCGTGTGCAAAAGCTTGGTTTGTATTGTTGACCTGATGCATTATACATGAATTTAAAATATTTTTGAATTTGTTTCTCATGCCAATAATACAGGAATATATACGGCCCTTGTCAGAGGATCAAGATGTCACTATTTTTGTCAGGCTACCTTTGCTATTTGATTTTTAGTATTTATAATAGGTTAATGTTTGGTGTACTTAGTGGTGGGTATTGCTCTGGTGATTCATTTCTTTCTCTTTACAAGGAAGCTAGCTCCTAGAGCAGAATACTTTGCTTAGACTTGGTGAAGATTTCTGTAGTAAAAAGATGATCATTGCTATATGAAGTAATAAGCAGTTGCGTGAAGATTTCTGAACTGAGTACTTATTGTGGAACACTTTGTACTCAAAAGATGGGGTTTGTGGTCTCTGTGTACACTGTCTGGTTTTGGGACTGTTAGTGAAAAAGCTCCTGTAATCACTTAATGCTCTGTGGAACTGGGAGCTATGTGCAGTCAGCTTTCTCACCAGGAACAAATACCTTAGTATGCTTCGTACTGCACAAAGATTGTTGTTAGTCCCAAAACCATCTTAGTGCTTTAGCAAAGACCCCTGTGGATGCAAAGCCCATGCTCTGGGCATGTTCAGGATGTGTAGTCTGAAGGAACTGAGGAGCTGTAGGACTTAGCAGGTTTTCTTTGTGCCAGTGTGCTTCTGGTACTTGAGATAGTCCCCAAAGAGATGACTTGTGAACAGTTTTGGGCTTGTCACTCAGATGGAAACAGCTGTTTGTCTTGTTCATGGGATAAATAACTTGTGAAGGGTCAGCTGTGGTACCTGATCATAGCTCTCTCATATCTGCAGTCTCAGCTGCATTTGGATAATGATTCTGGTTTAAAAGCCTGAAAAGTACAGAGGACTAGTTGTTTATATTACTGAGCACATAGGCTGCATATAATGTGTAAAAGATATCCTCATGTTAAGCATTTGGTCAGTAAATATATGCTTCTGGTTAGGCAGAGGTATTATTAAAAGAAAAAAAACAAAGCAAACCAAAAAACAAACAAAAGTTTGTGCAAGTGAATTTTCCTGAATGGTCAAGAAGTATGAATTTAAGATGTGGAAAAATCTTTAAAACAAAACAAAAAGTAAAAATCAAGTATATAGCTCCCTCACCCTGAAGAGTAGATATCTTTATGTTGGCATAACGCCTGCCATTTTTATTTTATTTTATTTTATTTTTTGTTCTGTTTCATTTTTATTTTTTACAGACAGGCTGGTGGACAGGAGAGCATCTTCAGATAAGAATGTGGAGCTACATTCTGCTCCACAGAAAAATCCTCCCGAAGATCCCTTTGGTTCTGTTCCTTTCATTTCTCACCCAGGCAAGTTACAACTGTAACATCACTACCTCGTGTATATATGTCTACTTATATCTGTATCTGTTGAGTGTGTGTGTGTGTCCAGTTACATGACCAAAGAAAGATAAAAGACACTGGCTGCCTCATTGCAATAGATGGTTTTTAACAGTTGTGTTTTTTTTTTTAAGTTGATTACCTCTAAGTAAAAAAAAAAAAAAACCTCTGCATCCAGTTCCTGGTACTTGAACAATGTACAGACACTGTAGTCTTGGCAGTGAAAGTATATTGGACAACTTCAGTATGAATCTCATGTAGAACCAGTAGTTCTGCTGAAAGCAGATTACTTGCTATAACCAGATTTTTATTCTTTCCTATAGCCTACTTCTAAATAATTCTGTTTCATTAGTTTAGTTTTCCAGCCAAGTTAAGAATGTATGCTTTTGCTGCACTGAATTGATTAGTTTTTGGAGAAAGCTGGGTCAAAACAAGGGAAATACCATCTTGTCATATGTAAATTTGGAGGGGGTGATTTTTTTTTTTTTTTTACTTGGATGGAAGTAAAAGTAACATTGTATATGACCATTGACTGTAAAAGTAAAACTACATAATCCTGCAACTTAATGTTTTAACATGTTTCTGATCAGTACTCGAATTGTGATTTTGATACCTAAGGCAAAGTAAAACCTATGTGAGAACTAATGGTCAGAAGAGTTTCAGCTGCTTATGGAGCCACTTAAACACTTCCCTATGTTTTGTTGAGACTATTTGTGTTGGGATAAAGGTGCCTTAATATAACTGTTGTTACCTGTTTTTATCTAATTTCAAAAGCATAAAGTGCCTTAAAATAAATCACTTTGGGGTCAACCTGAGCTAGCAGCCATGTTTACTTTTGCTTTCACTTTGCCTTCCTAAAGATCATCTGCTAGGGTTTAATGCTCACAAATGCTCTTGTACTATACATGGTGGAGAGTTACCAGGGTAATGCTTTTGTATTGTAGAAGGTAATTTGTTGGGGGGATAAAAACCACAAAGTCTCTGTATTGGTATCTGCTCCTGTTGTCAGAAAGATTTAATTCTTAATTCAGGAACAATCAATTCCATTAAGTCTATTGCTGTTTTCTTAGTTTCTCTTTATTCTGCTCACTCAGTGAGGACAAGGTTGTTTTGTGTCATTTTGCTGTTAGAGTGCAGTATTTTAATACAATGTGAAAGCAATTCTGAAGTGAAGAAGAATTTGCTCTGCCACTAGTTTGGAAGCATTTACCCTACAGTCTTCATGAAAGAGGTTGGTTTGTTTTATGGGTGAGCCTAAATTCACATGCCAAATAAACAATAATAGTTACCTTTAACTTGCAATGGCAAATATCAGGTGCTTGCTCTTCCACACGTTGATAACCCTATATATAGGTGTCACTTCTATTTATTTGCTCACCTTAGGCTTTTGAAATCTAATTGTTGCTGTTTTAAAGGTACTTATAATACAGTTTAGACTTCAATGAATGGCGTTGATACGTTATGTCGTGTGAATTTGCCTTGGTTAAATTCAATCTGAGCTTTAATTCTTGACATGCAAAACAGTACAAAAGTTCAGTCATGGACTAAAAACACTGCTTGAAAAATCTGGAGTTGGTTTGGAACTAATGTGTATGATTGTTACAAACAAACAAAAGGGAACAAAAAATCCATGTTTTTCAATAGCTTTTTTCTACTGGCTCAGAGCTGGGATTTAATCTAGAGTACATAGCTTGATTTCAAGGAAGGTGTTATTGAGTGTTAATAGTGAATTATGCTTAGCCAACAAATGTGATCTGATAGGTGTTTAAATGTGAAAATATCTTCTACAAACTAAATTGTAGAATTCCACACAGAATTGTTCTTCGAAGTCTCTTTAAAGCATGTATCATAAGCCAGCTAAGAAAAGAAGTTGAGTTAGATATATTTTCTTTCTAGGTGGGGGTTTTCTAGAAAAGAAATTACAAGCAACCTTATTATTTGTATGTTCTCTTGTTCTTACCATTGCTGTAAAATGTTATTTTTCTGTCTTGTTCTGTTTCATTATAAGAGATTTAACAGAGAGAATCTTCATGAGTAACTCATTCAGGGTATCAGAGAGAAGGTGACTAAATAGGAAGTGAAACATGGTTAATATCTCAAACACAATTCCAGCATTTGGGGAAGAAGCTGGCTTTATCTGTTTAGAGAAAAAGTTTCATTTATTTATTATAATGTGTCTACAGTGCAAATAAGGAGTGTTTTATCGCTATTCATCCAGATTTGACTACTGACTTTTGACTTTTTGATCCATGATAAGAAGAAATGTTCATGTTATCAGTACAGATTATTTAAAATCAAAAACAAAGTAAAAAATTGACTTCTTTAAGCAGCGAGAGTTGCTATTGAAGATGTGTTCTATTCTATTAATCTTTGGACTGGAATTGTGGTCTGTTTCTGCTTTTTCTTGTTGTTGTTGTGACATGGGTCTCAGGTTCGTATAGGTTACTGTATGTGGACTGTAGCTGGGTAGCGTGACCCACACATTTTTTTGTGTGTTTTGGAAGTTTACAGGTTTTCTGAAAGAAGTATTTGACTAAATCTCTATTATTTGCTATGAGGTAGCTGCAAAGAAGCCAAAGGGGTTATGTATCATCTTTTGACTTAACAACTTAATATGAGGTGCTGGTATTCCAGCCAAGTGCTATCATCTACGTGTGTCTGGGAAGGTGATGCAAGGCTAATGGTGGTACAGAGGCTACAAAAATGCTAAAATTTTGATCACCTCACCTGGAAAAGACAGTGCAGCATTGTGAGTGGTGAGTCCCTGGGATTTTTCCTGGGGAGCTGAGAGTGGACTTAAGGCTGCTGCTGTTGCAAGGATCACCGGGAAGGAGAACCTGGAAGTGGATGGTCTCACGCTGCTTGTCTGTCAGAGCTCTTCTGCTTATTCTTCTCAGGTGGGAATGGACAGGCAGCAACAGCACACGTGTCACTTGGCAGGCTATGCAGAGGACAGATACTGACATTAGCCAAAAAGTGTTGGGTTCCTTCCATTGTGGCTGATAAGCAAATGGTGTAGAAGCACTTAGTGTTATCCACACTTGGTTTCTGTCCCATTAAAAGTGTTTTTGGAAGTACCACATGTAAACTTGTTGTACACACTATTTTATTCCTCAGTGAAATTACTTAGAATTTGAAGTGAATGGAGTAGAAAATGTTGAGAAGGAATTCCACCACTCAATCTAATAGAAACAAAACAAACATTGCAAGCATTTTACAAAAAAGATAGGGAGGAAGCACAGTTGAATAGCCACTGAGTGGTCGGTTAGGGCAGACACCTAGCATGTGGAAAACAGATTGCAGTTCCTGAATGCACTGCCTGAATCAGTGGATGGTTGCAGTGGAAAAAGTGGGTCGTGTAGTCAGCATTTTGGAATGGAAACTTTTGGTTCACACGTGTGTCAAGCATCTCTTGTCATGTCTTTTATCAACAACTTGAGCATTTCTGAAACTCAGAACAGATGTAACTCCACTGCAGTTATCAAATTCTAAGAAGCAAATCTATTGAATACAGTGTGGTTTGCTGTGCTGATTGTTTCTGGGATTAGACTGGCCTTGCCTTTTGTTTCCCTCAGTTTAATACTGGAATTCACAAAAGTAATAAAATACTTGAAGTAACTCTCAAAATGATGCTGGTGAACTGTGTAATGAGTGGGTAAGTTGGAAAACCTTGACTGGGATTTCCACCCCAGTGCAGACCTGAAGCTGTCTACGAAGTGCTTTGCTCCAGTGGAGAACCTCATTGAGCTGGCTCCTCTTACTGGAATAAAGCTCCAGTTCTGGTCTGTTTAATTGTCTTACCGAATATGTGTAAAGCTCATCTTTTGTGCTGTAGATGTGGTGGTTCTTGATGAACTAACTATTATTTCTTCAAATATATATAGGCAATCCCTTTCCAGTCACTGCATGTGTGTTCACTGTGCAGAGACCAGGAGTAAAAGGGAGCATGGTTTTGTGTCTTCGTTTTTACTTCCAGATTTCCTGCACTCAAAGACTCATTAATGTGGTCATTATGGTGTATGACTTGGAATAAGAGCAATTTTGTGGTGTGGTATGTAACTCACATAGTCACAGCTATATGGATCAGGCAGAAAACGGGCTAACTGCACACTAATAGTAGTACGATGGAAACAGTCTGGAGTTTTGGACTTGTCACTGAATGGACTCTGCAGCAGTAGCTGATGATTACTGTGCACTACTTTGCACCGGGGAAGTGCATTCTTCCAGCACGAAGAATTGCTAGAGACTACTCATTTGGTTACTTATTTTGTATACTGCTTCTAACGAGGTTTCAAACCACAAGGAATTTGTATACCATAGCCTTGGAGACACTGGAATACGGTGCAGTCTGGAGCTTAAAGGAGGTACAACATGCTGTCATTTAGCAAAAAATACCAACCATGAGTACGCAAGTAACTTGCATCAGCTTCCTGTACAACACTGAAGAACTAACATCATCAGTTAATGCTTCTTGGGCAACTGATATTCTTGAATTGTGTTCAAAGATGCACAAGCCTGGGCATTTGTGCAGTCTTCCAGATTTGGTTGACGTAACAGTTAAAATTGGTTCGTATTGTTTTTGTACTTCCTGAAAATACTGATGTTTTTACTGCATAACCTTTCCTTGGTATGGCTTTTGGACATTGTTAATATTTGCTGAGGGCACGTTCAGGGTATATCCCTGTATCAAGATCATCTTCAGATGTCTTTTCTCAATGAGACTGTCAAAGGAGCTTGAAATAATTCACACTTGGCAAGAATAAATGGTATGTGCAGTCTGTGCCAGTGGTGTGCTTTTTCCTCTCCAAAATACTTCACTGATTTATTTATTCTACTCAAATCTTAGAACAATCGTGGTCGTTCTTTTTGCTTTACATGCTTCAACACACAGACTGTGCAAGTATTCAAAAGAATATCTAAGCAAGAGATGCTAGGCAGAAGTGTTTTATTCTTTTGTTGTTGTTGTTGTTCTTGAAAATAAAGGTAGTAAGCAGTGCAAATCCATTACAGTATTCAGCAGCTGCTGCTCTGGCTGTTGCCAAAGAAATAGTGCAGATTTAGTTGCAGCGCGCGGGTAATCCTTGGGCCTGACATGTGGCAAATTGCTCTGGAATGATGGCGGCAGTATGTTACCAATTCAAAGAAAGCTTAAAGCCCTTATGCCCCACTCCTTTGCCACTCCCGCAATACCCTAAAATGATGAACCAGCAGAAGGCATGTAATTACTTCAGTTGTTAGAGGGAATTCATCCTCTTATAATCGGATGTCTAGAAAAAGAACATCAGAATGGAAAATTTCCTTGAAGATTGGGATCTTCTTATATGATTAAAGATGTTCCACCTGGCTTGCATTTGAGCGAAGAACAATTGTCTCCTACAAGATGCAAACCTGATTAGAAGTGTAGTAATCTGAACAGTACATTACAAACAGATGTTACTCCACATTTTTGAGCTTTTTCTATAAATATTCATCTGAACAGTCTTTGCAGCAGTTCAGTTTGAGAAGATTGCATGAAATCAACATGACGGAACACTTAATTTTTGATATCTATTTGACCAGAGCATTAAATTGTCATTAACAGGGGAATTTTTCCCTTTTGGCACAATAAGTTTCTACTTGTGGTGCTTTTAGTATTTCATTAGTTTACTAACTTCCTGAGGAGTGAAAGATTTTGATATGTTGTTGAAAACACTAGAACAAAATCATTCCCATCCTACGTTTAAAACTGACAGCTATATGGAAGATATTTTTGTTCCTTTGGTCTGGTTTTGACATCAGTCTGCTGCCATTTTCTCCCTGTCATTGGGAGTAAGACAGACACTGCAGGTGAGAAAGCGCGTACAAAACCATTTTCAAATTTCGGCTGCATCAGTCTAAAAAATGTGTAAGAGCGGTGTCTTAAACTGAAGCCTGCATGGAGCAGATGGCTCTGTTTATTTACATCACCTTGATGCAAAATGAAGAAGAAAGCAAGTTACTGTCTGTTTCCTGAAAAACAGAAATGTAGGCGCATTTCACCCTTTCTGAAATATTTCACAACTAAAAGGCTTTTCTTGAAAAGTCCGTAGTGGGAAGAGCTGCAGCTAGGAGTGTCACTACACATATACTACCTGCTTTCTTGATCAGGCTGTGCATGTAGGGTTGTATGTGAAGATCCGGAAACTTTAATGATGACATGCTCTGATTGTAGCATGTGCGTTCCTAATCCCTGTAAAAGTCACTGTCTGTTTGCCTATTTTGTTTCTGTACAAAATGCAGTAAGTGTCTTGCTGTGATAAAGCATTAATGTTGGTACCTACTGGGAAGAGAGAGAAGGTGGATGTGAGGAACTTCAGGGTTTAAGACCTAGAGATGGAGAAAGCCTGTTCAGAGGTTGTTGGCATTGAAATGAGGGGTGTGAAGCTGATGAGCTACCAGGCAAGTAACTAATTGCCTGTTGCTGTGATGGTGATATGGCTGGAAAGGATTTCTAAGGAGTTTTCTCAAGTGGGCAGATGGATCTGTGTAAACACAGGCTCGCGCTTTCCTTTCCTTTGTGCTTCTCCGTTCCTAACATGGCTCAACAAGGACATTGAAGCTGCAGGCAGTGCATGGTGGCTGAGCCCTACTGTCCTTACAAAAACAAGAAGCCACAAAGCTGGCTAGTGCCAGGACACATAGCAAGTGTTGTTGAAACTAATCAATACTTGAAACTCCAATACTGCTGCTAGCTCTATAAATGCCTTCCATGATGTCTCTGCATCTGTCTGGCAGTAATGTGCTCATCATTTCACTCGAGTGATTTGGAGTTGGAAGTATGCCAGCAAGACGTGGACTTTGTGCACCATGAGCAGGCAGTGTCTCTATACTTTGAACTTTGCTTCTTTCTGCTTATCAAGGGAGTTCCCAGAAAATGCAGTCCCTCAATGAATTGTTCCTGACTTCATCCCTCTTCTAGGGATTGTAGTTGTTAGATTCAAGAAGGAGATTTAGGATGCTAATATAGATTCCCTGAAGATTAGGTTGACTCCCCAAATCACCTGTGTATTGTCAGCAAGAGTAACAGTTCTAAGCATGCCTACTGACAGATGCTGTAATGCTTTCTATAATGGTACCAGTGCAAGGAATATGGTTTGTGAAACTGTTTTCCATGTCTGACCATGCATTGTTGAGTCCTGTCTGATGTGTGTTTTGTCTGGAGAGGTGTGCTGAGAGCCTGACATCGTGTGACTTAAATTATTTGTGCAGCATGTCAGCAGCTGCTGGTATCATCTTTTCTGTCCTGATGTCCTTCTACAGTTCGTCTTCCAGCGAGTGTAACTGTGGCAACAATTAACGAATAATATTTAAATCCTTTTTGCAAGATCCATTGTGGGTTCCCTTCTTCTCCCAAAACCCTTTTCTTTTTAAACAGTATTCAGCATATGTAAATTATATGTAAAGGTCTAAGCATAGAGTGTAAACTCACATAGATATTTGCAAACATTAAGGTTTTCATGTTGTGTACATGCTGCTGCTATCTAGCCTAGAAATATTTCATTTTTCCCTCTTTTAAATCTAATTGCATTTATGTTAACATTAGTGTTCCAGTAAATACTGACAACAGCGGGATTTGGGAGATACAGGGTTTTACAGCGCAACGTGAAGGCTGTACCTTTGGGAAATCTAGAGCAAGCGGCCAAATAATCCAGATTCTAATTTAGTGGTAAAGCAAATATGTAGCATTTAAAATTACAGTAGATAAGAAGCAATCTGACACCAGAAGCAAACAAGAAACAGCTCACAGCCCCTAATCACCTGATGTTTTTAGTCATTTTGTTCAGCTTGTTTTTAAATCCATACATGAAATAAATTACTGCAAACTTCTATTGTGAGTTTGGGTGCAATTGCAAACGAGCAAAATGGCTGCTGAATGAAGAAAATGGCTATTAATTCCTTTTCAAAAAATGAAGAAATTGACCTTCTAAAACTTAACGTTCCGGTCTAAATCTAAGCATAGGAAGAGAGAACCTTACTTGGCCTGGAAGTTGTATGCTAATTTCCCTGTGAAAGAAGAAATGGCCTGAAATATGATCACGTTTTGTTTTACAAGAACAAGAGATAATAAGCTGGTTGAATTATTTTTGATTTTTGAGGAAGAAGTGGTGCATACGTCTATCCTTCAGCTTTTTCAATCCTAAAAACATATTGAGTTGATGAAACTGCAGCAATTTTTAAACAAAGATAAACACTGAATGGGAAGCATTACTTTTCATTAGTTTAGAAGGCCAGGAACCCAGTTCAATGTGAATGTATCTTGTGAATAACAGCTATTATGAGGAACATCCCTTGTTCCCAGGACTGATGCTAGAGACATAAGAAGTTAGCACCAAGCACGCATGGTGTCCTATGTTCATGGTGCCCAGTGTCTTATTAGTTTAGGCTGCTTAGTGGAGCATGTGCATCTTCATAGGTAAATTCAACTTGGTATGGCCTTTAGGCAAGCGTAAGCTGGTTGTCAGCAAAGTCCTTCTTTGATGTTTGAATTTGTCTTGGTGCATTATATGAATGTTTATTGGAAACACCAGGGGGAAAAAAAAAGTATATGAATTCATGGAGCAGAATGCTTTCTTAGCTCCAAGAGTTAAACAGCCTCCAAAGTTGCATGTGGCTTTATAAAATACAGTCAGTATGTTGGACCAAACCTGGAAGTGCTGAGGGAACAGGAGTCTAATGGATTATGACTGAATTGGGTGGACGAGAGATGGTTAAATTTATTTCTGACATTTACCTAGCCACAAAGCAGTAGAGATTGTCCCAGGTAGGTGTTAGACTTGTTCATTTCTATTGTTTTCTGTAATGTATAAGTGACATTACTTAAGTAATGTTTTGGATGCATTTTGGCAGTTGGGGAAAAACTGTTCCTTTAAGAGCTCAGGATCTTACATAGGCTCTTTTCTCAAAAAAACCATTTTTTAGAATAAACGATAATACTAAATAGCTGTGGGAGCAAGATGAATGCAGAACACGAAGGCATTGTTGCACTCTTCTGCAGGTGGCTGTACTTGCTGCTAGTACACAACTGCATGTGGTAAGTGAAGGCTGAAGATTTTAGGAAATTGAAGTTAAGAGAGGATTTGGTTGTCCTGGAGAAATGCATGTGCAGTTAAGGCTAGTCTTAGAAGTAGACGGTGACAGGTGAGGTGGAAAAGGTCTCCTAAGTAGATGGATATTACCTCTACTTAGGAGAGATTACAACCCTTCTGAGGGGGTTCCAGCAGAATGTAATGCTTCCTGCTTCATCTGCTGCTTCTGCAAACCCACTTTCCTTTGCATCCACCAGCTTCTCTTCCAGTTCTCTGCAGCCTTCTGCATAGTGAAGCAGTTTAATTCCTGCACAGGAATGTGAAAAATAACGTATTTTATCATTGTTTGACTTGATAAGAGCTACCTCTGAACTGAGCATGTTGCTTCCAAGTTGAAAATGCTGTCAATGTATGGGCATCTTTCCTACACCTGACTACTAGCTGAAAACTTAGAGAGGGTCCTGCTAGAGTGTTCACAGGGCATTAATATTGAAGGCCTGCTTTGTCATAAAACCTCAAAAGTGATAGTCTGAGAACTCAACTCTTTTCCCACTGTGTGGTAACAGAGTGTAGCGACAAAATTGCTTAGAGTAGGATAAATGTCTTGTCTTGAAGTTAAAAAGGAGAGTTCTCAGGTTCCACAAGGTGCAATGTGGGTAGTATTTTCCTTCCACAATGTGGTTACTTAGTTGTCAGAAATATCTTGAAGCAACAATATATGCATGATAGGCAGTTCTGACTATGTAGTACCTTTCTTGTGTGTCTGCATACGATCGCATGCCTGGTTTAGGGATAACTTCCCAATGTGCTGGGAGATGCATCGGAGGGCTTGCTGAATACCTGCTCTTTAGCAGTTAGGAATCCAGCTCTGTTCAGAGGCTGGGAGTACTTCACATGCAGGAGAGGTAGCCCTACATTAGGGTCAAGTAAAAGGAAGCTCTGGGTGTGTGTGCCCAGCATCAGTTGCAGCACACAGACTGCATACAGGTTGGTCTGAGCAGAGGCTCTGTTGTGGAATTGATAAGCAGTGTCACGTAATGTTCCTCTAAAGCAATCCCACTACTGAAAAGGAATTGTTTGCACTGTCTTCATGGACCTCAGAAGGATTGTGATGGCTGATATTAACTCATGAAGAAGCAAGAGGAATGTTCTCTCTCCTCTGCATGCTTACAAACAGACTCCAACACGCTGTGTTTGCTCTTGGATGCCAAACCAACATCCTGCAGCACGCGACAGTTTTGTCTCATGGCGTTGAGGGGTTTGGTCACTGACAAGCCTCTACAAATTCAAAAGCCTGAAGTCAGGTACAATGTAAACACGAAGGCAGGTGAACTGCGAAAGAGAGATGTCTAGTGATGCAGGCAGTATTGCCACTGCATTTGTCATTCCTTAATTAAAAGCAGACACAAAGCTGCACAGCTGGGGTAGCTTATTGAATAGGAACTGGGTTTTGCCATTGTTCTAATCCCCATCTGAAGGCTGGTACCCACATAATACTTGGTCTGATTTTAATACAGCCTCACTTCAAAGTATTGCATTCCAGTTTGAGGTAGTTGCTCTGTGCACAGGGAGGTGAATTAGCATTGCTGTTCTTAGAGTTACATGTTCAGTTAGGTATTTTCAAACCTACATGTCTGTGGTGTGATCTGGTGTAGAGAAAAGGACGTCTCAAGAGCAAATAAACTTTGCCTAGCTGAAACTGCTTTGCTTTTCCTCCTACTCATTCTCTTCTGATAGACTTTTGAAAGTCACTTATGCTCATGAAAACCTCTCCATGCAGCAGCATGGCTTTGTCACAGAGTGAAACTTGTTTGGCATGTGTGATGAGTGCCATACTAGTGGCACCATGCAAGCTTATCTAGTCTGCGTGCTGTTGCCATCTGTTTTGTGTACTGACAAAGTTTTTGCTGCTCCCAGTATTTCAAAGCTAACTGCCCCATGAAAGGGTCCTCTTAGCTCTAGTTGTTAGTAAGTATCAGGGATGAAGATATCAGAACAAAATGAATAAATAGATTTCATTGCTGGGGAGAAACTGATCGATCTTAGTTGCAAACAAACAAGAAAACACTTCTCTGAAACGTAAGCCAACTGGGCAATTTATTTTTGCCTGAATTGCTGTCCTAGAAGTTAGAAGGGACTGAAAGATATGCTCAAAGCATAGATTTCAAACACCAAGCAAGTATTGCTTCAAAACAAAACAAACTTGTAAAAGCCTCCAGTGCAGCTTTCACAATGTGAATTCTGTTGGCATAAATCATGGGAAAGGCCCTAATAGGGAGAGGCTGTTTCTGCTGGCACAGAGTAAGCACCTGGAGACACCTTCAAATGCACAAATGGCCATGACAATCTAGCTTGATTCTCAGTGGGATTTAAGAGTCCAAATCACATTTATAACTCAAGGACTGGGGGGGAGGCATATTTCAAATTATTTCAAGTTTGGACATGCTGGAAAATATATTTGTCCCTTCAATTCTATTACTTGGCAGTGCTAGGTTAAAGGATGGGACAGATTATTTTAGAGGTTTCCAACCTAGTTGATTCTATGTTCTATTTCCTCATAGATACTGATGTCTTGTCCATTTTACACTCACATGCCTTAAAACATACAACTGAGGAAAAGAAAAAGAACAGAACAGAGCCCGTGCTTTTGTTGTGGCTGTTGGCAGGTTCCAAGTCCTGCTTGTTAAGTTCTTGTAAGGTGTTGTTGGTACCATGAGGACAGGACAGAGAGGTGGTGACCTCATGCAATCTTCCCCTACAGCTGGGACATGTACAAGCTTATTCTGTCACCCAATTGCTCATTTTCATAGGCCATATAGAAAGCTAATTATCTTGGAGACGTTGGGTAGGATTGTCCAGTGCAATGAAAGCTTGGGAGAGGAAGGGCTGAGGACTAACAGGGTGTCATGCACTTGTTTCCCATTTGAAACTGCATTGGGTACATCAGTGTTTTTCCATGTATCTGGCTGTGTGGTACGAGCCTTAGGACAGCAAGTCGGTCTTGGAGAACCTTTTCAAAAAGCAGCATTAAGAAGGGACGTGATTGCCAGCAAGGTGTGTTTGCTGGCAAACAGAAATTGCACCAGCAGGACAGCAGCATGGAGCCACCCATGCTGTCTCTTTGTTTTTACGTTCATGTTTTAAAAAAACAAAAACACCTTCTTTCAAGCACACTGACTCCTCTTTCCCTGGAGAGGAGCGGCTGGGTGATGAGTGTATTTGAAAAGCTGGCTCTGCACACCACCTCACCCAGTGGTTTGTCCCTGGCTAAAACCTGTTAGTATTGTTTCTAAAGGTCCTGTGTGTGAGAAGGAAAGCTATAAGGCCTGATGATCCATTTCATTAGTGTCATTTGAAACATTAGATATGATTTTAGCTCATTCCCCCCAGTATTCACAGAATATATATTTGCGTTGACTCCTTGTATGTGTGGCCATTGAGTATGTGTAATAAGTGTTGATTTTTGAAGCGTATTTAAAGTTTTGTTCTGCATTTTTCTTTGGACCTGCAGGTTCCCCTGGAAAACAAATGGATAATTCTTCCAGCAATCAAGGAAATAACTTAGGGAGCGCAACCAAGGCTGGAAAACTGAGCCATGCTTTTAGAGATCCACGGACGGGGAGGAAGACAGCAGAGGGACAAGCGCCAAAAGGTGGCAATGAGTCGGAGAGTGATTTTGAATCTGATCCTCCCTCTCCAAAGAGCAGCGAGGAAGAAGAAGAGCAGGAGGATGAGGAAGTCTTACAAGGTGAGAATGGAGACTTCAACGATGACAACGATACGGAACCAGAGAACTTAGGCCACCGGCCTCTCCTCATGGACTCTGAGGAAGAGGCAGAGGAGGAGGAGGAAGAAAAGCAAAGTTCTGACTCCGATTCTGATCGCACCAAGCAAAAATCTGTGAAAGGGCTCCTGAGCAGTAGATTCAGAGGTGGCGTGGGTGTCAGTGAAGTTAAAGAACCCAGTTTAATGCATATGTCTCAGGTGCCAACTACTGTAATCAAGGCGAGCCCCGTCCAAGAATTTGATGTGTTTGGGGCAGTGCCCTTTTTTTCTCTTCAGCCTCAAGCAAGAGAGAAGAGTGACAAAAATAACTCTTCTCAGACTGCTTTTCCCAGCCTGAACCAAGAGCAAGATGACTTTGATGTTTTCACAAAAGCCCCGTTCAGCAAAAAGGTGTCACAGCAAGATGGCCAGCTGGTGAGCACTGAGACTCAACTCTCGCCCACCTCGCCACGGGGCGTCGATGTTTTTGGCTGCACCCCATTTCAGCCTTCCCTTCTCCCCAGGGTGAGCGGGAGTAAAGAGGACCTGTTTGGGCTGATTCCTTTCGAAGAGATCACAGGGAGTCAGCAGCAGCAAAAGGTGAAGCAGCAGCGAAACCTCCAGAAACTTTCATCCCGCCAAAGGCGCATGAAACAGGAGGTCTCAAAGAACAATGGCAAGCGCCACCATGGCACCCCAACCACCACGAAGAAGCCTTTGAAGCCCAACTACCGCACCCCGGAGAGAGCCCGCAGGCACAAGAAGGCAGGCCGCAGGGACTCCCAGAGCAGCAATGAGTTCCTGACCATCTCGGACTCCAAAGAGAACATAAGTGTCTCCTTGACGGACAGCAAAGATCGAACCAACTCTCTGCAGACAGATGAGAATCTGCTGGATCCTTTTGGAGCCAAACCCTTCCACCCATCAGACTTGATGCGGCATCCCCAGCACCAAGGGTTTGGTGACAACTGCGGGGATCATGGTGCAGTAGTAGTGGCTAGTAGGCCTAGGCAGAGCTCCTTGCATGGAGCCGTCCATGGTGGCGATGGGCTGAAAACAGATGACTTTGGTGCAGTACCTTTCACAGAACTTGTTGTGCAGAGTGCCCAGAGCCAGCAGCAGCAGGCGCTCGAGTTGGATCCCTTTGGAGCAGCTCCGTTTCCTTCCAAACAGTAAATGCTTCCAGTGGGTTCCCCCTCCACCTCTCGGAGCCACTTGGTAGTGGTTTTAATTAGTGGAGTAATTTACCTGGTTGACAGGGATGTGGGTTATAGTTTATTCAAGTTAAAGAAGGCATGGCCAACTTGCACGATGAAATTGAGAATTATAGCGATTGTTATCGTTTTTTTGAAGAAAAACAGAAGAAAAAAAAAACACCACAGGAGCATCCTTTTGTTATGACAGATGGCTCCAAGAACATAAAGAGGAATCAGATGTGAATCAGTGTCTGTCACTGACTCTTGGCCCTGGAACGTATTGTCATTCTGCACTTTTGCATTGCCTTTTCAGCCCTTGGTGATGTGCTGAGGTGGAGGGCGGGGGACAGGCAGAGATCCCATGAGAAAGGTTTTCCGCATATACAGGTAGGCTAAAGGAACTGTGGTTCTGTGTCCTGGTCGCAGTAGACCCAAGAACCTAAACATACTAATATCCAGATTGATATGCTGGAAATAGTCAAGTATTTGCTTCCTAGATGAAAACTACCTTTATTAATTATAAAATAAAGAAGCCAAGTCTTCAAGGGGCTGTGGCCCAGAATTCCAGAGCGCGGCTATGGCTTGGGACCTGAGAGACATCTATGCAGCTGCAGAGCTGAAAGGCAAATTATTTTTTTTGTGTGCCTAAATGTTCGATTTTATTATTTTTTTTACAGTAAGTGCCATTAATGTAAAATAGCAAACTGGAAGTCTAGAGTTAAAACTAAAGATACAGAGAATATAATGGTTTGTGAAATGGAAAGTATGAATGTAGGGAGTAAACCGGCAGGGATGCAGCCAGTTTTGCAGCACTTTGAAGACTACTCAGTATGCTGGGGGAAGAGAGGCTGGTTTACATGAGTAAGAATCTGGCACAGATGGAGTATTCCAGATGACTTGAACAGTTGACTGTGAAATGCACCATCAGTTTTATTTGATTACAAATTGGGGTTTGTGTCTGAAAACACCTTTTCTTTTCCTCTTGGATTTTTATTGCAAAGAAAGCGTGTATTCTTTCAAAACTCATGTTGTTTTTTAAAACAATAATAATTTTATGAAATGACTGTAACCTAATGTTCTCAAGTTCTGATGAATCTGCTATTGTACTTAAGTGTATTTTATAAGAAAGTTTTGCTAAATGCACTGAGCTTTGAAGAAGCTTATCTGAAACCGGATTTGTTTCAGACCAGAAGCAGTAAGCAGCAGGTAGCCTGCAGATGCTGATCGCTACTGTACCAGTAAACTGCATTTCACACCACGAAGCCTTACAGGCAGGACTCCTGTCCTGCTGCACAGTACCTCCGAGACATTAGGTGCATGAGACATGGCTGAGAGCTTGGAGCCCGCAGTGCCGGCAGCTGCTGGGAAGGAGGGGGACACAAACAGGCTCGCTGGAGAGATGTCCTTCCTGCATCATGTGCAGGTGAGCCTGCATCCCGCTGCCTCGCGGCCCGCATCAAGCTGTTTACACCAACTGCAGAGCGAGTACAAATCAGAACAGCCCAGTTTGCCTTGCTTCCCTGGCAATCCTAAAGAGGAGGTGGCAGGAGATGGTCTTCTGCTTGTCTCAGCTTTATGTCCTGCTCTACCGAATGTTGAAGAGTAAATGTAAAGTAGATGTTCACATATGGTGACCATAAAAGTTTAAGGTTGTTTTTCCCTGCCCTCCCTTCCCCGCTTAACAGGTGGTGGAGTGAAATATTTAGGGTTGTATATTTTTTTTTCCTGAAGTCTACTGCTGGTTATACAGTCACCCTGAGATCTGTGAGGATCAGGGTAGATCCCTTAAAATATCTGTTCAAAGATGGCATGTTAAAAACATCCCTTTTTTCTTTTGTGGGCTGGTTTGATAAAATGCTGCCTCACGTATCTAGTGAGTTTGTTTCCCTTAGTCCTGGATTCTGAAACTAGCTCATGCATATCTGTACACTTTGATTATCTTCCTTTATTATTATTATTATTTTTTCTGACAAGGTGAAAGAGAAATATTACAGCTCTGCTTGGTTACGAATGACTTGTTCAGGCTTAGAATTTAAGCTTTTAGGAATACGTGAGTAGAAATGTTTCAACTCTATTTGCACAGGAGTTTCTTAGGCTTTATTACTACTGTTCTCACCTGTTGGGTTTTTTTTTTTATGCCAAAGGCTGTAAGAAACGCACGCCAAGTCTGTAGCATTTTCTGATACTCAGGTTAACTGTGATTTTGTTTTTATGCGCGTGCTTATTAGCTGCCTTCCTACAATTTCCTTTTGAACTGTTACTTACCTGCCTAAAGACACTTGTTAGTACAGAGTATTATGACAAATGGGGCAGGTAGGTGGAAACAAGAAGAAAACAGCAAGCAACTGACTCGCGGCTTTTGCTGGTGGAAGAGCAGCATCGGGGTTTGCACAGCCGGTGGGTGCTAGAGGTGTGGGTTAGCAATGTGCACCGGGAGCGGGCTTAACACCACTGCCTGAGAGCAGCAGTGGTTCGCCCTTGAACACTGAGGGGAAAGGCAGTGTGCCAACAGATCTAGCATTGGTCTAACTCCTCAGGTAAATCCAGCGAAGAGGGAGTTGGGTTTGTTTTTTGTCTGATGACCCTGAGATGCAGGTTGAGGAGTGTAACAGGTTTTCCTTGTGTGGTGGGTGTTGTGGTGTTTCTTTTTTTTTTTTTTTTTGACAGAAGGCTCATAAGTGGTTTCATTACAGGAAAGCTGGAGTTGGGTTGTACACAAACTGATAGAGGAGATGAAAGCAAAACAAACATAAACCCAGGTTACTCTAAAACTGGCGTAATGCCTCTGGCTGCATATGAGTTAGGGCCGATGATGCTTGCTTTCTTCTGGCCTTAATAAACCTTGCTCTTTGTAGTCTACTTATGAAACAGCTTTTTGCATAAACATAATTTTTATGTTTCTGAAGTGAAAATTATTGTTTTTTCTTCTGACTGAGAAGAGGTCAGCATGCCTCGCTTGACTTGGCGTGCTGTATTTGGTTTGCAGCTTGGGTTTAAGATTCTGCTAAGACTCAACAGAGACAAAACATGGTACTGCTGGGGAACATGGTATACTTTTGCCTGTATTCAGTGTGTGTGCATGCTCATCTGTGCGCTTGTCATGGAGTCTATTGTGACCTTACGTGAAGTCCTGGAAAGACCAGACTTGTACCATACTGTCTGTGAAGACAATGATGGCAAGGTAAGGAACTAATGCTTCCCTTCCAACAGAAAATATCAATTAATTTTTACAGTTCTTTCTGTGTGTTGAATGACTGAACCATAGGCCTTTCAGAATCGGCTGCTCAGGACAGAGATTCTGTCAAAGGTGCTAAGGAGTCCTTCATGGTGACGGTCATGGAAATAAAAACAAGAAGTTGGGTTTCTCTGCAGACTCTCAGATAGCCTTGAGATGTGCGTAATTGCTTTTGCTGACTTGTAAAATGGGACCTGCAAAAACCAACTTGCAAAGAAATAACTTCTAATCATTCTGGTTGTCCCAGTTAGTAGAACTAAGTACTGTGAAAATAAGTTGATATATTTGCTACTGTGAGAATAAGAGTTTATCCGGAGTATTTTATACTATATTGTGTATTTTTATATATGAAAAGTATATATAAAATATACACATGATCACACACATCATGCTATATTTTAGTAACAGTGCAGCCACAATCATTTTGATAGAATTAGGAAGAGTGAATGAGTGAAATCTGCAAAACAAAGAAGTGTAAAGGGTGGCTGCTGAGTTACTTTTCCTGCTTCTTTTGAAAGGAAAATCAAGGAAATTGTGTGTATAGCTAAGTCTGTGACTAAGGCATCACCTACTATTAAAGAGCATAAAAACTATTTTAAAATTGCTGGCATTCAGCTTTTAAGTGCACTTTTCTGAACTACACTTCCATTTCTTGTTAGACTTCAAGTTTCTAAAGCTTTTTTGTGTACCACTAAACAGAGAACTTTTAACTTTTTTGTGAAACTGATGTACATCATAAAATACTGCAGTTGTTAAATAAACAAACGTGATAACAGTGACTTTGCAGATCTCCTTAAACATGGCATGATTAAGTATTCACATTTAGGCTTTAAGTTGTGCACTATAAGCAACGCTACTTTTTCTGGTTGTTTTTTTTAAACTCTAGATTACAGTTGGTATTTTTTTACACATGAAAGATGACAGTTGGGCAGGTAATACAACCATCTTTGTTCAACTTGTGAAAACCTGTTGATAATGTATTGCTTTTATTTCTTAGTTTCAGTATTATCCCTTAAAGCCTTCCTGCAGAATGGTTTTAAAAGGATGCATTCAGATTCCTAGGCGCTAACTGAAGCTTTGTCCCTTTTCAAAGTGGCCAAACCTTTAAGTATAGTTTCAGTTTAACTTAAGACTCAGTTGTGCACTTAATCTTTTAGATATAATTTTCACTTGATTTGACCCATTCTGCCAACTGTTGGACAGTGCATTTTTTGGAGCTTGCTTGTACTGATTTCACTATTATGGAAGCTGAAGAAAGAACAAAATCTGTAACAAGACTGAGTTGCAGCAGGACACATACTACATTGTAGCTCATGTCTTGGTTGTTCTGTCCTTTGTCTATTGCCGTTTTTGCCCGAATTTTGTTACAAGCAACTCCACATTTTAATTGGAAGCTTCAGCTTGAGCAAGAGTCAACAAGCATAGCTGTTAAAAGTTTGTGTCTTAAAGTTTTAAGTCCAGTTAGCGTAGTGCAGTTAGAACACATGCCCTGCCAGTCCGTGCTGTGCCTTGATAAGTCATGAGACAGCCTTCCCATTTATTTAAAACCTTGGGGAGGTACTAAATGTGTGGTGAAGCAATTCACGTATGTCACTTGTGAGATGTTTGAGTACAGTATTCAAAACAAAAACGTTACCCCAAGCAAACATCCAGTGAACCAGAATTTCACAGAATCACAGAATTGTAGGGGATGGAAGGGACCTCGAAAGATCATCAGGTCCAACCCCACTGCCAAAGCAGGTTCCCTAAAGCAGGCTGCCCATATAGGCATCTAGACAGGCCTTGAATATCTCCAGAGAAGGAGACTCCACAACCTCCCTGGGCAGCCTGTTCCAGTGCTCCGTCACCCTCACCATGAATAAGTTATTTCGCATGTCAGTGCGGAACTTCCCATGCTTCATTTTGTGGCCATTGCCCCTAGTTCTGTCCCCACAAACCACTGAAAAGAGGTTGGCCAAATCCCTCTGTCTCCCACACTTAAGGTATTTCTAAACATTGATAAGATCCCCGCTCAGTCTTCTTTTCTCCAGGCTGAACAGACCCAGGTCTCTCAGCCTTTCCTTGTATTTTTTACAGGTTCAGTATTTATTTACAGGTTCAGTATTTACATAAAAGACCATCATGCAGCTTGATGGAATTTTGTCAGGGTAATAAAAATGTACAGCTTCACAATCAGTTTTCTTATCTAGTGAAAACTGCTACAGTAGTTAGTTTACAAAAAAAAAAAGGCAAACCATCAAATCAGTACACTTTCAATACACAATCACACATTCTTCAAATATTGTTCACGTGACACTGGAAACAGGCTTTTATAATCGCAGGTTCCTTGTCAGGCTTCAGTAGTAGTCATTAGTGCACTTTAAACTTGCTTCACTGTCAAGTGTTTAAAAAAAAAACACGCAAAAATACATATTCACACGGGAACGCTCACAAGTCTGGGATTTGAATTTTAAATGCAGTTAGTTCTTTCCAGTTACGGTTTCTGGTGTTGGGAGGAGAGATAAAGAAACACTGACCTTAAGTGACAGCACTGCTCTCCTGCCTAGCGGCAAAGAAGGTAGTGTCCTGCTTTCTCCATCCCTGATAAGTGATCAAATACTTGACGGTAAATGTCTATTGCTCTGCTCTTGGCCACATCTCCTTGGCACGTTCCTTGGGAGGAAGGCTGAGGGAGCTGGGCTTGTTGAGCCCACTTGAGGCAGCTTTGGTGGGACTGAACAGCACCTTGCCAGCCTCCAGGAGCACTTTGCTGATAGGCAGGCTCTCCAGCACTCTGAGCAAGCTCAAGCCCATGAAGGGTCAACCTGCACTGAGAGGACAGAGTAGCACAGTTGGTAGTTCAGTAGGGGTTTGTGTGTCACACGGCTTTTCATAGGGTTGCCCAAGGTTTTCCTAGCTCATGGCTAGGCCGTGCAGTCTCTTGCTATGTAGGAACAAATATTGGTAACTGCTCGAGACTACTGCAATTGTCAAACAGAGCTGGAAGGGACCAGGCGAACATCTGTCCAACCTGCTCTAAAACTCTGCCTGAGGTCAATGCAGCCTCCTGGAGGTTCCTGCAGTGCAGCAGCGTAGATTAGTGGAGTGGCAGGTATCGAGATAACTACTTGTTTATGTACAAGAAAGTATTACACCACTCAGCATTTTCTCTGGGGGAGCTAATTAGATGAGGAAGGTTAATTGCACCTTGTGATGTGTTAAAAACAAGATTACTTAACCCTACGCTTGTTAAAATATCATGTTCCCATGCGTACAAAAACTGTTTTACCTTCACAAGTCCACGCTATACTCAGGACAGGGCTTGCTGTGTCTGTACTGCATGATGTACACTACAGATTGATGCCACCAGTACAACATGACCACTGCCAGGATATGCCACACTTGGTGACTGGAGCCGAGGTAATTCAGCTGTCCTGCAGGGAACAAAAAAGTCAAGCTGTTAAGTTGTTCATTTTGGCATTAACTTGTGCAATGCAAGCTGTCTCCTCAGAGGCTCGCTATACACTCAGCTGGCTGGGAGGCAGTGTAAGTTCTTTAACAAACTTGATCAGAAGTTGTCTGATTTCTTTTGATGCAAACACAGGCTAAGCTTCTCACTTCTTTTGGTGCAAATACACACAAAGTTTCACTCTATGTAAGAACACAACATAGAACGTTGTCAACCTGCTCTCTCTCAATAAATCTGGGACTCAGAGCCAAGACCAAGACACTGTAGGAAAAAAACAGGTTTTTTTGTTGTTGTTTTGTTTTGTTTTGTTTTAAAAAAAAAACACTCCACCACAGGATTTCCTACCTGGGAAGTATCTTTCAGGAACTTTGGAAATATAGAAGAGAAAAGCTACAGCAGCGATGAAGTACATGACAAGTACACGCGGAGCAAACTCCTGCAAAGAAAATGAAGCTTTTATATTCTGTTACAAAATAGAAATAACATTATAAAAAATTTCTACCTCTATTTAAAAAGGCAAAAGGCAAGACCAAACAATTTTACTTGGCTGCCTGTGTTATCTATTGAATAGAACAGAGTCCAGTTGAGGAACTAAAGCCAAAACTTGAAAAAGAACGGAATGGAAGGCCACAGAGATACTACATAGGAGACCATAAAGAAAAAAACAAACAAAAAAAAACCCTAGCCACTGGAAAGCAATATGACTTCATATGACTTGTTTTTCGTAACAGTTTAATTACTGGAAGCAGAGCATTTTTGTCAGCTATGGAAGTGAGTACCTTATCTACCATTCTGTTACACCCAGACAAACTAAATGGGGAGGGTGGGGGTAGCAATTACTGCTTATTTGATTTTTAGAAGGCCAGTGTTCAGTGCCAGTTCTAAAGCCACTTATTTGTAAATGCTGTTCTTCCAGATTCAACAGGTGCTCTGGACTGGGCTAAATCACCACCCTAGAAGCCGGTCTTCTTGAAGTGGTAGTCTAAGTACTTGCACTCTTAGTGCTTACTATGAAAAGCAAAGGTTTTCTTCAGCACAGCTAGGTCCCTGGGTAATCACAATGATCCCTGAGGTTTACACCTTGGGGCAGACTTCACCTCTTTTAACAGTGATGTGCTTCCTGTTTTTCAGAGCTGGACAACCTTTAACCATAATTTTAAGTGGTAAAACAAGAATGGGAAAATAGTTTATAACGTCACTGCGATATTAAATGAGGTTTGCATGTGAGACTGAGGGTTGTGTAGGCAAATAGTAATTTTGCCACAAGCCCTGGGCACAGAAGAGGAAGAAAATGGTCCTATGGCTCCTTCCTCCTCTGCAGCTGTGGGGGCAGAGAGCCCCAGGGCCTTGTGTAGCCTGACCAACCACTTCCTACGCACCAGCTGACTCCCAAGCCTCGCCCTGGCCTACCTGCACAGACTGCTCTGCCCCTCAGGCAAGCCCTCAGTTGCCTTGATATCCAGTTGGCTTTCTCACGATGCAGTTTTAAATCAGTAAAAATTTAACCTACTCAATCTGTTTACTGGCTTTCAGTAAATCTGAGCATTTGCATTTGGACTGTAACATCCAAAGGAATTCTGTGCTCGTAAGAGATTTTCACTACTTCTACATCCCCCTTGTTTCCAAAAGTCTAAGAGACGGAGGGAAGATGGCAAGTGAAAAGCAAAAGGAATGCTTCTTTCCTTATTATTTTCTTTTACCTGTACAATAGATGCACCAATGCCGCCGTTGAGCCAAACCCAGTGGACTGTAGGAATAACTCCATAGCCAGACACTGAGCAAAAGATGATGGAGCGCAGTCTGTGACACTGTTGTGTGAGGTAACTGGGATGAATCTGAGCAAAAAATACTGCCAGGATCATTGCCAGCATAATGATTAAGTATACCTGACGCCAGTACTGAGGAAAAAAGAAACAAAAGCAAGTTGGTATATTTTCTCATCTTGTGTTAAAGGCAAACTCTGGGTAGAATGATCACGTTACAAAACGCAATGATTCATCATTGTCCTGTCACTTCTGAGACCACAAATTACAGCATTGAATGAATATATTCTTATTAATAAAGTAAGGGGAGGGGAGGGGACTCTCTTGCTCAGGTACAGTTGGTGGAACACTGATTTCAAGCACTGCCTTCACTAAAACATATTTTAAACATAATCCTGCCTAAGAGAGCTGGTTCAACTACCTGCCCAGTGCTTTCAGTGCACTGCTTGTACAGGCAGCTAGGAGTTACAAAGGTGGACGTGGTTTAAGACTCCAAAGCAAAATGAGCTTGTTTCTGCCCCATGTGAGATACTCAGTTGGAAAAATTTGAATTAGTTTTGATGGGGATACATCCCATAAACAGCCTCATGCATTTAACAAAGGCATGACTGTCAAGTTTACGCTGACTTTCTATAATTTTCAATGCTGTCTTGAGACGTGTACAGTTGACAGCTTGAAAGGAATATCCACGTTTACCTGTCACTTCTGCAAACAAAGTTCTGCTTGCGTCAAAACCTGTTTCAGTTCCCATTACTGTCTCCTGACTAATGTGCCACTTGGACACGATGCAATGAACCCCCTTCCCAAGGCATGTAGGCCACGGCAATGAGACCTCAGGAACTAAATGTCATATGAAAACATGAGTGAGACTTACGTTATTACAGTAAAAGGCATAAAACACGCCTGATACGTAGCAGCCCAGGATAGCAATGGAAATTCCCGCATAATCTAAGGCCATCCATCGCCGGCTGGTCTTCTCCGAACGATGGCAACAGAAGAGATGATATCCCACCGAACAAAGCATACAGACCTATACACATGTTGAAACAGGGATACATTAATTTCTTGGTAACTTACAGGGATTACAGCAGGCTTCAACTCCGAAGCTTAGTGCAGAAAATAACTTGTTACATGTTTTGCAGTACTGCTTGGTGTAGGCAATCATGATACCTGCCAGTAATCAACGGAAAATAACCCAACCTTCTCTAGTGGCCTGAAGAAGAAATAGAAAACTTTGCAAGACTTGATAATCATGGGCTGCACAGCAAAGAAAATAAGGGTATTGTGGCCTAGAGCGCGAGGCCAAAAAGGTTCCAGTACACATGGGAGCAGGGGCGTACATGCTTTTTTTAGGGGTAGTGTCTTCTAATAGAGTTTCAGCAGTCAAATCATGACGTGAAGTGTTATCATTAATGCTGAGTACAGATTTAATATGAAGCACACAAGCCCTTGCTCATATTGGGTAAAAGGTTAGAATAAAAACCCTGCCGTGATTCCAGACTGGCATCAAAATATGGCTGCTATTTTCAGCAGAAAATGAAGCCAGCTGTGGGCATGCTAGTGAACATGGACCCCACACCTAACAGAAGCTGTGCAGTACAGCCTGGGCTGTTTTTTGCAGATTTTGTCATAGGCTGACCATGCTCAGCCCTCCTGACTTGATTCTTACATTCCAGAAGTCAAAATCAACGCTGCCACGGAGCTTGTTGGTTACCTTTACAAATAATGGAATTTAAAGCACAGCTGGCCCAAGCTCGGCCTGCCCTGCTCCGGGCCAGCTCAAGCCCTATGCAGAAGCACCATCAGTGGCCCTGCAGCTGTGGATGCGAGCGCAATTAATTTGGCTCCCGGGCCATGCTACCTGGAAGCAGAAGAGGCAGACGAAGCAGATGACGAAGTCCTCTCGGGAGGCACCTGCTGCCGGCAGGATGGCCGTCATGTCGTAGATACCGAGAGTGAAGAACAGGAGGAAGCCGAGCAGGTGGCTCCAGATGTTGACGGTCTCGTTGGAGAGGATGAAGAGGCTGCGGGGAAGAAGGAGAGCAGGGCTCGGGCCGGGATGGCAGCCCGGGGGCCCGACCCACCGCCACGGCGGTCCCCCCGCTCACCTCTTGAGGCAGAGGCGGGAGGGCAGGTAGGCGCGGTAGCCGTCGGTGATGTACGGGTTGTCCTTCAGGAACACGGGGATCTGCTCGTACGTGTACAGGCGGATGTCGCGGGGCACCATCACGGGCCAGTACTGGTAGCCGCCCAGCTCGATGTAGTGCGCGCTCCGCAGCAGCTTCTGCTGCATCCCGCCCGCCCCGCCGCCGCGGCATCGGCCCGCGCCCCGCAGGCCTGTCGCGACGATCGCGACCGCCGCCCGCCCGCCCGGCGCCTCAGCCCCGCTCCCCTCGGCCCCGCTCCCCTCAGCCGGCGCCCGGCTCGCGGCGGCCGTTCCACGCCCGCCTCAGCGGCGCGAGGCGATGACGTGGCGCGGGGCGGCCTCTGGGGGTGGCCGTTGGGCCCCGTGAGGGGGGTGCAGGGGGGGCGGTATGGCGCTGCTGTCGTGACGGGGGTCGTAAAAGGAACGGCGCGTCGCGCTGAGCTTAGGGAAAAAGCGTTTTAAAATCAAACGTTTTTTAAGGATGGGTCCAAAGTTAGCGAATAAGCAGGAAATGTGGGATCAAAGCAGGCAGCTCAGAGTGCTGAGAATGGGCGGCTGGTGAGAGTCAGCCTGGCCCCCTGCAAGAGGAACCTCTGGTTAGTTCGTACAACGATTATATACCATTAACGTCTTCATTTTCTCCTGTTTGCTCTCAATATAAAATATTAGGACTGAAGAAGACTCTCCCAGAGGATTTGCTTTACCAATTTTTATTTAAAAAAAAAACAGCTACTGTGGGTAAGAGAGAGAGTGCTGTCCGTAGGTTTGTGTTTGGTGTGCCACACCAATAAGCACACAGTCAGTGGTTTTACATTTTTATTTTATCCAAAAATGCCATTAGTAGGTGTTAACTGGACCCCTTTCCCCGTATCTGTCTCTGAAGTTAAAAACAAGTGTCCTGAACAGTGCTCCTTGCTCGGTGAGCAGTTCCTTCCCTCTGGTAATGCAACATGCTATATTTTTCAAAGGTCTTTCCTCTCATTTAAACCAAATGTGGTTATGTTTCACTGAGGTGCTGTGACAAGGACATTTTCCCATGGCAGAGAGATTTGTATGGTGAAGTAAAAGACACAGGATGAGGGGCATTTGAACTTTGAAAATGACTGTAAAGACCAGGTGTTTGAGTCCCAGAAGTAGCCTGATAACCAGCTGTGATGCATAACCCAGAAATTTCCACATTACACCACTTGGTTATACCAGTTAAATTCATTCTGGTCAACAACAGGTCTTGAATATTTCAAATAATTATTCACTGTTAGTTCTGCACATGAATGCTCTGAAATTCTGTTCCTCCTACCTCTGCAGAGCTTCTGACAGTTCCTCGTGCCTTGTCTCTCCTCTTTAGCTGGTCTGAATGCTGGGTATGTTTTTCTCCCATATGTACTGCAGGACTTTGCAGAGGTACCCAGAGGTATCATTATGCATATCAGTAACTCAGCAGACTTAGTTTTAATTTTCTCGTGTTCACCTTTCTGGAACATCTCAGAAGCAAACCTTTAAATAGCTCATTCCTATTTGTTTCTGTCTTCTTTTCCATATGGCTTCTCTCCTTCACGTTTTTCCCTAGCTGGATATTAAACTAATAATATTAAATTCTTTAAGAATGCGCAGAGAAAGCACATTCGGAAAGATCCCTAGGCATAGTTGTGACTGGAGGAGAGAGACGGGGATTACGCATGTGGCTATGTTTAGGATGGAGCACAGGATATCCCTTCTGTAGGCAGCAGAGTCATACTAAGTACACAGGGAAGTCCAGTGTAAGAAAACACCTGGCAGAGAGAAGTGCTAAGTTGGCCGATACTCAGGAGATGGCTCGGTGACTCTCACATGTAACGGGTTCACGGGAGGACTGAATTCAAATACCAGAGTTTCCAGGAAACAAAATCTTAGGAAGTTATGAAGGAGTTATGTTGCAGCTTCCTTGAAAGGGAAGTAGTTCCTACACTGCTAGATGTTTCTGTTCTAAGGTGGAAGAACAGTTCACTTTCCAATTGACCTCAATCAGCTCACAAAAAACAGGAAAGGACCCTGTTTGGGTCAATGTTTTGCACTTGTAAGCTGAAATCTCTAAACCAAAATAGTGGGATCCTGCTAATGAGAATGATCTCTATGTGGTGGTGGTAATCTTTTTACTAACAAGTATCACCCTCCTTCTTCTCTTTGCAGTGCCTGGAGAATGAGGGAGATAAGTATTTGTGCACACATATGCACATAAAGGAATAAGAACAGAGCCGCCACATCACTTCAGGTGAGAGAATCCCAACTGTCCTGGGAAGTCTTTCATTGCCACTGTGAAACCAAGCAGGGAAAGCAGCGACATCCTCCCCAGCTCCTGCTGATAAATGGGGAGATTCATTGTTCGCTCAAGTGGACACTCACTTTTGTCAAGCCAAATGCTGCTTAGAATGTTGCTACCAGGTTAAAACCGTAATTAGTTGTAATTGTCCATTGAATCATTAGCTCACTGAGAACATTATACCTGGAAAAAAAAGACTTCGTTTCTAAGCCCTGTGCAATTTAAATTAAATCCCGAGCGCTTCAAAGAGTTCAGTCAGAAGGAATCAGAGCTGACAGCCCTTTTTTTTTTTTAAAGTAGCTTTAATTGGCTGTTAAGTTAAAGCTTTGAAGCTTTGATAGAAGAAGTGTTATAGGTTAAGTTAATAGGGAAAATTGAGAAACAATTAGGGCAGCTTTAAATTAATTACTTACACTATTTATTTTGAGCTTATTGAACAATTGTGTTGTATGCGTAAGTGATTGAAATTAGCCATCTGGGCAAGATAGGTTTGACCTAAATTGACCTTCTTGGGTAACTACCTAGCTTGCCCTAATTTCTATACTGTATCCCTAATTTTACTGGCAGATAAGCTTAATTGGGAGTAACAATAAATGTGCAGGAGAGGTTCCATAATGTTCTGTTGAAACCCAGATGACCTATGTAGGCAGAGAGAGAAGGCTTTTAAAGAGATGGCTGAGGAAATGGCAAATGACCTAAACTGTTTCTCCTTAACCCAGACAGCTCCCCGCTGAGTTTGATTCTTCTGTGTTTGTCAGTATAAACAGAGAATGTCGTATTTAGATGCCTGAAATATAACCCCTTAGCTGGTCTTCAGCCTCTAGTTTAAGGAAAATATAGGTAAAGAACAGCAAGTTTATATGAATTAATTAACTAGTGTTAGCTCTGTAATACTAACAGCATTTTTTAATGTCCTGCTCCATTTTGCACTTTTTTTTTTTTTTTTTAGGGAAAAACAGGACAAATGAGTTAGAAAAAATATGCAAGCAAAGGCACTTTTCAAGTGCTTGAGACAAAAAGGGAACATTAAAAAAAATCAAATTTGAATATGAAGGGATGAAGAAGACTGAAATATTCTTGGTGCTGGTTTTTGAGACGTTGGTTTATTTTATTTTATTTTACTTTATTTTTTTAATTGCTTGTTTCTAGCAAGAAGGTCCCTGGGAACAAGATTTCAGAAAACTGCTTTCCAAACTGTGGCAGCTGCAAAATAGGAGGCTCAGTAAAGCAGGTGAGTGATAAAAGCATCTGAGACAGTTATGTGGTGCAGGTGACTTGAGACCGCTCAGGGCCACCCATCTCCCATGCTAGAAACCTCTCAGTGAGCTCATTCTTGGCTCTTCCTGAGGGTGTCACTCTGGCACTGTGCTATCAGCCTGAACATCTTCCATCCGTCCTGGTGGGAAGGAGCTCGTTATACTCGCCAGCTCAATTAGGTGCCTCTTCATTGACTTCGTAATTAACAAAGAATTGGTACCGTGACTTGAGTTCTCATCTTGGCCATGCTATTTCCTGCAGACCTGTATCAGTGTAAGAGCAGTGCTAGAACGGAATAAAATAAAATAAAATGTGCGACTTGTCATTTGATCTCGTTCCTAAACAAGATACCTCCCGATTTTTGGTTCATGGGGACCCGGCCCTTCATTAGTTCATTGTGAACAAGGAGATAGGAGGTGCCCTGGGACTGCTTTTCCCACTGATGAAATCTGCTGCTGTGGGAGTGCTCAGCTTGCTCCGCGTTCTCCAGAAAAGACAGATCAGTGCCTGGAAATGAAATCTGTCATTAGTCTGACCTTAGCTGAGAGAATGCATTTGGGAATACTGGCTGAAGGTATCTCGTGTCTTCCGTTGCATATAATGCTATCAGCAGAGAGACCTTGTCGTTGCTGTGTCAGTGTATAGCCACGTTCTTATTCCTCTGTCCCTGGGGCTGGAAAGAAGTAGATCTAGTTCAGAGTACTGTGTGCAGAAGCGTATTTCAATGCAGAGCCTGTGAATAAAATACAGGCACTGGTTTATGACCATAAAGGCCATATATTTATTCATGTGCATAAAGCACTTTCTGTTCTGTATGTCTGTGCAAAGAAAACTTGCAAATGGCCTTGTATAGAATATGTTTACTGACTGCTACATGAGGAGATAGTTATTTAAAGCCCCTTGTTATCTAAAACAGATGTATCCTCTCTTGGAAGTAGCCAGAGCATCTGTGAAATTAAGTACTTGATGTTGATATGTGGGGAAGTTGGAAATAAGAATATAAGGTTTATAGGTTTGTGGAAGTCAAAGAGGCATTTAAAGTGAGAGTGGGGAAAAACAGAAATACTGCACTACCTCTAATCCATGCACTCCCTTCAATAAGAGAGCATGAAGAATGCAAGTACCTTGTGTATAGTAATTAGAGTGACCTTCATACTAAGAAAGCTTGGTTTTAAGGCCTTCTTCCCTGGAGATGCATCTTCCGTGCGCTGCATGTGCTAGGATTTTTGTGGTGAAGTTCTCTGTGGTATCTTGTACCGCACTCCTCAGCATAGAACCTGAGCAGCTTCCAGAAGTGCCTGAAACAGAACGCCTGACATCTGTCGTGGGGGGTTCGAGCTCTCTTTTCCTCTCCCCGTGGAGAGATGCATGTGCAATGTGTGCAGTGAAGTGACTTGTTTTGGTAGGGCTCTTCCTTCCCCCCCCCCCTTTTTTTTTGGCATTTCTGTTTTCTGATTCAATCCCTTTGGCTTTCAGTTCCAGCTTCTGAATCTCAGCATCTGTCAGTGGTGCGATAAATTCTCTTTGGTGATAAGAGAACAGCTGCCAATAGCAAGAGTAAGAATGGCATTTGGGCTTTTTCCTGCCATGTGAGAGCTTACAGTCAGCAAAAATGCACTGTGCACACAATGGAAGAAGGCACCTCTTCTGCCCAGCTTGCTATTTTTTCTCCAGTTTAGCAGCATCTTTTCCATCCCTGCTAAGCAGACAAACAGGAACAATTGTGCAGCATAATAGAGTCCTCAACCTGAAGGACTGGAATTAATTGTGTGTAGGTTCTGAAGGTGAGAGCACAACAAAGGATTGTTAATATATTTTTTGAGGAATGAGGGGACTTCTAGGGAAAGGAAGAAACTGTTTGGAAAGCTGCTTAATAATGTGAGCTGGATGTTTCCTAGTGCAATGACCTGGTAAAACTGGTGGCAAAAAAAAAAAACAAACTTTGTGTGGAGTTCTGAATTTTAGGTGCATGTTGGTTTTTTCAGGTTTAAAGGTCTCACTAACTCCAGCTTGCCTATAAAATTTTATCACAGCTGGAATTCATGCCAGGACAGAAGGCATTTCTGGATGAACTATTTTGACTACAGAGGTTTTGATTCTCTAGTTGTCATGGATTTAGGTAAGTTATTTACAGTGAGGGTGAAACTAGAGGACTTTGGTCGATGCGACCATTTCACTCTTGGACAACAGTGTAGGTTTCCGACTTCCCTAGGAGCCAGGCCATTCCCATGGAAGCCTTAGTCTCCTCTGAGATGGAGGAATTTATATCAATATTATTATTCTCAATTGAATTTATTATTTATATCAATATAAATATTATCAGTAGAATATATTATTATCAATGGAATTTATATCAAAGCCTTGATATAAATTGCAGTAGCGGGGGACCATGTTTCTAAGACCCTGTGACACATCAAAATAGCCTTCTTGTACGGTAGTCTTGCAGCTCTGGTTTATACAATTGTTTTCTCTAAAGTATCAATAGAGGATGAGGGAAAAAAGAGAGGCTTAGTTTCCAATGATGTTTAAGTATGTTTTGAGCTGCGGAGGCTGTCAGAATGCTTTCTTGGTGTCAGTGGGGATTAGGTGCTTGTTCCAACACTTTTGTTGTAAATCTACACTGTTGCTTGCAGACTTCTGGAGGTATTTGAATGTTGCTGTATATATGACAGGGGACACACGTTCTCATTTGGTTCTGATGAGGATTTGTATAGCTATTTGAGCTTTAGGAAAACCCTTCCAAACTTTTCTGGTGCTCTTAGTTTGGTCTGTATAGTGCTACTTTAATGTCAAACAAGGCCAGGGTATTTGGCTGGCAGCATCATCACACTCTACTTCCTTTAAACCCAGCACTTCTTGCTTCCCACCTTAGAAGGCAAGTGGCTTTAGTGTGTCTGCAAGGGCTTCTTAATTTGTTGTACAGAGTATACTGGTATGTGACCCTTTAGGAGATGCTAATGAAGAATTGGCAGTAGTCTCCAAAAAGAGAGCAATGACATATTTTTTCCCAATGTTTTTATTTATTTTTTTTTTTTTTTTTGCTAGATTTACCATGTCAGTGCATTAACACGTGCACACACCCATTTTGTTCCTCGTGACTCCTGTATCTGTATAATGACTCAAGATTTTTTTAATGATTTATGAATCCAAGGAGTACACAAATGCGGGGTTGTAGTAATCAGTAATAAAGATAAGCACCGTAAGGTTTTGTTTGGTCATTTTTTTACCCTATTCTAGAGCACTCACTCTGTTCTTTGCACTCATTCTGTTCTGTGCACAGAGTACTGAGTTGGCACTGATGTCTCTGATTTATACTCTATGGCTGGTTCTTATAAAATACCCTGTGCCTAAATTCCAAAATGCAGCTTCTCAAGCTCAGACTGGGAGGATGTTTTTAACCTGAAGCAAAGTGTCTACCTAGGCATATAGACTGGCAGCCATCTTCAAACAGTTCCTGTAATTAGTCAAAGGAAATGCAGTTGCAGGTTTTGCCCTTGAACCTCTGTGAATAATGAGACATTGGTATTTGTGGCCTTGTGTGGCAATTTGAGATTTGTTTTACAGCAGTTCTATGGATTAGCATTGCGGGTAGTGGAGCTTCAACTTGATCAGAAATTCAAGGTCAAATGGAGGCTAGGCCTAGAGAAAGAAGTGTCACTTAAGAGCCGTAAGGGTTAAGTTGATCATTTAGCGCATTACTTCTGTCTTGTTTTTCCTTCATCTGCCAAGACGAGAGTATGCAAATCATGAATGATGTTTTCCTGACAGTTGCTAAATGCCAAGATCCCTGCTAAGTAGCAGTGGTATAGTTTGAGAATTTGAGATGTTAAAGAAAGGTTTGCCCTGCCTCCAAAAACATGTTGGGATGGAATAATTTGGGAATCAGAGAGGAAACAAATGTCTTGCTTTTGCGGGCTGTGTTGTGTGTATCATTGCCCATCTGCCAGGACTCTTTTTCCCATTGCTACGTAGTTGGTCTTAGGAGATATTAGTTTTTCCACAGTCAGCTTGATTACTAAAATTGGAATCCCATGAAAGCGTGTCTCCCAGAAGATACACAAATAATGATCCCCCTCTCATGCTCATTGCCTGTCTCACTTATTGATGTCATCAAGATTTTAATTGCAAATATATGTGGAGGAGACATATTTTTTTTAAGGAAACTCAGGGAGGTCAGTGAAGAATGAAGTACTGTATAAGTGGCAAAATACTGAAATTGTCATTAATGTTTTAGTTTTGAATATCTTTTTTTTTGGTCTATTGGTTAGGTGAGTTATTTTCTTTTATTTTTCCCTATGAAATAATTTGCTTATTTCATCAATTCTACATATTTAAACTTGCTATTTTTTTTTCCTGTAGTTATCAGGCAGTAAGCAAGGCTCATGCAAGATCTTTTCAGTCTAGTAAGGATTTGTTTGCATGTTCTTCTTCAGTTGCATCATCCTTCCTTTGCTTCATAAACCATGTTTCATGCTGTATCTTGGCTGTCATACAAGAATCATTAAGCATATCCCAAAAGTAATTGCAGAGCACTCTGATCTGACCAACCTTTAGAATTCTGTTATATTCTTGCTCCTTTTTCTGTATTTTAAAGATAATAGTCTCTTCTGAAGCTGTACGTAGGTAAAATGAGGCAGAGATGTAACTCCCTGTTCATACTGTACACATTTAAGCCATAAGACTTTTAAATACTGCTTCTCTCACCCAAAGCTCATCTTTATTCTGTTTCTTGTTTTCCTACAGTCTGCAAAACTGATGGATGCCTTCTGATGGTATTTCCTGCCTTTTTCTGAGTGACTGGTAGATTGAAAGCTTTTTACTCCGTAACAGACACATCACTGAAGCCGCTATTTTGTTAGCTTCTGCTGTGTCTCTAGGAAGTGATCTTGCAACCATTTCAAGTGTGCCACTTCCCTAACATCTTCTGATTCCCACAGACATGCTGAATGATATGAGTGAGTTATGAAAGCTTACAGCTAACCCGCTGATCTGTGCTGCTGGGGAGGAATTTTGACTGGTAATTGGAGTGAAGCATGATTATTATGGAGTGATAGAAAGCGAGCAGGGCTCAACAGCTCTCTTGCTTGTCCTACAGCCATGTGTGATGGAGAACAACTGGGCTTGGATGTTGCGGGCATTTCTGGCAAGCTAGGATCTTTTTCAACCCCCTTGTCAGCCTCGCAAGGAGTTGAACAGCCACAGATGCTTTCTCCTGACTGGTGCTGGAAGTTTGAAGGGCAGCTGAATTTGCTAATGTTCGTGCTTTGATACAGACTGTGAGAAATGTTGATGAGGCATGAGGCAGAACAGCTTGCTCTATTGCTGCTGTATCGGCTCTGCAGTGCTGACAGTAGTTAAAAAAATGGCTTTTGTACATAAGCTTAGTTAATAGATAGAACTTGGAAGACAGTTAGGAACAGCTATGGGCAATGGCCAGTCTCTCTCTGTCTCTCTCTTTTTTAAATAGAGTCACTTTCCTGCCCAGAACTGCACTTTAATTTCCAATCACTTTAGTATCATTAGGAAAGGCTGACATTTTGGGAACAGTTGTACAGTATGAATATGAATAACAGCATCCATGCTTTGTCATACAAGAGGACGTGCAATGAGGCTAGGGTTATTTTCCTGGATATTAGCAGTGGTGACATTTTTGTTTAAAGTATAATACATAGTGTTCTTCATGCTGAAGGGTTAGTCCAAAGCATAGCTTTAACTTCTATCTTTTAAGACCAAAGGCCTGTTGGATGGGCTGTGTTTTCTTGGCTCCTTAGGATATATTTGTGTGCATCTCTCCCTTGAACTTCCCTGAGGAAACCCCTGCTGCTACAGGAAAACATTTTAACAGCTGTCTGGTTTGTTGGGTCTCTTCTGGGTTTGCTCTCTCTTCTGTGTACTGGGTAGGAAGAGCAGGTAACTCTACCTCTGTTAAAAATGTGGCTGCGCGTGACATGGTGAAGATGGAACAGACCACCATTGCCTCCTCTGATCTGAGGTGATGCTGCCCTCCTTGGAATCACGCAGGCTAATCTGCATTCACTCTCATACTCCTCGGCTGCCCTTTCATTCCCAGAAGCCTAGTCAGCAGTTCAGGGAGCGAGTCCTCCTAGTTGGATAGTTCTCTCCAAAAATGGTTGCAGACACAGTAGCTGTTTCTGGTGTGGGACCAGGTGGTGGACTCTGTCACAGAATCCATCGTTCTGGTAGTCCCACTGACCTCTGTGCGGGACTACTTGTTTGGTGTTCACCCGTGCAAGCTGGGATCCTTACTGAAGAGTTGGAAAGGCTGTCCTTACACAATGCAGAGGGGTGCCTGGTAGAAGAGACAGCAGTTTTCATCTTTGTTCAGCTTCATGGTCTTTGTTCTTGTGTTCTCCGAAGTTTTAAGACACACGTCAACTTGAGGAAACAGATGCCAAATATCATGGAATCACTGAGAGAATGTGTTTTGGCGTTTCTCTCTCCATCATGTTCACTGCTCCACCCCTGAAAGAGCTGCAGCCTCGTTATTTCAGTGTAACTTCTGACACGAGTGGATCAAGTGTTACTCCCTTTTTGAACATCAGTCAGTGGTAAGAGACCCACTGTGGCTGTATGTGAGAGCAAGTTTCTGGGCATGCTGTGCATGGAGCATTGGTGAGTTTCTTTCAGGCTGCTGGAATGCTTTTTTTGTGTTTGTTTTTGTTTTTTTTGATGAACTAGTAAATTATTAGGATGTGTACTTTTCAAACAGGCTGGCCAGGTTTTCAGCAGTTGTCCCAAGTGGACTGCCTAAAAAAGGGCTGGCACCGCATCACATGGAATGACCGATGATGTGTCATATATCTTTAATAGGCAAAATGTTTTAATAAACACCCTCCCTCCTAAAACACTGGATTTTAAAATAGGTTTTAGCCTTGAGCCATGTAGCTACCCAGCTGTGAATTTTATAAGGCAACAATCTCCACATCATTAGATGTTATGACTGATACTGCAGCTATTGCAATAGTAACTATTTCCGCACACTAACAAAGTTTCAAATAACAGTTAAATAAAGTATGGCTCTACTTGGAAGATTTTCTCACCTTATAAATGAATCAACTTTGTGAAATTATGAAGATAGGTATTTATTGTATTCTAGAGAGCCACAAGTGTCTGGTTATTCAACCCATGCTGAATTTTGTGCTGGAGAGCTTTAATCACATAGCCTGACAGTTTCAAAAATGAAAATTATTTTTCTTTCCATGTGATTCCTGTGTCTTCAGCCAATCTAAGTTCAGGTGATAATGGTGCATCGTGAAGCAGAGTAGCCCCCAACTTCATCTTCCATAGTTGCACTGGATCACAGGTAAAGCCTGTGATTTGGTTTGGTTTGCATTTCTCAATAGCAGCATTTGCCTATTTTGTTCAGAAGCATTTGGGACCATATATAGAGGTGAAAGATGATCCAGTGACCCCTATTTGTGCAACCCAAGTCTTTCCTCTGCAATGGCTTTTGTGCGATGGTCTGTAAATCACACATCCTTTTTGAGATCTGTTCTCCCCTGTACAAACCTGCTAGCGAGGTAAAAATTCCATCCTTCTCAAAAAGGGCATACCTCTTGTAAAGGCTTACATGTTCCCAAACCACAGAGTCTTGATATCCAAAAGAAAGTTGGTAGAGGTGAGGCTCTGATTTATCTTTTACTTTATTGCATCTTCTTTGAACTGTAATGATCCTTTCAACATGGGCTAAGAGATTTAAAAAGCTGAAAAGGAACTTTGATGTTTCTGAGCATTTTGCTATTTATAGTGGGATAGAACAGATATCTTTTCTGTGGTTATTTTAAAGTAGTTATTTAAATTCACCACTGGGGCATTTATTTAGTTTACAGAACATCACCTTTTTTTAAAACAGATGGCATCCCTTTACTCATTCACATACTTTGCATAAAGTGATTCTTTTAATAGTTCACAATTTCTTTTGACTTCTAAAAGAAAGCAACAGTTTTTCTATCCTGTTTATACAGGACAGAAAGAGAAGGACAAACTTTGCTTGAAAAATCTGACCAGATTTAATTTCAGAGTAGCATTAATTTTTACAGCATATGTAGTTTTATTCAGCATCAGTGCTGTCAACTAGCTAATGCAGTGGATACACAGCTATATTGAACACTACAATTATGTGGTTGTATAATGTCAGGTTTTTCTTTCAGTGTCAATAAAAGGTATTTACCCTTCTGGCAGTGTAGGAAGAAACTTTTGGTTACTGGTCATACATTGACTTGTTTTAACGGCTTTTTAAGCGCTCCAGATAGGTAGGTTTTCCTTTCCAATTTGCTATGTCTCTGGTTTTGTTAGCTAACTGTAGACTGAATAGAGAGATGTTACTGCCATGAGTATAAATGTTTTCCCTGTGAATTTTAGTTGTCTTACAGAACAAGCTAGCCGTTTGAATACTCCTACAGCTCCAGCTGTTCTCTTGCAAATGGGACAACTTTCTCCCTGAGGGATTCAAAAATACAACCACTGTACAACAGCTTTGGGAAATGGAGCCCCAGAGGGAGCACCGTGACCAGTCTTTATTATAGCAGTTGCTTGAATCAATCGCTCCTGTGAAGAAACTGACCTTTAGGTCAAAGTCTTTTAAAAAAATAAATAAGTCAAAAACAGAGGAGCCTTGAACAGAAACTCCTAGGAAACTCCTTGTGCAGTTCCACCTCTTTCTTGCAACTTAGAGGGAGAGATGGTGGACTCCCTTTCAGAGACAAATACAGTTGCAGTTACTCCACCAATGTGGCATTTTTTAATGTGGTGATGAGCAGGCAGGAAATTGGTACCCTGAGTGCTAGCTGCTGTAAAAGCAAGCAGCCTCTGTTCATCAGGGCTTTGAGTTCAAAAGAACCTCAAGAAGAACATGAAAAGGAAAGATAGGGTGGAAGATGGGAGAGACAAAGTCACTGAATCAGGACCCCTCTCAGGCGAGAACCGTATAGGGTTCAGGTCACACAAAGGTCTTGAGTTGCCCTTAATGAAGAAATGAAAACAACTTGGCCATGCGCTGTGGTACAGTGGAAAACTGTTTGGAAAAGCATGTCCAGGTATGCAAGTTGGTTTGCTTTTCATTTCGGGTAATTCTCATTTCTTGTATTCCACAGTTAGTGACAGAACATCCACAGGCCTAAAGCACGGTGGTCTCAAAAGCTCTTAGAGAGATCTGTGCGGCCTCATCACCTTAATTTGTGAGAACACGTGGCACTTTGTAGAGCTGGATTCGGTACTGGCTGGTACAAGGCCATCTGCAGGTTCTCTTCTGGATTTTTTTTCTTGCCACTAGCCAGCTTGCATTCAGTCCCCTCTGTAACTGCTCTCCCCGTTGCGCGCGTGATGTTTGGAAGGAGCAGATAGTTAAATGGCAAATAAATCTGATTTCTCTTAGATGAAAACAGGAGTCGGCTATGTTGCTGCTTGTTTTTGCTTTGATGGCTGTGTCTATTAGGCAGTGATTTCTGGCACTTCGTCCTTGCTGCTGTCACCCATCACAAACCCCGTTCCCGGGGGCCTGACAAACTTGTGAGGCACTTGAGAGCAGCACAGTGTCTCGGCAGGAGGGTGTTCCTGCCCCACTGCCTTGCCTCTCTCTGTCCTCACAGCGTTGGGCAAGGGGCGCCAGTCACTCTGCTCTGCCTTCGCACTGAGGGCTGCGGCTGCGTGGGAGCAAGGGGAACAACAGGTGGGCAGAGGCTGGGGAAAGGCTGTGCTTTTGCTTCTGCCTTGTTAATGCCGAAACTGGCTTGAGGGTAGAGGTGGAGATGGAAGGGCAATGTGCAGGGTGAGACGGACGGTGGTCTTTGCGCGGTCAAATATCCCTATGGTTAGGATGGTTAGGGGAGAATCACGTGGTCTTGAAGACAAGGGCAGAGGGACCCCACGTTTTGGTAAGTGCTCCTAAGCGACTGTGCTTTCCTCCCCAGCACGTAAAAAAGGGAAGGATGAATTACCTTCATCCCCAGAGGAAGAAGAGCTGTGCAAGCACCTCCTATTTTTATGGCATGCGGATACCCAATTTCCAGGGAGGAACCAGGGTGGCATATGCTTCCTAGAGCACTGTTTTGATACCAGGAGAGGAGCACTGCGCACCGTAACACAATATTTGCACAGCCTGCGCATGGGTTCAGTTAAGTCTTGAAAGACTTTGTGGGTTATGACATTCCCCTAAATGTGCTGAGCTTTCTTTAACCTTTCATAAAACATTGTGATCTTTATGGACTGTATCATATTGTGCAGTAATGTGCTTTATTGTCCACAGAATAAGCTTTTCTTAAAGATAATTGGAAAGCTGGAAATGGCTGCTATCGGATGATTTTTTTTTTAATACATTATTTCTGAAATGGGCCTGGTGTAATAATGACCCTATCTGTTCAAGATTTAAGATTTGTCTTGGCAGAGAAAATTGATCCATTTCACCTTTGTCTAATGGAAATTTTTATCTGGGATTATCTGTTTATGTAAATGAATGTTCCTCTGAAAAGAGAACTTGAGGGGGCTGTAAATCTCAGTGACACTTTAGTTTCATGGGGGGAAAATTGGAAAGGATTCTAGTATTTATCTGCCTGAAATTGGTTATAAAAACAAAATTATCTTCATGTACCTGCTGCATCTGATGTTTCCTGGAATTTCATTACCTTTTGGAATAATACAACGTTACACAATATACAATATTCTCTGTGATTAGTCCTGAAATTGTTGGGGGGTTGCTTCCTAGCATTATAATTATCAGGAAAAGGCAGTCTGTTTGGGGCAGTGGGATTCTGATTCTGTGTCCTAATGGGTACCAATTAGCACAGCCACATTATTCATAGAGCTCTATGTGGAGCATTGAAAATATACCACATGACTTTTTTTCCTTAAGTGTGTGTGGTGTGTGTTGGGTGGTTGTTGTTGTTTTTTATTTTTTATCTTTTTTAAACACAAAGGAGTGACTCTAATTATTGGGGAAAATGTCTTGGGCTAATCAGCTTGTGTTTACAGTTTACAGAGCAGGACTGTGAATGTAGCATTTAAACTAGTATTTTACACATCGTCCTTAAAAACAGTTTCACTGTTAAAGACACAGGCAGTGTTCCTTGCCAAGTTTCCTCTTGAAACCTAGATGACACAGAGCTGAACAGGCCAGATCCTTGCTGGAGTAGCCATGCCGAAACACACAATTTGGTTTGTACGTGCTTGCAGGGAGCATGGTTGTCTAGCATAGCCGCTGTAAATACTTCCTCTTTTCTTGGTGGGACTGACGAAGAATAGAGAGCAGAGCTGATTTTTAACCTGTTACTGAATTTAAAACAAAGCTATACCAGAAGATGAAGATTTTCGTATTGAATTCTAAAGTTAAACAAGGGTGTACACCATGTATTTTCACATGAAGCACAACCACTTCCTAGATAGTTAATCCTTGCCATCTTTGGCAAACAAACAAACAAAGATTTCAGCGGCTTAATGACATGATAGCATCAATTGTGCATGGCCAGAGGGAGCAGAAGAGCACAGACATGACAGAAACAGTTATTTAACACAGGAAACTCTTTCTAGTACTTGTGATCAAACTTTGTTACTTTCCTGGAGTAGAGGAAAAGCAGTTGGTATCTTTGACCCCTGAAAGAAATGATAGGTATGTACTTCAGGGTATGCTTCAAGATAAGTAGTAGTGCCACATATTTTAGAATCTAATTAAATGGCCTAATTTTCAGATCCCATTGGGAGCTGCTGCTTGCTCAGCCCTAGACAACCAAACCCTTTGCCTAGCTGCCCAGGTAAAAGATAGGAGCCTGACTTTGAATGCTCCTCTGAGCCCTTCCAGGTCAATTGCAATGAGAGCTGGGCCAAAGGCTTTGCTGAAGAGAGCATTTCTCCCATGCTGTTAAACACTGGTTGCAATTGGTGCTGTACTGAGGTGCAGTGTGACTTTGTTAATTAGTACTCAGAAGAAATCAAATCAGCATTTATCCGCAGCTTTCACGCAGGGGTACCTGGCACATTTCTCTTCAATATTTCATGTCTAAGTGTTCATTTATTTTATTTCCACAGAAGTTCAGGCAGGAATTTTCCCTCCCTAAGTTCTTCACTTTTGTGACTTTCTGCTCCACATTTCAGGCAGTCTGCTGGAAATATACATTATTACCAGCTCATTAAATCCAAAATAAATGAAGTGGAAAATTACAGAACTCCATGGATTACAGTGCACCCAACTCAAAATATAAGTGTGTGATTAAAACCAAAATGGTCTGCATTTTAAAAATGGAATAATAGTTTGGGGCCCAGCTGGCAAAATATCACGAGGTGTGTTTTCAGGTTTGAATCAATGTAAATTAAATTTCACTGAGACTGCTCGAGGTGACCCCCTACAAATGCAGAATTCTTCCAAGGGTGTATACTGAAAAATGATGAAGGAAAAAGTGTTTGTGGTGTAAAGGAATGTAATGTATGATAGCTGGAAAAATGTACCTCAGTAGTGACAGTGGCATCCTGCAGGAGGATACACACACAAAGATCGTTGCAAATTCAGCCTTCTCCATAATGAAAGAGGAGTGAGGATGTAGCAAGGCAGGATGGGTTGGTCCTAGTAAATGCTTTTTCTAAATTCATAGGCAAAAAGCCCTGGGTCTTGAAAATAACTTGGTTGACAGCACTAACTGCTCAGCATTAGGTTCTGACATATAGGTAAATTGACTCCTGACTTCAGAATAAGCAGTGTATGTGTGAGGATATGCCCATGGAGAACAAGTTCCTTTAGTCTTCCCAATTTGATTTGTTTCCCATGTTTTTGATACAATTTCACCACAGCTTAAGCAAAATAAAACAGAATGAATGATGAATCAATTATTTTATTTTTTTTAATCTTTGGTGTATCAGTATTTTCTTCTCAGTGAAGAAGAAAATAAAGAGTTATGAATGGGGAAATGTGAAGACAGGTAGGTATTTTGCAGCATGGATAAAACTGGAGCCTGATTTCCCTGTAGCACTTTACCAGATGATTCAGCATTTGTCAAGTATCCCCAGATTTGAGTAGATCTTGTCATGCCTCATAAGGCACAGAAAAAGAGAACATTTTACAAAGTGTGGAATAAAGTACATGCAATATTAAAGTAAAAATGAATGTCACATAGTTAAAAACTCAGAAGGTTTTTTGTGGTTGTTTTGTCCCACAGCAAATGTTTGTTAGTGTTTAGATGCTGCTGCTATGTTGTGCTTTGTGTGGGAGCTGGAGCTGGAGAAATAGCTTTTTCGGTGCAGATTAAACAGTATTACAGATTGAGAATTTCGCTTTTCTTTACGTCAGTTGAATTTAATGTCTACCTGGCTTCTGAAGCAGGGCACAGTACAACCACATCTCTGTCTCTCTTTTCTGCAACCCCGAAGAGCTGTTAGACACAATGAAGAAAGGAAGAAAAAAAAAAAAGTGGACCATCTGTAGATGCAGATGGGGATTTGTGGACGGTGTACAAGTTGCAGTCACTGAGTAAGCAGAGATGCCCAAAATATGTCATCCAAATTGACCAATCAGGCTGGTAAGGGGAACATTAGCCTGTTTGGATGCATGGTTGTACAGGCCCACCCCAGCAACTGTGCGGCTCACACAGGCAGTCAGGCACTCCATCAGCTTTTCTTTCCTGCTGCTGCTCAGGAGCCGGAAATTAGAGCTGCTTTTACCTGTCAGCTTAACTCAAAAGACCAAAGACTAGCAAGCTTCATTTTGGTTTTGCAGACTGTGTTACAAGAAAACTCTTCTTTTCCTTTTTATTCATTTATTTTTATTTTAAGGTATGATGCAAGATCTTTTGCAGTATTTGTATGCTCTGAGGTATAGTTTGACTACAAAGTGATGTGATGCTTCAGTTAGTGAATGGATAGAGTTTTGTTGGTCAAGTGGCAACTAGGTCTGTTTCAGTTACTTAGGTATCTTTTCACTTCTAGAAGAGGACAGTACTGCACAGTACTCCACAGTACTGCATGTGTTGAGGAATTGAATTCCCAGGGGAAATGATACTCGGTTTCTGTCCTATTCTTGAGAAAAGATTGATTTAAATAGGAAGGTGTAAGCATTCCTCTACACCAGAACAGCTGAATGTTCTGACCTTACTGAATGTTAGTCAATCTGTTTTGTCCTCACTTTAAAGAAGAAACAAAAATAAAAAATAAAGCCAACGAGCAAACAAAAACCTAATAAAACCTATTCTGTTTTTCAGAGAAAGTTTTGATTTCTGTGGAGATTGCTCCAGGCACACATTGTCCTGCCTCGGGAGAGGGGAAGTGTGCAATGCTGGGAAAAGGGTTTACGGCAATGCTTTCTCTCAACGCAAGTTTGACAAGTGCCAAAGGGGCACATCAGTTCCTTGCATACTGATAGGCAACTGTGGATAGATTGAAATTAGGTGAGAGGAAGGGACAATCCTAGATTTTTGGGTTCCCAATATGAGGAGAATCTCAGTGAGGACTGAGGTCATGGAGGTGCAGCCTTAGGAGGAAATTTTGCTACCTGGATATCTTAAAACATAGGCCATAGTGCAGGAATCTTCCCATCAGGGCTGGCAAGAGGATGCAGGTTCATACCTTAGTACATTTTTCACGCTGGTATGTTTGTGATGGCTGATGTGCACGTAAAAATGGCAACCAGTGTTCTCTTGTAGGATATTCTGTGGAAGCCACCAAGTGTTCAATGCACATGACAGAATGTGGGAGAGGGCTTGTAACATGTAAAGAGTGCTGTCTGGGGTTCTAGTCAGTTACTGTAAACAAAGCATGCATCCATTTGTCAACACGAGCCAAATCTGATTGCAGAGCCTTCAGCTCTGCCGCAGGTTGGCTCAATGCACATGAATGGATTAGCTCTAGACTTGCATCAGCATAATTGAGATCACAGTTGTTCTAAGTACTCCATAAAACACAGTGAGTTGTATGGCTAGTCCAATACATTGTGCATTGCCAAGTCCCTGGGAGGTTTTTAGGGTGTTTGAGTATGCACTATCTTTCCTGAGCTCAGTAAAAGAAATGGTGTGCAGAGCAGGGTGAAAAGATAGGAGAAGGGAGAGGAATGGAACTGCTTTTGCTATTTTTGCTCAGAAACACTGACAGAGGCTTGCCAGATGCTGTCGTCAAGGAGCAACAAGGTAAGGTTTGGCCACAAGCTCAGGTTCTGTTATAGCAACTTGTCTTCAGATGAGGGGCGAGATTCAGACATTCATGGCTGCTGTTGAAACTCCATTTGGATTTTCAGATCTCGAGTACCAGAAATCACAGCTCAACTGCTCACACAGCATGCTGTGGCTGTACTTAGGCATACTGCATTTGTTTGCCCAAGTGACCAAAGCCGGTTTTTAATTCAGGGATGGCACTTGTGACCGTAGCAGTTCAGCCTCGCCAGCATTTTCTCTGTTTGTATTTCATGCTGCTTGTTCTTTTAAATGGGCCTGGTGTTTTGTGAGCTGTAAAGCATCTCCGAGCCTGCTTATGCAGGACTGCAGAGCAACAAGCCTCCTTGTAGTGCCTTTCAGGATGGCTCCATTTATATTAGTTGTGTCACTAAAAATATTCCCTTTTACCTGGGGGAGCCAAGTCTGCATCACAAATCATCCAGATTAGAAGAACTGTATCCACAGTGGGTAGCATTTTTAAGGTGTAGAATTTTTATCTGGTAGCTTTATCATAACATCCACTCCTTTCTCTTGCAGGAGCTGATACAGAAAGCTGGTGCGTGTTACTGATCGGCAGCTGTGGTTCACATCAGGAGCAGATCCATTTCTGTGGTTAGAAACAAAACTGTGAGTGCAGCCCAGAATTATTCAAAACTTTATCCTTAGGTTCTGTAATAACAGTAAAAGAAGAAACCCGGGTCTTGCTGTGCTTGGCAAAATATGTCACGATGGCAGTGTGCAATGATTGTTTATGGCTATGTTTGTGCTATTTATTGCCCTCTAACTAGGAATGCGGAAAATGCAAGGGTTGTGACTGAAACACATAGAGAGGCTGTCAGGCAGCTTTTTCATCAGCTTGGCAAGTGTTTTGTGTGTCAGCATTGGTGGCTGATAGCTGTAGGCAGATGCTGCCTGGGTCAGTGTAATTCGTGACCACCCAGCTCCCTAGTGGGGAAACTGAGGCAGCAAGGGGAGGGGACTGGCAGAGGGAGTGCAGTGAGAGCTGGTGGCAGAGCCGTACTTGGTCCTGGAGCTCTAGGTCCATAGAAACAGCTTTGTGCCTTTATCTTCATGGGACCCACGGTTCCTGCAAGAGTCTGAGCATAGCCCCTGAGCTCTCTGCCTGTCCCCTCCGGTGGCACTTGGGGCACCCAGCTGTGGCTTGGCCCCGTTGTCTGTTCCTCATTCGCTGACCCCAAATGGAGTTTCTTCCTCCCGGCCCTTCCATTCAAAGCCCCTGTGATTCGTGTGCATCTTCACTGGCTTGCTCCAACTTCTGGCTCCAAGCCCTGTTCTGCATTCAGCGAAAGCCTGCGGAGCAGTACCAGTGCCAACAGGCTGCATCGGCGTCTCAGCGGCGCTCTCTCCTCCCACTCCTTCCTACTCCTTTGCTACTTATTCTACCTTCCCCGACCATGCACTTTCCCCTGCCTCCTCCGAATCCCTCCTCCTCTTCTCCCCCCACTTCCCACCCTCACCCAACAAAGTCTTCGGTTCTTCCCGCTTGTAATTTGTCGCTAATCAGCTGTCAGTGTTGGAGCAATGATGAGAGGTTCATCTCTTGCTGAGGGTAATGGCCTTAAAAGTCACAGAGTCAATGTCAATGGGATCGCTCCAATTCAATCAGAGACCTGAATGAGAAATGGCCCCCGCTGACATTAGCACTCATTTTGAGCCCAAGCATCTGGGCCCTAGTAAATAACCATCAGTGGGTGGGTCCGGGGGACAGGTCATTAGCCCCACGAAAAATAAATATCGTTTCCCTTGATGGCTGCGAGTAATTTAGCTCAGACGAGGAAATTTCACCCTAGATTAAGTATGATGAGCCAATATCAGTCAGAGGAGGCCAAACTGTGAGAGCTTGATGAGATAGAGGGAAATTTATATGCAGCTGGCTGAATGCAAGATGAGTTGAAAGAAATGATGTACTCTTCCACTCTTTAGCCATGTGCAATGCCAGGCACTGTGTCTCCTGCAACCGGCACCCCCTCCTGACACTGCTGGGCCCCCCCAGCCCCTGGGTATGTGTTTGTGCACAGTCCGGCCCACCCGCTGCCGTCCCCACCCCCTCCGCCACGATCTCCACTGTCGAATAACTGGCTCTGGTGCCGACAGCTTTCACAGGCGATGCCTCCGAGTCAGAGCAGCGGTGGCGGCTTCTGGAGAGGAGCTTGCCATGTCCGCGGGCTTGCACACAAGTCGCAGCCGAGGCCAGCCCTGCCTATCCAAAAACAGCACGGGAGCTTAATTGCTCTGCAGGCCCTCGAGGCCCATCGCCTGCTCCCTTCCTCTTACACGAATAACATAATAAGCCTCTTCCTGCACTTTTGCTTTGCATGCAGTATTATTTTTTCTAGTTACTTCTTGAGCCCATCAGTCTAGTACATGATATGCTAGATGGCTATTAATTCCACTCTCTAGCCCCTCTTTATCAGGAGCACACGTTGGGAATCGTGTTTTATGTCTGCTGGAAACAGCGAGGAGGCAGCTTCTCTCTCCCTCACTGGCCCAACTCTGCATCCCTAAAGCTGTGGCTTCAGGCTGAGGCCTGTCCCCTGGCTGTGCCCCGAATACAAATCGGACATGCTGCAGCAACCGGCTTGCCTCTCCCTCGTCATTTGGTCTTTCAGGGCAACCCCTGGATAACTGGGACAGGAGCATGGGATGAACACAGTGAGCTGGGGTGCCAGAGGAAAACTGAAGCAGGCCAAGAGCAGACAGAAATTAAACAGAAAGCACGTGGAGAAGTGCATTATTTCAATGTAGGCATGAAGGAGGGAACTGCAGATGGAAGTAAGAGGCCTTGTTGCAGCCAGTGCAGGCCTTGGGCACTTATTTGGAGGCTAGTTTTTCAGCATGAGAGCCAATTAATAGTGCTAAGAACTGCTGCACTGTTATGTGGCAGAGCCAGGTGGCTTTGTCCTATATTTCTTCCTACTTGGTGCATTTGCTTGTGCCTGAATATTTGTCTTAATTTGCTTACATTCTCTCTCTTGCCCCATTAAAAACTGTCATCCTCAAAAGAGTAAGCAGTTGGGAGGTCTGACAGCGAGCAAGCAGGTGGAAGTCTGCTGGGAATGCCCTTGTTTCTCCTGTACAGAATGTTTCCAATAGGAACTAGAGATTTTCTTCTATCAGCTTACACATTTCCACACTGTACTCCAAGTAATGACAAAGTGTGTTTATCCCATATTCCTGGGAACCTCTTCTGTCATTGTGCTGTAGTTCACCACAAGCAGCTTCCAGTGCAGCGGCAGGTACGTAACACTTAATTCATTTACTTTTTTAAAGAAGAGGTGCTAGTTGTTCGTGCGTGTCAGCACCTTTTATGCCCACCTGAGCAGAAGTAAAAGTATCTTTGTAAATATTCTGCCATACCTTGTAAAACCTCTGTTAAATGCTGGGTCTTGCTGTTGTGCTGAAAGGTTAGCGAGTGTGCAGAGCAACAGGCTGAAGTGCCAGGATAAGTACATTAGGCAAGTAGCGTTTCACCTGGCCTAAAAACATCTGGCTGCCATTGAAGAAGTATTTCTTCTCTGAAGTAAATTCTGTGAAAGTATGGTCAGTGGAACAACGACAATTTATGCAAAAAAAGGTCTGGGCAAGACAGAGAATTTGAGATGAAAGGAAGTAGAGAAAGGAAAAGCTTGGACACAGATATACCTTGTTTCCAGCCACTCTGGTTTTGTATATCCTTTGGATTACACCCTCAAACTGCAGGATCTGCAGCAAGGATGGCCCATGTGTGGGGCTGCCAAGTCCCCTAGAACCAGCTCCGTGTTTGGCTTTCCTGCAATGCAGTGGTGTTGGGAAGAAGCTGGCACCATCTCCTGCTTCTGAGATGTTTTTTGGGGGGGGAATGTTCCTCTCCCTGAGCTTTCCTTTTCCCTCACCTACTGGAGTTTCAGGTTTATGGTTTTCTTATGCTTTGTAGAAGGATGGGATGTTGGTTCCCCTCCTCCAGGGTAACTGTGAGGTGGTAACTCTGCCCAATCCGGAAAAAAAAAAAAAAAAAAAAAAAAAGGGAAAAAAAATAAAATTTTATTCTGCAAAAAATTCTGAGTTTTCAGCTTCCCCCCCCAACCCCTTTCCTGTGTATCGAGATAAAACCTATCTGTCTCTGATTATCTGTTTATCTATTTTTATTTATTTTTAATATTGGATAATGCTGAGGTACGGAAATTCTGAATTTTCAGCTTCCTTGCTTCTTTCCTGATGATATGATACTGTTAGCTGAAAAGGAGGGCTACTTATAGAGCAGGGAGTAGACCTGTGATTTTTTTCTTCGAGATAAAGCAATGTAGACAAGAGAAATAAATGCACTGACTGACCTAGTACCTGCTCTTAGAGGTGTAGAAGCAAATGGAGGTGACAAGTCAACCCCAGAACATTTCTCTCAGAGGATGTGATTTTAGTGACTGGAGATTCTTCCTGATGAAGTGTGAGTCTCTCTTCTCTGTAATGCTTCTTCTGTATGTTCTTTGCTTCTGTCTCTTGGACTTGTCCACATCTTAATGTATCAGAGCAGCAGGTCCTATTTCTGTCACAATAAACAAACAAACAAAAAACCCACAATGATAATAACAATAAAAAAAGGCAAACAAACCAACCTCCCAAGATCGGATAGGAGAGGATTGCTTTCAGGAGGTGGGTTTCCTTCTAGAATGTGTTTTTCTTTGACCTTTTAAGTAGTCAGCTCTCCTCAATAAGAGAAAGAGACTTTGCTAGAAGGATGCTTGTTTATGCAACACTGCCTGCATGCCTCATGTAGGACTTGCTCACGCTGGAGACCCAGACCCTTCAGTGGCTTTTCATTGATCTTCTTCAAGTGGTACAAGGGTTTTTATACACAATAGCTTTTCCTCTCTGTCCTTCCTATTTTGAAAAAAAAAAATCAGTTGTCAGGACTCCTTTAGCCTGAGCATAGATCCCTTTGGAGGGTGATGGTTTGCTCTTGAAACTGACAATAGCTGTTTATCTCTCAGCTCTGGGGGAGGGTGGGGGGCATAGTTACGTGGCCTATCCAGTAATCAGGAGCATCTGTGCAACATTATGGAAATAACTGGAAATACAATGGAGGTAGAGATAAATCTGTCAGCTCTTAACCAGGCCAAAATTGTACTTCATTTGTAATTGGATATATATATAGCTGACTTTGTTGTTGTTATTGTTGCATTTTCTTACAACAAATGGACTTTTCCTTATAATAGCTGGGGATGCTTCAGTCCTAAATATACTTTTTTTCTTGTACTCCTAAGCTACAGCATGCCCTGGTGGGTAGTATGGGCTCTATTCTGGCCTTGGATAAGCAGGTGTAAAGTTAGCAGAGTTATAGCCTCTACAACTAGACTTGGCTTTGGCCCTATGCCTGTGCTGCTCCCTTGCCAAAGCAGAATTTGCCATTTCTGCTATTTATGTATTTATTTATTTTTCCTCTCCCAGCCCCTATTAAATGTGATTCTTCACCATGCAGTATCTGTCTCCTGCTCTCTTGTGGTGGTACACGAGCAAATTGATGAAGAAACCATTGACAAAGTCCTGATGGTAGAGGGGGTGATGATGAATTGGGAGCCATTATAGCAGGTATTGTGTGCGTTCTACCAGCTGACGCTCAACTTCCCTTCTAATGCCAGTTGCCTTCTATCATCTGGTAAACGGATTGGATGCAAGCTTCTCCCAATTAAAGCCAGTGAGGTCATATACTTCCTAATTACAGGCTGGTCCATTGTGTCTAAATGTGACAGACATGTGCTTGGAAAATTGCTTTTAATGCCTAAATAAACATGATGAACTAAATGGCAGATTTGAATCGTAATTGAAAGTGCTCAGCCTCTTGAATTTTGCACTGACTTTCTGATAGCCACTTGTACTGCCGACCACCCTCATTTGGGGATGTTTTGTTCCTGGCATAGCAGTGCTATTATGTCGCATGTGGGCCTTCACCCGCTCCCTTTCTCTGGGATATTAGTGTTTTACAAACATATGCAGCATGATCACACAATGGAGAGCGAGCCCGCCCTCCTGCAAGAGTAGAAGAGGATTGTAGCGGGAGAGACAAATTGAGTTGACATCAACAGCAGGAGTGGGTGAGCGAGCAGATCGAGTACAATGCAAGTACAGTGGTACAATGCAGGATGGTTAAACACAGAAATTCTGCATATTGCTAAGAAATCCCAAGTGAACGCTGACAACCTTGGGGCTGAGAGATGTCTCCGTGTGGGCAAGCTGTGCTCCCAGTTACTTAGGGAAAAATCTGGACTTTTTCCAGATAGGCAGCAGGAGTTGCTCTAAATTCAGACCCCAAGCACGATATTGACCTCCTGTGCTGAAACTTTGAAGAAGAGAGGATGAAACCTGTGTAGATATTCAGGAACAGACTTTTGAGGGTATATGTATGTTAAATAATACACTTATGCTAGGCCAAAGGCAATTTAAGTGTTGCATTTTATCTGACACTGAAGGCAAAATGCTCGGTTTTCCAGGCAGCTTGCTATTGCTTGCATATGTATTAGTTTCTGTTGGGAGTATTCCCTGCAGGATTATCTAAACTGGCTAAAGCCTCACTTGGTATTTGCTTGTATTTCATAATGGTTGGCAATATTCAGTGCTCACTTGTAGCCCCAAATGCTTGTTGTGCCTGGCCTCGCTCTGCTTCTGCTCCAGTCGTTCCCTAGGGCCGTGTTTGCGACTGAAGGTTTGAGTCTGAGTAAGGCAACTGTGGCTGTCTTTGGAAATCGATGACCCTGCTAGTGGTGTCCGGAATAGGTGGTGCCATTGCAGAATTAATATGGAATAGACCATCGTCCCATCTTGTTTTCCAGCTCTTGTGACTTCAGGGCTCAGTTCAGCTGGCTGCTTAGGTATAGGATAGACTTTGATGTGATGGTTTACATGCTTCAGGCTTGGCCTGGAGTGATGTGCTCTGCCAACATGCACCCTGGATTATTTGTACCTGTTCAGATTCATGGCATGCAAAGCCCTGAAGCACTGATCTGAAGAGGTAGGAGTGGGGAGGTGATGTTTGTGATTGTGTCGAGGTGGTTATAGGTATGGTGAAATCTGTGGTGATACGAAGGCTGAGCCCCAAGCTGGCTCTGGCCAGCAACATCATTTAGCCTAGTTGAAATGGTGTGCTGAGGCAGCATCCAGTAAATCAGTTTTAGCATGCCCTAATATATGGATACAGCATAAGTATGTGCATAACTTGAAGACTGCAAGCAGCTCTCTTCAAATCGGTGCTTGAGGTTATATGCCAGCATAAACACCCAGCTGGACTGAGGCTTATTCTGACAGGCATTTTCCTGTAGAGATTATCATCATATTTGCCTCGTACTTCCTTACATGAATTCCTTAATGGCAGCCTGAAAAGAGAGTACCGTCTCTCTGCCCCATTGTAGGTATGAGCTCTCTGATGCAGGGCAAAAACAATTCCCTTCGCAAACAATATTTTATTTCTGGAACTCGTGGGTATCAAAGTCACAGTGGTATAAAGACAGATGTGGAGTGCTTGGGGCCTGCAGCAACGTATTGAGCCCTGTTGTTTTATGTTGATAGCACACTGATGCAATTTACATCAGCTGTTGTTTCTTACTTTGAACTGAAAGGTACAGCAGCTGTTGACGTTATATTTATGGCACTGTAACTATTTAGGCTATGCTTTTGACAAGCACTCACATATTTCATGGTGCACTGCATCCTCTTGGACTCTGATAGGCCAGTTACATGGACTGATGATGAGACACTGCAAGAAACAGCTAGCATGAGAGAGAGGAGGTCAGCTCTGAAGATTTGGTATATATTACTCTTGAAGTTACAGGTTCCTTCTCTGCAACCAGTCAGCTCTTCCCATACTGCTTGCTGGAGCTTAGTTGTCTTGAGTATCAGTGCTCTTTCAGTTTTGGGTACAGTACAAAAAAATATGTGCAAAAGTTACTTGAGAAGTAGAAGGAACAAAGTCGGAATGATGTTTATTTTCTTCTTCCCTTGGGAAAACTGTCCGAATGTTAAAAATTTGAATAAATGTGGAGGCATTCACACTTAAGTTAGGTGGGAGCTGTTGTGGAGTCTGAACTCTTGTTGAATACACTCCTGAATCCAAGCCTTAGATCAGGTGTGCTGAAGCATGAAATGAAGGCTTTATTACCCCGAGATATGTGTACTACATACTGGCATGGGAGGCAGGTTGTTTGTTTCAGCTCTACAGAGGATTTCTGTCCTTTGCAAATGATGTGAAATGAACACTGTTTATTTGGCACAAGGTACGAACATTAGAGGAAAAAACAGGACTTGCCAGTAAGGGCTTCGTTCCTAGGGTGTAGATTTAATAGCATCGACCAATTCATTTTAAATGACCTGGCTGTTGCAGGCACGGCGGTTTTTGGGAGACAAGGAATGTACAGGCAGCCAAACTAACAGCTTTGATCTCTCTCTAACTTTTTGTAAGGTTAAGTGAATGCCATGCAAATGTGGGATGCCAGGAGAACATCTCTGCTTCTGAAGGATAAAGAAGAAAATTGCATCCAAGCAAGTGTTCCCGTCTATAGGGGTTGCGCTTCTGCTAGCAGAAACAATAGAAATATTTCCTTGAAGACAGGGCAGGCAAATATCCTGCTCTGCTGCAAAATCCTTGTGTGAACTTGGATTGGTCACTTAGGTAGAAACCCTCAGATCTTTTCACTTTGACTTTGAAGTGATTTTCTGGGGGATATAAAGGCCAAACTGCCTTTGACAGTCTATGTCTTACTTTCTTTGGGTTTACCAGTGCGATTTTCACACCATATTCAAAATGTACCCAGGCAATATCACTCCCTGTTCTCCAGCGACTTTGCTGTTACAATTGTGAGTTTTGGGGAAGATAAACACAGTGAAGATTGCGAAGTGCTTACTTGATAATGGGAGTCATATAAACACCTGACATGGATAAGCTGCTCTTTTGTGCCTGTGTCCAGTAAGGAAAAGTGTTATTTATTCTGACAGCATCCTCTAAGCACTGCGAGCTCCCTCTGGGCTTCACCTGATGCCTTTAGCCTGATTACTACCAGCCCTGCAGCCTTCCGCTAACTTATTCCCACATACTATAAACCACCCATTAGCCTTTTACCTCAAAAGAACTTATTTACAGAGGCCTGCCACTGCCTTTACTGCATTGTGTGTAGGAACTGTCTTTCTGGCTCTGCAGCCACAGAGCACCAGTGTACAAAAGCAAGTTTGTGGCTGGAATTTGCTGTTTCTTTCCTGTCCAGATGGTCACTCTCAGCCCCATTTGACCTCTCAAGTAGAGGCTCTGGACTCAAAAGCAGGAATTAACAGGCTTCATCTTCTCCTTTGCAACAAACTGTGAAGAGCTTCAGCAGGAGGCTGGCTTCAGGGAGAGGCAATGTATCGGAACACATTGCAAAAGACACTTCTTGCAAGAAAACACGGGTAAGCAAATGAAATACTGCTTTTCTGCCTGTAGCTGGAACTCATTTTCCAAGGACCCCTGCTGAAGAGAACTCCCTTGGGTGTTTCACAGAAATGTTTTCATTGAGAGTGGTCCCTCTTCCTTGAGTGGGCAACATGGTGTTCTTTTCACTCTGCCTGCCCTGTTCATTTGTCCTTGAGCACTCCTTACCTGTGGTAGATGTGACAGTGAATACCAATTGGTGTGACCTTAGTTCACAGAAATGGTGATGAAATGGTGGTGGGAGATGGTGATGGAAGGGTAGCACTTGCACCTCAGTGGGACTGAGTGGTGAAAGCAAGCAGCTAAAGCTTTAACAATTAAGGCAACGCTTGGCCTGCATGTGTGTCACAGAAGGCTCTTGTGCAGGGATTTGTCCGTGAATACTTCCAGTACTTTATGCATTTGAGACTGGATACAGTGGCTTAGGGTGTACCCTCACAGTGGCTGACAAAAGTCATTAGTGATGCCACCATTGGTCTGTGAGTGCTGACGAGTATATATCTCATGTTAATTCTAGCTATTTAGTGTGAGGGCTAAGTTTAAGTTTGGCACTCTTTTGTTTCCATGTTTTCTCCTATAATGGAGATGTTTTTTCTGAATGCTTTCATATACTGGAGTATAATAAATAAATAACAATAAAATTATAAATAAATAATTTATAGTATTATTATTAATTAATCAATGTATTATATTATAATGTCTTAGGTTTATTACTCTGTGTATACGTGTTTGTTTGTGTATTTTGTTCTGTACCTATTTTGGACCCCCTACAGATTATGCTAAGCTCATACTTGCTTTCCAGAGAGTGGTTTCAGATAGCCAATGCCAAGCTAAACTACATGCTCTTGAGTATCAGAGATACCTTTGGCATTTGGAAAACTAGTACAAAGTCAGCAATTGTGCAAAGTCCCCAAGTAGCCTAAGACTGTGCAGCCAGGTGATGTTCCTGTTGCTTCCTTTGAGTTTTTTGTTTGTTTGTTTGTTTTAAGCATAGGAGATAGCATTTAAAAATTATTATCCCCTGGAGATTTTTATAAAAGTATTCTTTGTGGTCACTGTTACATATTTCAGACCAGGCTCTGTGACAGTGCAAGCAGATGGGAGCTGATTTCTGTTTGCTTTCTTTATCTTGTATCATCATATTGTGGTTTTGAATCCTGCATTATTGCATTCCCTCTCCTTGCTTGAGAATAGTGGGGAAGCAACTAGTCACCTCAGCAAACCTTGTTCAGCTCAGGGTTTGGAAATTAACAGTAGTCTGCTTTCAGTTTAGGGCATGTAGTTCCAGTGACATCTTTATGGATGGTCACTGGAAACGGAAAAGTGTCCCCATGGTTATAGGTGTAAACCCCCCACTTTGACCACTTTCCCTCTAAGCCTCCAGGCTGGATTCTGGACTCAAACACAAACGTTTTACTAAAGCTTTACTTGTCATGGTTCCCGGGACAAGGCTTTACCTAAGCAGTTACATTGTAAAATCTAAGGTTTTCAACGTTTGGGCATACAGAAAGTGCCTTTCTTGAAATGTGACATATGAAACACAGAAGCTGGCAGCCAGAATACATAAAAACGTACTGCAGAAGTCAAAAGGTTTCAAAGAAGACGTTCTGACATTTGAAGTGTCACTATCAGCAAGGTAGTATGGTGGTGCTGTCTGTGAGTGTCAGCACTAGGAAGAGAATGCTTATCTCCTGAATCGCTGTCCAATGTAACAGCAAGATCATCCTGTTTTTGAAATGATGGCATTTTAATCAATTGGAAAAAGCAGCTTGAGCTGGCAAAATTCCTCTTCTTTCTCCCCCCTTTTTCTCCCCTTTCCAGCACTCATTTAATGCAGCTAAACTGTGGCCAGAAAGATTTTGTAGAGAGCAGTTCCAACAATATTCTCTCCAAAAACGAGACACCCTCAGCTCCTTATTTCTGCCAGCAGCAAATTTTTAGGAGTGATTGATAAAGTCCCAGGCCTGGGGGCTTTGTAATGGAAGTGCTGACAGACCCTTAACTGGAGCATTGTGAAATGCAATGCTGTAATACAATGAATAATATTCATGAATCTGCCATAATGCCGGATATTATCACTCATTACCATTGTAAGAAAGGGGTGATTAAACTAATAGTTACTGAGAGACATTTCTGGTGACAGGAGGCAATGATTAGAATGAACTGACTTCAATATACATTTAGAACTGGGAATAATGGGATGTGGCAGGAAGCCAATAAGTGAACATGGCCCACAGCTCGGATCAATGAATTACTTTTTTTCCGCTTTACAGCAGTACATGGTGTTTAATGAAAAATCAATAGCCCCCTGTAATTCAAAACTGTAATCAATCGTTTGACCTGAAGCTTTCCCTTTTTTTCTTTTTTCCTCCCTCTCCCCCCTCTCCACTACCAGGGAAGATGTCTTTGGCCGATGACACAGTTCAGTTGCAAGACACAGTACTTCACGAGGCTCGCAGAAGGAACCTGACACAGGTCTGCTGCAATTTATACCAGCTGCAACACATATATATGGGAAATCTGGGGACGGCCTAGGTTGGATGTTGCTGAAGTCTTGCCTTTGCTCTGCTTCAGCCAGGATGGGAAGGTAAAATGAGAACTCTTTGCTCCTTCTTTACCCTCTCATCACTGGCCATGAGGGGTTTTATAACAAGCAGTCCCATTCAGTTGTGGCTTGAGGGCATCTGTTGAGAATGGTTGGCCCCTTTCTTCAGGCTGTAGCCACTTGTACAGCCCAGTCATGGAAGAATTTTGCTGCCCCAGGCAGCTGCCTTTCTGTCTGTGCAAGAGGCAGCCCACCTCTACCCCTACCTTTGACTGTAGAGAGTCAGAAGAACTCTCCCGTTAGGAAGGCACCCCACTAGAGAGTTCTGCTGGATGTCTCCAAAGTGCTTTCAAATCTGCAGATGAAGGCTCATAGGTGTTCAGTGATACTACTGCTTCTGAAAGGAAAGATCTTCCCACCAGGCCTGTTAGGTCCTTTGGATTCAGCCAAGCTCTGTCAGTTGATACCATTGGATCTGACTTGTGAAGCCTCTGCTTGATATAGGTGTGAATTAATTCAGCTTTGTTCCAAGCACACCAACAAAGGCATGAGGGAGAGAAAAATAATGCAGCTGAGCATCTCTCAGAAAACTCAGAACCACACTTTGCATGTACGTAGATCTTGTCGTCAGTGTCTGGCAAGCCTTGTTAGAGAGTTTTATTTTAAACACTGGGAGAAAGGAGGAACTCAGTTTTGGAAACAGATTGGTAATGCACCTGGACCATTAGTGTCCATTGACCTCAGTAAGATAGGCAACATTGTGTGGTGGGGCATGTTTTGTTAGATACTAGAGAAAAGTTTTTTGTCTGAATTTTTTGTTGAAGAGATCTTACTGCTAGGGCTGTTAATGCTGTGTGCCCAGTGTCTTACTGGGCTAAACTGGTAGCAGGTGTAGCGCTGAGCTTATGTGCAATTGCTCCTGATTTGTGCCAGTGACAACAGGAAAAAGAGTAAGTCTGGCAAGTGTCAGCAGCACCTTTTCTGAAAGGATAACAAAGGTAATTATCATCATTTGCAGTAGTTCAAAGGATAACCAATTTCTATGAATCAGTAATAAAACCTTACTCTCAGCAAATCCCCAGAAAGGACAGTTTTTGAAAAGTTAAGGATTTATTTGTAGGTATTGGAGTATTTTGCTGCTTCTTCTTTATACCTTGCTGTCTTTTTTCTGTAGTCCCATCACCAGCTACCAGACTCGAACACAGTCTCCAAGGAAAGAAAATGAAGCATCAACAATGGCAAAGACTTGCCTACTGCAGGATTATTCTGAACAGCCTGTTCCTGACTGTTTTGCTCAGTCTACTTCTAAATGATTCAGTGATAAAATGTCACCCTTTTCCATTCCAAGACAACTCACGAATGGAAAGATTTTTGCTCATAACCTAAATGTAAGGATATTGTCATGGTATGTCATTTTGGGTCACTCTTGTACCCCTGACTAAGGAGTTTTCTGCCTCGATGCATCAGGAAGATACATGGGTTAAGCTAAAATTTACAGCATCTCTCCGGTTCCTCACTCACCACCCCCACCCTTTCCCCCCTGCTATTTGTTGTAGTGCATGAGGAGAAGAGAGCAAGCGTGTCTCTTGGGTTTGACGGCTCCCTTCTGCTTCTCCATCTTCTGTGGCCGCTGCTTTTGCTGCTTTGCCTGTTAACTGAATGGCTGATTTCCTGGCACAGGGACAACGTCGGTCCCTTGGCGGGAAGCTGAGCACACGCAGTATTGCCAAGCAACACTTTCCAATGGATTGTGTGTGCCACAACTCTTGCTTGGTGTCACATGCTGCAGTCTTCTGATTTTTTTTTCCCATCCAGAGAAAATGCATATGCATAGGGATGTGGGATTGAGTGGGTAGAAATGGGATCTTAGTAGGCTGGGGGAAAGTATTAGGGTAGAAGGGACAGGATTCCTTAAGGACACAGATACAGCTAGAAAAGTGTTTATATTTTGGTCTGTTTAAGAACTTTGTTTGGAAGCTGGGCTGTACTGGACCATTCTGAGTCATAGCTGCTAACATGCCTGTGTGTGTCTCAAGAGAGCATGGGTTGCTTCCCAGTCCACCAACACGAGGGTCTGCCATTGCCCTCTGCGAACCTCAGTGGGACACAGCAGGTCCCGCCCTGCAGGCAGGCAAAGCTCAGGTGAAAATGTGGTGCTCTGAGCATGTTTTCCACACTGCTCATTTTGGTTTCAGCTGTTTCTCCTTCCTTTTCTCAACAGTGCTCTGCCTTAAATGATAGTCCCTGTGTAACATCTTAATGACCATTTTGCTTTGAAAACACGAGTGTTGGTGCAAGGAAAAGCTTCCTTGCTTCCTGCTTGAGGAAAGGCAGCTAGAAGACTGTTCTTCAGAGGTATTGGTGCTGATAAAGGGGTTTGTTGGAATGTGACAAAAGGGAGGCAGTCCTTGCAGGCCACACAGCAAGCAGTCTGCATAAGAATATCTAGAAGATCTCCTTTACTGAGTATTTACCAGTGGCCTATGCATTTCTTATCTGTTCTGTTCTCAGATGGAAAAGGACAGATGTCCCATCCTGGAAGTTCTTGTTTGGCGCTAGAGCTTGCTTTCTGCTTGGGATACAAGAGTTACATAGCAGGCGTGCATGCCCATATAAAAAAAAGGGTATACTGTACTGCGTGGAAATGAGTATGGGTTTGGGGCTTCTCTGGTCTTAAAGGGCTAAGAAGATGATTCCTTGTCCTGTCGCAAAGCTACTGAGACTATGAACAGGGGGAGTGGATTTCATCCTGAAAGAATATCTTCAGTGATAGATGACGAGCGTTCATTGTGGGCTTGGTCCCAAAACTGTTCCCAAATCAGGCAAGAGAACTGAATGCAGCCCTTGGAGCACTCACACTAGTTCTAAATGTCCTTTTCATCTCTGAACAGGCCCTTCTGGATTTTATTGCTCTTTGTAGTAGCCTGAGTAGTGATGTCGTTGAGCTGCTGCGGGCCCATGCCAGGTGGTCTCCACTGTGGGGCCTTTTCTCTTCTCCATTTCTTGCTGATCTTCACCGCTGCTTATTCTGAAAGAGGACTGGATGAGGGCTTTGGGATTTGGCTTCAGGACTTGGAGACGATGCTTTAAATGCAAGGAAAATGGAACAAGTGAAAGCATCTTTAGTCAAGAGCTCTCTCCCCACCCCTCAAACCTGCCACCAGAACCACATCCGTGGCTCTTAACTGTCTACCTGGTCACTGGGATGGTGTGTCCCAGGCACCACCTCAAATACAGCATAGAAGCAAGAATGGTGCTAATAACAACGTGGGAATCAGAGAGGCAATGAAACTCTCAATCTGGACTTTGCAAATCTCGTCCCATGAATGGAGTGAGTGAATTCGCAATAACACTGCAATTGGTGCAATGGCAGCTTGTCAGGCAGCTACTGGAGCAAGTAGAAGCACTCAAGCTGTGGTAAATATACTCTGCATCACAATTATGTAACAGACCGCATCCTATCCTGCACTCATTTGCTGAACAAAAAGGGCCAGCTCCTCAGCTGGTGCAAATTGGGGTGGTGCCACTGACTTCGATGGATGAGGACTTAACCCTGGGATGATTCTCGACAATCTCGTTCTCAATTTCTTTATCTCATGCTATTTAGAGATGAACCTGTGTTCTTACCTTCTGCTGCGTGTGTGACTTAATTGATTTCTATTTTTTTAGATGCTATTTGTTAATTCACATTGTGTATTTTGCCGACCAATTATATGCATGGCCATATTGTGTGACTGCAGCAGTCTGGTGCAGTGCAAGGAATGCCACATCATGTGAGACGTTTCATCTCCATGAGTAACCTAGTCACTGTGGTAAATGAATACATGAATACAGTACATCCAGGAGAGATTAAACGTATTGACCGGTGCCTCTAGTCACCATACAAATGTCATTGTTTTTTAATTTTTTCCCCCCCTTTCTTGTTTTCTCGACACATTTTGGTCCCCTTTTTGCTTCTCCCCTTTTCCCTTAAGTAGAGATGACACAGATCAATACCTTTGATGGAAAGTAATAATCAGGCCTATTAAGTGACAAAGGTTTACTCTGTAACAGCTGTGCTGGCGGGAGAGGAGAGCTTGTCTGACTAATGAATCATGAAACAATCAGGCAGTAGCCATTTGTGTTTAGATCTGTAAATATGGTGTGGTTCAAGTGCCAGACCATCTCCAGCACTCCAGCTGGGGGCACAGATGGTCCGCATTCAGAACAGCACAAGTGTAAAGAAAAGCTTCCCCCCCCCCCCTCCCCCCCATCCCTTTTCCTTTTCTGTCCCATACTGCCCCTCTCAGAGGAACTGATCGGCTAGCTTTAGGATAAAGTTATGTTGTGGCAAGTCATAATGTTGGCCCCTCAGACCGAGCAGCTCTCAGCAAAATGCGTGCTGTTGTGCTTGTCCGAGGGCTGAAAAACCACAGCGAAGCCCACAATTTATTTATGCTGTTTAAGGGACTCTTACATTTTTAACTAAAAATTACTGTTTGTTCCTTGCTTCCTACCCTTTCCATTTCTTCTTCATGCCCAAAGAACAGATTTCCTTCTGAAAGGCATGATGACGTCAGCTTTCTAGCTCCTAGAGGACAATTGAGCATCACATCAGGAATTCAAAGCTGGAGCGCAGGCCCAGCAAGAGAGGGAGAGAAATAAAGTTATCAGGGAGTTCAAGCTGTTTCCACTGCCTTGACTTCAGCTGAGAGTGCAGCCTCCAGTACTGGTTGTTTATGCAGCTTTTCCTCCCTCCTCTTAGAGGAGGCCAGGGATCCCAGCTGACACCGAAGAAGCTTCCTATCCTTTTCTCTAAGAGCTAGTACCATGCTAATGAATATGCGTTGAGTGCTTTCTCACCTGCAAAGAAAACAGCATATCAAGTAGTCTTGTTTATGTAATATCTAAGTTCAATTTTGACAAATTTCACTGTTTAAAATGTGGAGTTTAATGCAGTGAATTAAGGAGACCTATTTTTCTGCTGTCTTTTACACTGATGGAACTCCATAGACACCAAGCAATGGGAGAAGGTATAATACAGAAATAACAACGACTTCAGGCCACAAAGTTATTCCTGTAATCGGTGTGTGCTGTTGGAAGCTTAATTGCCCATTGCAAGCTTTCTATGATGGAGCACTTACTTTCTTTCATGGCATGTATATGTTTCTCTGTGTGTGTGTGCACATGTGCCTTTATAAATCTATTTAGTACGTTATCTTACTGTAACCGCCTGAATCTGAACAATTTGCACCTTGGTTTAGTGAAAGATGCTGTTCATGCAGTGGGACAGTTGTTACTGAAAATACGTATTCTTTGGATGTGCTTTGGATTTCTTTAGCTGCAGTTAAAGGAGCGCAAGATGAAGCAAAGAAATAACTTCATCTCTTGGGCACGGAAGTTGGCTTTGCTGGCAGATGCACAAAAGTGACGAGGGCAGAATCAGGTAAGTGCTAAGCCAAGTGGCTGCATTAGATTAGCGCTTTTTGGAATAGCAAGGCTGTGTGTTAAGGCAAATGTTTGCATAAATATGCGTCTGTCTAAACTCAAGTAGAATAATGGGGTGTACTTGAAAACATCTGCAAAACGATTTCTCTGTCGTTACTTAATAGGGGAGATAATGCTGAGTTACCATTGTCTGGATCACTCAGTGGCAGGAAATGATGAGTTCTTAGCACTGTGACCTGCTCTTCAGACCTCTCTGAAGAAGGCAGTCCTGGTGAAAGTCTGACTTTCCGTTCTTATTTCAGTATTCATTTATCTTAGGAGTCTCAAGTTAGCTAGCATCTCTGCTTATTGTTGTTTGCTTCTACAGATTGTCACTCTCTTGGCAGCTTCCTGGCTGCGTTGGGGAACTGTTACCTTGGAGGAAATGTCTTTCCAGTAGGTCTTGCCTGAGGCTCCAGCTAGGCAACCCTGTACGCTTCTGCCCTTGTTCTGTGATAATTCCTGCTCAGGCTGCAGTACACTGTGAATGTAAGTCAGTGAAGGTGTTTGACCTGTTGGTAATTTGTGCTAATTTCTTGCCGTGTAAATAATTTCACAGGGCACAAGACAGTGAAAAGACACATCCCTGTGTTCATTTGAAAAACAGATAGGTTTCTGTACACATATTCTAGCTGCTTCTGACTCTCTGGAAGCATACAATGGCCAAAAATATGTAGTTGTCATGTAGTCTCCAAACTACATGGAAAACTACATGCAAAGAATGTAGCACACTATGGACGCTTATCCTGTTTTCTGTTATACAGTTGGAAGAAAATGCAAGGGGGTTCAGTGAATGGATCTCTTCTGGCAGGCCCAAGAGTTGAATTTGGTCTTTACTCCTTCCTACAGTGGGTCAGAACAGATCTCTGACGAGCACTCTCTGCTTCTCCAAAATAGCAGTTAATCACCTAAGTTTTGGACTCTATTAAGTGTTCTTTATTAACTTAATTATACTGAATAACTATAGAGACCCAGTTAAACTGGCATAGTCAACAAGATTGGGTGATGGTCTGCTTAGCTTGGAATTGGTTTTTATCACTCACTGTCTTAGTGAAAGGATGTTTCTGTCTCTGGTCTTCTCTATCCCTCTCTCGGGTAACAAGGAAACGTCTTAAGGGCTGAAGTCACTATGGACCAGTGTATCTCAGTGCAGTTTACTCACAGAAAGGCAGTTACTGATTCCAGAGGCATAATGTCTTGTATGTCTCAAGTGAACTGGAGTGGGTTATATAGCATTTGGAAAACTGCTTTGCTTTAGCTGCTTTTAAAAAGAAAACCATTTAAAGCATAAAACCAGACCAAATGAGCAAAAAGTTCTGAAGAGACGTGTGAGGACTGCCTAACAACTAGCCACAGCACACATCTTCAGCTGCTGCAGTTTGCTGTGTTGCTCTCCTGACATACAGGAAAGAGGTGTGGCTTGCTATCTGCCACAGACTTGGCCCAGGATGCGTACCCATGCAGAAGTTTGTTGATAAGAAGTTAAAAGTTCCTCAGCCTTGATAACTCAAAATGACAATATCTGAAATAAGGATACAGGGCAAAAAAGGAGAAGGGAGTGGGTTTTTGTCTTTTATTTTTCTTGTTTTAAACCACTATTTTGTGTGGACAAAGAAGCAAGTTTGCCAAAACCCAAAGAAACAGAGATTCTGTGGTTTTCAACAATGCTACCATTCTTTCCAAAAATCACGTTATGTCCCACCTCATTTAAGCTGTTGACCCACCTCATTTAAGCTGTTGAATGGTTATGTCATGCAAAAAGGTGGATGAGAGGGAAAAGCCCCAAACTCTTTCAGCTAGATCAGTGCAATCAATAAAGCTCACAAAGGTAATTATTCTCTGATTTAAGACCTGTTCTTCTGCTTGCAGTATTATTTGCTTGCACTGACCAAAATGCTTTAGGAAACAAAAGGAAGTTTAAGCTTACGTAAAAATAATTTCTCCAGGAAGTGGTTTTCATCCTTCTCTTTTCCAATAACTTCTTTCTTCTCTTCTTCTTTGGGGGAGGGGAATAATTTATTTTTTCTCAAGAGTAAGGTTTAATTTTGCTTGTTGAAAGCATCTTCCTAGAAAAAAGTGACTGGGGCCATGCACAGCTGGCTTTTGAAAATTGAGTTTCTACTGAAACTTCCCTGCTATTATCTTGACAATCTTATTATTATCAAAGCATGCAAATATTAGGTATGACAATGAATGCTCACGGCAGGGAGGAACGTAGCTTGGCCATCAGAGGAAGGGGGCCACTAACAATTGTGCCCCCTGTTGCAAAAGGCATAATAATTTAATATTCTCATACTGGGAGTCTCCATTTTGTTTGGCCTGCATAGAGCCACTGAGTGTGTTGTTTTCTTTTGGCCAAATCACAAGGGTCGTTCCTTGAACATTTTGCAAGACTTCAAATAGGGGATCATGCTGATAATGACTTCAGGGCAGGATTTTTTTTTTTTTTTTTAAGCTTAGGAATAAATGATTTAACTATTAAATTGAATCAGGCTTCTAGCTTTTGAATGTAATTTATTTCAAGGTTGTGTTAAACTTGTTAGTAGATCAATCATTTTTCTTCTTTTGCCAGCCTGCTTAGCAAAAAAATAGGGAAGACAAATCAGCTAAATGTCATTGACTTGGTATATTTGAAGTGTCACATATTGTAATCATTAACCGCCAGCTGCATTATCTGGATATGGATTTTATTTTTTAGGACTGTGTTTATTCTCAGCTCCTAAAACTCATCAGTATAGGAAGACATGTTAAATGTCTCATTTTGAAGACAAATAACTTGGCAAATTGGACAATTACGTGATTTTAATGGCTGTTCTCGCTTCTATGCACAAATCTGCCAGCTCATATAGAAGTCAGACGTCAGGTGTCCCAAGCCTTCCTGGAAGACTGGCCCTTCGAAACTAATTTGTTCCGTATCCGCTTTGAGTCCTGGTTTGATGTGTAGAAGAAAAGCTACAGAGAATGAGCTAAGCCTGGCAAAGCTGTCTACTTAAGAATTCTCTGGAGCACAGGAATCAACAATTCGGACACTCCCAGCCCTCAGAAACCACTTTGCTCTTTTTAAGCAGAGTATCTAGGAAATAGAGCCCTGGATCAAAAATGCTGTTATCTGTTTACAGTATGAGAAGGCTCAGTAGCAATTTTTTTATTTATCAACTGCACTGAAGGAGCAGGGACAATACAAGAAAAATTGCAGGCAGTAGCAGCTGATGATAATGGGTCACTTAAAAGCTGTTAGGAGGAGTTACCTCTTTCTCTTCCTCACCTATGCTTGTGCGTATGTATGTATGTATACAGAATGCATAAAATCCTGCAAGCAGATTGCACGCACCTGAAAAATGTTAAAGATTGCTTAGACAAAGTTCACCAATAAATATAATGTTACAGTGTTCAACACATGCTGGAGATTCCCATGACCACAGGGGTCCTGCCTCTTGTTTAACAGCCTGGTGGTCTGAAACATCAAGGTCAGAGTGCATCTATTGGTCTGTGTGTCTATTGTCTGCACTTCTAACTTAGGCTGGTGAAAGGGATAATCATGTCTGAGTCAACCTTCACTTCCAAGCCTGCACCATTTGAAGCCTGTTCATGAATTATTATGGGGAGATACTAATGCTGGGTGGCCATTCAGAGACAAGGAAGGGGCGTCTTTCTCCCAATGTGGATACCGGGAGCAAGGTTTCATTTAAGTTAGCTGGGGCATCGGGGTTAACACCCTTGATCTTCCTTTGTTGAAAGTTGTGGGATTTTTGGCACACATGGAGCCAGGGTAGGCACTTCCTACATTTCACTGGGGCTTACCAGAGTCCTGACAGCAGAGACACAAGCCTGTATATATACAGGTTGCCATTAATTTCTATCATGAAAGTGGGACTGCTTCTCATGCTGCCAGGTGTACATTGCACAGACCACAGTGAGCACCAATCTGCAGGACATAGGGGAACGGAGAGCATATAGAGAGGTGCTCAGAGAGATTTGTCTTTGTGGTATGTCTTGTTCTGGAGATCAGGAAAAAGTTTTTCTTGTTTTTGTGAGCTGTTGCCTTTCTCCCTCACTATCTTACTTGGGAAGTTAGTGAAGCTATGGTTGGGTACAGCTCAGGAGAGGAACAGAAGAACATGGTTTGTTGCTGCTGAATAAGGGGAGACTTGTGGAAATGAAAAAGCAACAGATTGTTTAGAGGAAGACATACTGTGCACTTTAATACCACTAAATTTAAGCCCATTGTTACAGTCTGTAATGGAAAAAAGGCTTCAGCCAGAAAGTAGTTTTTTAGCTATGGATACTTAGCATAGCTACAGTTAAGTCATAGTGTCTCTCTGTGGTATCACCATATTGCCCAGTTCTACAGTGAGTAATAGTCTTTTTTTTTTTTTTCTGGGTGTAAGCTGTTCACTACTCACTGGGGTTAAGGAATGCTTTCCATCTGGGATAGGTTTCCATCATATACTTGTGCCACCTGCAGCCTGTTGTTTCTGGGTACAATGGTTGGCAGTACAGGGGGCTGGAAGGACCTTTGCTCAGCGCCAGCTTGCCACTTCGTTACAGCACAGGCCATCAGGTTAAACATAAATTAAACTTCTTACAGAGACTCTGAGTTGCACCAAAAATGAGACTTGCCAGATAATTTGGGGTTAGTTGCATTCCCTTTACTGCCTTTGTGGATCATAGTTCTGGGAATGCTTGCCAGCTATGAATGGGGCACACTCTTTAGTGTTCTCTGGAGTGTTACGCTTTGCCAGTGCTTTCTCTGGGCCAGTGTTGGAAATCACCTGAGAACAGAAAGAACTTGCTTTTAGTGAGTACCTGTTTCAAGAGACACAAAACTGCTGCTGGAAAAAGTCTCTGTAAAAGGGTGAGGGGCCATTATAGGATTGTTTTTTACTTAGAGTTGTTAGTGCCTCACTTTATTTATTTATTTAATTTTTAAGCTTAGAGAATATAGGCATCTCCAAGAGCACCTGTATCCTAGGAAGGCTTTTAGAGGCCCACTTCTCCAAATGTCTGCTGTGATATCCTAATTAAAACTGACTTCATACATATGTTTCTGCACTCCCAAGGGAGTTATATTGGCTCCCCACTCTGATTTGGAGTGCTGTTTTAGTTCTTTTCTTCATCACTTGTTTGAGGATATGGTGCCCAAAATCTGTAGAATTCTTGGAAAGATAAGGCTGGGCCCAAGTCCTGTCTGTATCCCAGTTTGTACTGGGATTGCAAGTACCAAAGTGGACTAGAGAGGAACCATTTTAAGCTGAAAGTAAGTCTGTCCTACTGGTTGAAATATCAGCCTGGACGGAGGGAGATGAGAATTGCAGTAAGTCTGACATAGGTGCCTAACTTTATGAAGATCTTTTGGTACTTACTGAATATTGCTGGGATCCGGAATGCATGCCACTGCCAGAAGTGTATGAGAGTGAATGAATGAATGAATATGTATAAAATGCTTCTCAATCTTCAGACAGAATCTGCTTCATAAATCATGGGAGTTGTTTAAAAACCCTGAGCAGATGCCTAACGCACTGCTAGTGTGCTAGGGGTTAACTGGGACATCACCCCCTGGTCCCACTAATTGGGCTTATTTGCTATGGTGTGGCTTCCAACACCATTTCGGAAACTCAAGGATGTGAAAAATATGGAGCGAAACCAATGCAAAGTGGGCTTAAAGTGACTGCTCTACTAAATGTCAACTGCACAACTAAATATAACCCCGAAAGTAGAATTTATGCTTTGCACTCCTTCGCTTTTTTATTGTGGTGAGAAAAAAGCCAGGAACTCAACGGGCTGTAACTTTAATAGGTCATTCCAGCCAGTGCTTACCTTTACAAAATCCTGATAATACAGAGAAGACAATACAGTGATCAAAAGCAGTGATGAGATTTTTTAGCAGCATTAACCGTCATGACCTAGCAAAATGAAAGAAAATGGTTTAACAGAACTGTCAGATCCAATATAGCTAATAAAGGCATGGATAAATGTTTATTACATACCGGAGACAGATCATTTCTGTACAGAAATTGAGGATGACCTTTACTGATAACTCTTATCTGCCTGATATCCTGAATAAGAAAAAGAGAGGGGGAGAGAGGGCTGCACTATTGCTGATATTTATGAAAGGTGGAGAAAAATTACAATTTGCAGATGATTGTTTTTAGACAAGAGCTCTCAGAAAAATAAAGATATGGAGCTGTTCATTCTGCACAAGAGATCAAGACTCTGACTTGCCTGTGTCAAATGTAATGAGTGTGTCCAACTGGGATATTTTTTGATAGACTTAATTTTCATACAGTTAGGTGTATTTGTGTGTGTCTGTGTTTGGGGGAGTAATGTTGGCATTTACACTGATTTTTCTCTCTGTGTAGGATGTTCCCATGCTACTTGAGTAATGCTACTGAGAGTCATCTTCTTGCCAGCCAGATTTCTAGGTTCATAGTTGAAACCCATAGTTGAAAGTAGATTTCCAAGAAAAGTCCGCTTCCAAAAGCATTCTTCAAGACTCAGTGGCCAGACCTGTGGAAGAAAACAAAATGTAAGCTGTTTATTTTGGACAGTAAATGTGATGTAAGCTTCTTGAGGAAATCCAGCCAGTTATATGTGAAGCAGCACGTTAGTATTTGGAACATAGGTAATGCCAGTGCTGAACCTGCCAAATAAGGCTGTAGTAGTCCCACTCTGCCTGACAGCCATGTAGATGTGGGGCAGACAACTCACCAGGCTGACTTAGGCTCCAGGGATCTGGGAGGCTACTAGAGTTCTGTGGGCAGGGAAATCAGAGGGCAAGTTAATCTTGGGCTTTTTTTTCCCCACTCACCCTAGGGTTCAAATGCTGGAGACCTGACTTTCTTGGTGTTCTCAGTATGATACAGCTGTGGGGGCTCACCTCTTCTGTGAGCCTTCAGCCAAAGCCTTCACCACCTTCAGCCAGAAGGTGGGCACACAGGAAAATCACAAGCTACCTGTCAAAAATCTCTGAAATGAGTTGTAAGGGTAATCAGAATCAGGCCTGCTACATGCAGTTAATCATAAATAATGCTGTCTCGGTAATGGTTGCAATTAGTTATAAACTTCAATCATTTCTAACGTTTGCATGTTGGCCAATTATGCTGCAGAAATTATCAAGTAACCCATAGCACATTAGCTTTTTGTAATGCCATTGTTTGGATCTGCTCAGGTCACCAGATCCTCGCCAGGATGAATTAGCATAGCTCTCTGAGGTACAATGGTGCTATGCTGATTTACATCGGTTGAAAAGCTGTCCCTTTGTCCGCTGGAGTTGTAGCGGGAGCAAGTTTAAATCACAGCTTTGCAGTAGGGACTACTATGACCCAGCCTTACAGAAACAATGGTATGCGTATTTTCTCACTCTCGGCTGTGCAGATGACTTATTAGATGCCAATGGTAATGCTAAGGTCTGGTGCTAGTTCAACAATAAGCTGAAACCATACTTTAATGGTGCAATTTGAAGCAGGGAAGAGAAACACATAATTAATGGGCTCATCTGACTTCTGCAAAATAGAAGCCTATCAGATAAGGGAATTACTTAAACATGCTGATGAGCAGCCTAAAACTTCGTCATGCACTTGCTTGTTAAAATGCCTTTTGTTTTCATTTTACAGGACTGCAGAGGTGTAGTGGGTTGCTGTTTTCTGATGGCAGGTATGTTTCCTTTACTAATTAAGACTCGCTTTGTTGTAAGTCCAAGCAAAGCAGAGCAATACAATTTGCTGCTGCTGTTAGTCTCACCCTTTGGTCTTCTTTGTCTGTTCAAAGTAGCTTGTACGTCAAAAAATAGCTTGTATTTCAAGCTATTTACCTTCATTTCTTCAGAGAAGAGTGGACTTTTTCCGTCATGTGAACTTTAGTTTGTCAAGTTATATAGAAATAATAATCTTGAATCCTAAAAGGAATTTCCTTGTCAGTTACTTGAAAATCTGTGGCAGCTCAAGTGCCTGAAGCTTCCAAACCAGGCCCTCAGACACTGTGCATTATTTTGAGTGAGAGCAGCACTCTAAACGCTCCTTTTGATGAGCACTCAAACTCTGTATTTAATCATCAGAAGCCATCCTAACTACCTGTCTCTCTGACAGTAAAATAAGTCAGCAGTCTCACGACTTCTGCATTGTGCATGGATTCAGAGCCTGTAGTTTCTAGATCTCATAGCTGGTTCTGGGCTGTGTGGTTTCAAAGTGAATTATTTCAAAGCAAAAAATCTCAGTGAAATTAGTTGTCGTTTTAAAACAGAATATTTTGTCAAAATCAAATTTATTTCAATGATGGACAATCACCCTGATGGCTGAGAAGAATGCAAAGATTAAATGAGGTATGAATAGCTGTAAGATGGTACAATTACCACCTCAGAAACAATATATTTGTAAAGTTAATTCCTCTTGAACATGAACAATCTCCTTACACTTGACCCCTCTCTATTGCCTCTTCCATGCTTGAACTCTCCTTGAACTTTGAAGATCCATCTTGAGAGTATGATATGGCCATCTCTTTTGCATCTGGTTATTTTAGCTCCAATTTGCAGCCCTAAAACGGCAATTATGGTGATATATTGCTCAAGTCACCCAACATGGATTAGTATCGGGATCAGCGCGTTTATGCACAGGAGTAGTGAATGGAGACTACAGCTATGATTTTAAATGACTTGATTAATTCTGAAACAACACTTCAGAGTCCATTACGTCCAGCAGGTGTTGGGGTTCAGGCTGCCTTCCCTTAAGCAGCACAAGCATGTCATATTTATTGCTTTTTTTTTTTTTTTTTTTTCCTCTTTAACATTCCTTATGTTTTTCTCCCCTTCTCCCCTTCTTTCAGGAAATGTCCAGTAACTTTGGAGACAACTTGGATAATACTCCCTTTTTATAAATCACAGGGCAGAATTCAGAGCCAAACTGTAACAAGTTCCTTTACAACATTTGTTTGCAACACAGTGTGATCAATAACAGGGTGAAGGTCATGACTTGTTGAACAGCAGGGCTGGTTTCTTTTGCTCAGGATCAATTAAATAATATATAGCATATATATATGACATAATATATAGCATATATAAAAGCATATATAATATGCTGAGTCCAAAAAGTGGTCAAGATGCTGGAACCACTCTCTAGCCTTCACTCTCTATGTTCTCAGGTGTCACTACTTTTATGGGTAGCCAGACTGATCGTAGGGAAGTGAGAGCTTGTCTGATGTGATTATAGGTAGGAGGTTAGGCTTTCACCTGCTATAAGCTGCTGTGGTTCCCACGTGAAAAATGTTGCTGTCCTTAAAAGAAAGATGATAAAAAAGATTTAATGAGGTGGTTTCATGTGCTTTTGATCTTAGAGGGCTATTTGAGACCACGAATATCAGCATCTGTGTTATCTTTTCTGAGTTTATATCAGACAGGTGAGAGGCAGGTTAAATGCAAAGGTATTACTGCTGAGGACACTGAGTGCCAAGACCAGCCTCTTCATCACCCCACCCCCTGTCCTGTGGTCAGTACTGCAGCATGGGAGAAAAGGACAGCAAAGCAGAGAAGGCATCTGAACTTGAAGGATAGATGGATTTGGATAAACCAGGACAAATCATGATGAAAACTGTTCTACTACATCACAGATTGTAGGGGCCTTCTGTAAAGATTAGATGTCATGTGGCTTTATCTTGTGCCTGTTGCCTTTATGTAAGTCTTGGTGGCCTGATGCCGGTGCTCTCTGGGCCTTGTTTCTGCTAGAATTCCTGTTCCAGTTGGCTGCAGTTCTGGCCACGCAGGGCCAAAGGCAAGACAGGCACTACACATATAAAATAAGGCACTATTCTGTGAAGTGCCACTGAAATGACTGCTTGATGAGTGAGGTACTCCTTCCCATGAATAAGGGGACAAAAGTTTGGAGCTAATGAGAAGTGCAGCATTTGAGTGTTTGTTTTGAAGACAGTAGCTCATTCTTCAGGCTGTGGTACGGAGGCAAGGGAAACTGTGTTTGGGGTCAGGAGTTTCCCAAAGGGAGCTGCTTCTGTTTGCACTGAGTATGTAACTCCCCTTAGAGGTGATGCTACATGAGCCTGCTCTGAAGTCTCCTGAAACCAGCAGGAGCCCATCTGCACACACACAATATTTCTTAATAGGACAAGCACAACATCTGTGAATGAGTTGTCAAGAAAGTGTGTGGTATAGCTAAGAAATGCAGAGGATTCCTTTTAGTTGTTTGGTGGTGGTTTGGGGTTTCATTCCTACAGGAAAATATCCAGTGAAAGGCTTGTCTTTCCCTTGACACTTCATCAGATTTTTATTTCATTTTTAGAGTAGATGGCAAACATCCTAGGCTGTTCCTCTGTGGAAACGGTGCATTTCCTATGAAAAGTTCATCTGCAGTGAGAAAGAAAACAGCTTTAAATGCTTCTGTTCATCCAAATGAAGCAGTCTTGAACTAACGTGCTGCTGAAAAGTAACTCTGATTTCTACCTGTTTGTTTCGTCTATACTACAAAGTCTTGCACATTACACAGAAGACCTCACTAGCAGCCCAGCCCTTTTGTCTGTCTGAGACCGGTCATTTCTGTTATCTTTAGAGCCTAAATCTATAAGGCATCAGCAGCAGAGTTTTCAAATAGTGTAAAGGCTCTCTAGTCTGAGGGCTGTTTGAATATAAATGTGATATCTTTTTCCTTTTTTTTTTTTTTTAATTCCTTGGCATAATTTTTGAATGGCAAGACTGTAAAAGGAAACCCATACTTTGTATTGAAGAACATGCCTTACTTCCAAATAATTTTTTTTATTTAAAAAATAAATACAAATTATAATGCCTTTCTGGCCTCTTTACCAGATGCCTTGTTTGGGAAACCCATGGCCCTAAATCTTTGCATTTGTTTGAACCTTTTCTTTGGGTGAACACTATATTTTTTGCATCTAGAGAAATGTGGTATTTATTTCTGTTTGAGTGAAAACTGAAATCCAAATGTGCCTAAACACAAAATGCTTGGATGACTTAATAGGGATGCAATAATCAATGCAGTATTATTAATGTATTTCAAACTACTTATTAATGCATTTCAAACTATTTATTAATGTATTTCAAACTACTTCACCTTTTGCTATCTTAAATTGTTCCCCTTTTTGGTAGGGTCAACCTCTATTTTCAATATTCTCCTTCATCCATGGGTTAGCAGTGCTGTTCTTGCGGAGATAGCACTGGACTGAGATCCAGGAAATCTGAGCTTAATATCTGTTCCTGAAGCCTCCACTGGTTCTCTTAACTTCTATGTGATTGCATCTTTTGGCTTTAGACATGAAAACCAGGAGAGAAAATAGTTTTTGCCCTGCAGCCAGTGCTGTGTGCCTGTCCAAATTTATTCTCTTAAAAAAAAAATAAAAAAATCCTGTTTATTTTTCCCCCCATTTAAAATGCATTGAATCATGTCAAAGCCTCCAGGTGCCTCAGCATCTTTTGGATTCTTCTCAGAGCTCGCACTGATGTTTTCTGGTGACAAGGGGCCCAGAATTGAATCCTAATTGAGAGGTTTGCCTTTGGGGGTGCTTGACAGCCCTCAGGAGAAGCTCAGCAAACTGGAGCCTTGGTGTTTCCTACCTGTGGCATTGGGAAGTTGACTGAAGGGCTTGAAGCCCTGTCAGTGGAAGATCTGCAGATGGAGGGCAGTGAGTGGCCTGCAGTATGAATGTGTACGATTGGCACAGAGAGCTAAATGTGTGTGCTCTCGGCAGTAGGCAGCTGGGGTGCAGGGCTCAGTCTGCTCCTGTGCTTTCACCTCCCTCTTGAGTACCCTGCAAGCTTCTGTTCAGTCACTGCTCAGGCTGGCAGCTTGAGTAAGTGACAGCTCCTGCCAGTAAAAACAGCGGATAAAATCTCTCAAAAGCCCCATGCCCTCTAAAGCAGGGATTTCTTCTGAGCAGCACCGCCTCTGCTGCGTAATGTGTGGTACGGCTTGCAAGCAGATGGCAATAATATACTCAGAAAACAAACCTGTGGTACAGAGGTGTGGCAACCAGTGGCACGGGCGATGACTGACAGCGATCTCTGTCTGACGCCTGCTCCATTTGGGGGAAACCATTCCTTTTGAAGCTGCTCCTGACCTCGGGCGTGTTTCTGCGTGAACTCCCTGTCAAGCAGCGCTCAGCCCGGCCTGCCTCTCCTCCCGCCCTTACTGGGTGAGGAGACTTCTGCACACAGGCACAGGCCAACTGCAAGCATCCAGTGCAGCATCCAAATATTATTTTATTTATATCCCCAATCCTATTTCTCAGCACTGTCAATTTTTTCCCTTGCAGAGAAGCAAAAAGACAGTTAAAGGGACTTTTGGTGACATCCCCCCTGTTTAATGAAGCTTGGAGTTATGGGCAAGTGACTCGAACTGCCGTTATTATCTGCATGAGTGACTGAAGGCCGAGGGTCTAGCAGTGTGCAAAGAGCTCCACCGCAAATGTGCACATTGATCATTCTTAATCAGACCAACCAGGTCAGGGGTGCCGGAGAGATGGAGAGCTCTGAAAAAGCTGACAAATGAAGCAGTGGAGCTTGGGGGTTAATGTAATATTCAAACAGAATGAGGTATTCATTTTCTTATAAGCTTGTCACTTTTCCCTTCCTCTGACATTTTGCCAGAGACTAGCATGAAGATGCATGGAGAGTGTGAGAGAGAAATGTCCTGGGTGGGAGGGGAGGGGAAGGGAAATCCTAAAAGGGTGAAGAAATGCAGTGTTTCTACATCCTTCTCTCTTTTTTGAGTGTTTTGCACATTTTCTTCTGTAGTAAAACTTTTTTTTTATATATATATAAAAATAAGGTCCTAAAGCACTATCTTCTTTACACTCCTGCAGCCAAGATGGTTTTGATATTTTGCAAAACAACCTGCTCAGTCTGGATTGTCTTAAAAATGGGCTGGACTGTGGTGTGTATCAAGTCAGAAATGCATTCTCCTCAAGGGAGACAACTGTTTAGCATCCTAAGAGGTGAAGAACTGTGTGGTATTTATTTATTTTTTCTCCAGAACCACTGCTCTGAAGTCTGTGAGCAAAACAATACACCAGAAGCATCCTCGCTACCTTACCTGGGCTTCTGATGACTTTCTGGGTTGTTAATAATACATGCTAGATAGAGGAGTTTTCTGTCTCTGCCAGAAATTCACTGTAGATTCCTGGGCACTGCATGCTCCAGCATGAAGTTAGAAGCTGGGCCCTGTAACCCACGTGAGGGTTGTAATTAACTGACATAACCAGGGCTGCTCAGCTCCTGTTTAATAGGGACAAACCAGAGCACAACAGGTTTGGAGGTTTATTCCAGTCATCCCTGCAGGGCTGAAGGAATTCAGATGTCCCTGTTCTCGGCTCTGGACTTGAATCAGATGAGTATTTGGGCTAGGGCACAGCTGAGGCTTTTGTAGTACCTGAGTACAGGAGGCACCTTATGCTTCAGGGAACTCTTTGCAAAGGGATGCCTGGAATTAATGACGTGAGAGATTTATTTGGCGCTCTGCATGTTAGGAGGACTTAATGCTCTAAAGAATAAGAGAGGCTTGAGAAATTACGGGTCAAAGCTCTGGTAAGATCTTTGCCGATTCAGTAACTATTCCAGCACTGCAATGCCATATACAGTGCTGAGGCCAGCTGTTGTGAGGGAAAGCTGCCACGGGAAGACCTGGAATGCCTAAGAACTGAAGATTCTGTGCAATGCCGCAGAGATCCAGGGGTTGAGATCTAGTGAGGATCCAGCTTTGGCCCTGGATAAATCTACCCATTCTTTCTCTATTTAGCTGTTGACCAGAAAAATCATTCTTAAAAATCATTCCTATTTTCTTTTTTCTTTTTTTTTTTTTTTTTCATGGAGCTTCTTTCCCATCAAAAATGTTTGAGTTTTTCTGTTTCATTGGAAGTATTGTTTTTGCAGCTAGCAATTACTGTAGAATTTAAAATTAACTGATTTGGTTGTTCCATCCTAGGTGTTACATAACTGTGACTCTGCCTAGTGAGACTACAGCTCTTGACCAGGAGATTTCATAAGCATGGCAAGAGGAAACACTGGCACTATAGGACATATACATTTCTTGGCTTTAGGCTGGTCTTTGTACTAGTTTTGTTTTGAGGTTGGAGGGGGAATTGGAAAGTGAGAGGAGGAGGAGGAAAGGGAGCATATTGCTACCTGTCTCGTACCTTTGGAGTGAATTACCGTTACAGTTCAAAAATAATGAAAGCATCCTATTAACTTCTTGAGACATTAATCTGCAGTCTAACCACACGGCTCAAAATATCAGATCTGACAGGAACGTGTAATAGCAACTGCAAAAACATATAACGAAAAAATCTTTTTTTTTTTTTTTTTTTTCCCAAGTACTGCTAAAAGCACAGAAGATGAAAGGAAGGCCTATGGGGTAGTCAGTAGGCTTGCTCATGGAAGATGTGAATTCATCTCTCATTTCCCACCCGGGTGGTATGAGACCAGGGATAAGCAGCTGATTCTCCCCCCTCTTCCCCCTTTGTTTCTCATATTCTTTCAAGATGTTCCTTTTTCTCATGTCTGTTTTGACTATCAGTTCTTCAAGGCTGGCATGATTTCTTATTACATTCCTTTTACAGAGGGGCTGTATTCCAGCAAGAGCCTGTCCTGCAGTACAGAAGAATAATTCTGAATATTTCTTAATGCCTGCAACCAGAATTCTTTAATCTTCCTCCTTTAACCAGTACTGCAGTATACTAGCTGCCTGTGATGTTGAGAAGCTGGCAACATTTTCCTAAGACAATCTCTGTCTCCTCATCAAGCTTCTGTCTCAGAGATTCATGTGAAGCATTTCAGTTTATTCAGCCTTTAATCAGATGTCTGACCTATTCTGAACAGTGTTCAGCTTATGACCTCTTAGTAATAAACAAGTTTTAAACCAGCTGCCACATCAGATTTTTTTTCCAGGAAATAAATATGAGACAGCAAGGAGAGCTAATCACTCCAAATACTGCCCTTTTTGCCAGGCCACTTTCTCTTCTTCCCTGAAAGGATTAATTTGCATTATTGGAAAAGCATGACTGTCCCACTGCAAAGAAATGCTACAAGTTTTTTTAGCATGGGGGGAGCTGCTGTTTGATGGGGCAATGAAGTATGCTTAATAGGGAAAAAGGTTAGTAGTGAATTCTCCTGAAATTAACATTGCCCAAGACAGTCTCTTCTGCTAAAGTTACCCATGATTGAAAAGGTGAATGCAGACACCACGCTCATACAGGCCTCCTTTGGACGTCTATTATTTAGGAATTCATTGGTTATTGTGAGAGACGGAGTGTTTAGAGAACTCTGTAAAATGTTGCTAAAGCTGTAGGCCCTGTTTCTCAAAAATATGTTGTGTGCAACTTGTGGGGGGGGAGCTCAGTAACTTTGAGCAGGATCCTGATGTTGAAATGACATAAGTGACTTTCCTTTTTTCTTCTTTTTTTTTTTTTTTTTTTAAAGAAAATAAGCAGTAGAACTGGAAAGTAAAGAAAATTACGATTTTTTTTTCTCTTTTTTAAAGCGATAGCTGTCATCCTGACCAAACTACTGTCATCTTTGGAACACTTCTTTTTTGGCAGCTTCAATAGCACGTGAGGAAGCTCAAATGGGGAAGTGAATGGATTCCCTTCACTGTAAGGGTGATCACTGCAATGGTAGGTAGGATAGAAGATGCTGAACATAATGTTCCCTTTTCAGGCTATGGTCTCTACATCTTACTAACTCCTTTTAATGTTACTAAATGCACATTCCTGCATTTCCCTTGTCAAGCATTCTCCTTGAGCAACAATGTGCCAGAATAGTGTACTTGGGTGCCAACTTGGTGCAAAGTGTTATAAAAATTGGCAATTAGGGCACCAGTTCACTGGTGTTTTAATGGAGGCACTTTCCTGAAGTGTTCTCTACTCCCTCATTTGTCCACCTGCTTAATGCCTGCACTGCCTTGGCCTGGCAGATGCAGAAACAATGGAAATGAATGGAGGTGAATATCCCAAATTCTGTTACATCCTGCTGTTGGCATCACTGTGAAGTTAAGGACTGCAGTTATTGCAGGGGAAACATCAAATATTGACAAGACTTGGTCTCTGTACTAAGCAGTACCAGCCCCAAAGCTTCACTGTTTGCTGATAATGTTGATTTTTCAAACCACATTGCTTATGGTTCTGTTCCCTGATGTTTCTGAGAGAAGTGTTGAAATTTGTTTAGATCAGAGGTGCCATCACAAATGTTGCCAAACAAGTAATGTGATTATTATCAGATAGCCATGGCTTCAACGATGCATGGACCTTTTCTGCTGGGGGGGCTTAAAACCAATAAAGATGACAGGCAATAACAGTGCATGTTTGGTTTCCTCTCTAGTCCCTCTGGACTGTAAGATGTTCCAAGGTGATTTGGTAATAGTTGAACTTGGCCCTTTCATTTGGCTCCTTGTGTGATGTTGAAGAAGTCATAGCAGTGGAAAAACGGTTTAAAATTACTATGTTTAGTTTTCCTTTGTAACATTACGAGGAAGCTATTGAAGTTGGGGTTCATCTTCTAACTTCTGGTCAGTAAGTTGTAGGACAGGCTGAAAATATGCAGAGGGAAGGTGGGGGTTGTATGTTGTCCTCTTGGAAGAGACAAGTGGCTGGGGCAGAAAACACAACTTTGGGCAAATTATCCCTGCTCCAGCATTACTTGCCCTTTATTCAGACAGTAATTTTCTGTGCTAGGAGTTTACAATATTCCCGCTGTGCTCAGCAGATTTGAGCCTCTCCAGATACTCCAGCATGACAAGTTATTTTAAATAAATATTTTTTTAAAAAAAAAAAACAAAACAAAACTCCTTTTTGTGTAGTTTCTGGGTATCCTGAACACCTGAGACTTTATTTGGCTTATGGTCAAAATAGAAAAGATTAAAATAATTGTTTCAGACTTCATTGGATGTAAGAAAATGTTGCCTGTGGTTTCACTTAACTGGACTTTGATGGAGAATATAAAAGGGGGGGAAAAAGTCTCAGTCTAGTAATTTTCCCTCTTTCCCACTAGATGGCCAATTGCATTATGTCCAAGAACCTTTTTCTGTCTTGATACCTGGGAGGCTCTTAACGACACGAATGTCTCAACCTGCCAAAGCCCAGATGCAAAAGCTAGACACAAAGCACACTGTCCAGGCAGGAACTTTCAGGCAATACCCTGCTGGGTCATAAATATTTTTTTCCATCACTTGAATTTCATCATGTCTTATTCGCAATAGAAATAATATTCAACAGTAAAAGCAAGGGACAAGATATCTATTAGAAGGTCAGGAACTATAATGAGCAACATCACTTGAAAATGTGCTTGAGACAGGAGAGTAGTATATAGCAATGTTTTCTTGTTTGCTCAGTTTCTGTATGTTTTGTTTTTCCTTTAAATGGCTTGGCACAGATTCATCTTTCATATGAAATATTTATTATTGTCTTATTTACATTAATTTTGAATGCTTCATCAGAAATCTGATCTCTCTCTAGTTTATATGCTTGCTTCCCAATAAACCAATTAAAACCCAGCTGCTATGCAGAGAAAGTGAGTGTGAGTCAGATCCTCTTTCCAAGGATTGTTCTTTTATAGATAATAGCTCTTGTGTCCTATTTGCCTGGCAAGAATTTAATTACTCTGAAGAAGATGACAAACATCTGATATTTCACTTGGAGATGGAAAAATCTAAGAATTCTTAAAGTGATTCTGGGAAATACTTTTAAGGAAAGTTATAGCTCTGTTTGCTCTCCACCTGCTATTCTTGTGTTCAGAACCTAATACTTCTTTGTCTTTCATTGTATTGTCTTTCAGATTTTTCTTACAACAGGTACAATTTGTATTTTCACAGAGGTTCAATTAAGTTGTCTGTTCAAGCTCATCTTGGAGGCCTATGTGCAGAGAGATTAAGTCTCATTTGCAGTCCCTTTCTGCCTGTGGCCAGATTTTAACAGAAATGTAAGTGCCTCAAGATGTAGCTTGGATGCTCATGAGATTGCTGGAAGTAACAATGCCACTGATTCTCACAACTTAGGTGTTTTGCTTTAGAACTGACTTTTCATAGTTTTTAGTCAAGGAATATTGTGATTTGGCCAAAAGCTATGGATTCTGCCATCCTTCTCTGTAGCTTTGCAGTCTCTTGTACCCTCTAGCAATCAGATTGCTGTCCTTTTGGTGGATAGTCTTCTCAAGGAACTCCAGCCTTGAGTGACTCAGGACATATTTTGTCTGCATTTGCTCTTATTTGCCCTTATCCTTGGAAGCAAAGTGCAAAGACTGTCTATGGGAACTGCAAATAAATTCTCTGTAAAGTTCAAGCTGGGGAGAAAAAAGAACTTAATGCTGAGAATGGTCCTTGCTGCTCTCTCAGATAAACACTGAGCTCTTCTGAAGGCACCGAAGCCAATTACAGGAGAAATTGGTGTGAGCAAGCAAAGAGCTGGGCCTGCTGAATGGCCATGTGTGGTTATGACAAAATGGTACCAGGGAGCCAGCTTACTGCTACTTGCAGACTGCTGCAGAATATACTCTAATTTTTGCAGTCAGGCAGAGAACAGGATTGGGGGGCTGGGTAAAATATGATTTCGTTAAATAAAAACCAACAGTCTGAATGGAAAGAAAAAGCTGTAATTAACCATGGTAGGAGGTCCCCCAAAATTCTGTTCTGAATAATCCTTTTTCTCCAAGTAATTCTTGCCCCAATGGACAGAGCTAGGAACTGCTCCTTAGCAGTTGGGATCATCCTTGTGTGTAGCTGCCAAAAAGAAGGACTCAGATCACAACAGCCCATGAGGCTGGTCTGTATTTCTTCTATCTCCTACTTAAGTTGAGCATTGTTCTGCAGATTCAGGCTTTCCTGGGTGTCATTGCAACTGTTGTACTGATGACAAACAGCAGTCTTTTTCTAACAGATCTGACAGTAAACACCACCAGGAGAACAGGCTCCTGAACATCACAATGTTCAGTGTGGCGCAATTCATGCTGAGCTGGGATGCCTTGGTACCAGCCTTGTATTTCTGTTTCAGGCTCTTCATGGAAGAGATACTTGCATGGAAAAGCCTGTGGGGTGACATGGTTGGTTGTATCCTGCTAGCAATCTTCATTTCTAGCTTTTTGTCTTCTGAGGAAACATGCTGTCAGAGAACCCTAAAGCAACCATGCAAGTTCAACAAGGAAGATGTCTCTTACTTGAGCTGTGTGACAATGTGTTAGCTGCAAGTTATTCTGGTCTTTGTTGACCAAAGGGGAGGAGTTGCTGAGGATTTAGAAAGCTCAGCTAAGAATCCTGTCAGTCAGGGCACATCAAATTAGCATCATGCCAATGAAAAGACGTTTTGGGTATGCTTAGGACCAAATAGTGCTCTCAGCAAAGGCAACAGCAGTTCTGCTGCTCAGTTCAGTGCTACTCCAGGCTTTACCCATCTCATTCCACTGTACTTCAATAAAAATTTAAATAAGGCTTATAGCCAGACTGTTAATTAGCAAAGAGAAAGTGAGCTGAGTGGTCTCCTCTATGTCTTTTTATGTTAATACAATTGCACATCTTGTAAGTGCCTATTTAAACAGCCCTGTTTTGCTGTAGGGCACAGTCAGAAGCTCCTAGGGCAGTGGTTTTCAAACTGAGCTCTGCATTCCACTGAGATGTCTACACGCCTTACATGTTTGGGATCTGTGGAACGTTTCATTACTATAGTTAGTATTATTTCTCATGGGTCTGAAGAAAGGCGGAAACCTTTATAGAGCACATCCCACTGACTTTCAGGTGGGTTACATTTACAAGTTCTGTGAGTGCTTTTGAAATATCTTCTGCAAAGAATCTCGTATTTAATTACATAGAACAAGTGCTTAGCTCCATAGAGACCTCCTCACCTGAGCAGTCTCTTCTGGACCACATAAAACACATGATTCAGCTTAAGTCAAGAGAACCACAGGACTTAAAGGTTTTAATGATTTTCCAAAAATTGTTCTATCTGTTTAATAGTACTGTTACATAACAAAGTTGTCATTCAGGCTAAATATTGCTCTATGTAAAATTGCCATCCTGGTTATTTTTTTCCCTCATATTTGGCAAGGATTAGGCTGTGGTAATTCGAATGTCTTTACTGCACAGATGAAACTACATCATATTGTCTTAGCGCTCAGGTCTTGATCCTAATCCTCCTGTTTTAATAGATGGAATTCATGATCCTACTTCTGTCACTCTGGAAAAATACTAGGTAATTTTCAGGGGGAAAAAACTAACAATTTCCTACTGAAATTTAACTTATCTCCAAATTTCTTATTTAGAATTTACTATGAAGAACCAAAAGCATATGGGAATTTAGAAAACAAACAAAAAACCTATCAGATAGTAGTTTATTTTTTTATGAAGTGTTTAAAGGTTATTTTGAATGAAATTCCTTGTGTGGTGTTAAATGTTGAAGAATGTTTCCACAAGAGTTTTTTTAACTTCAATTATTACCATGTCCTTGAACAGTTCAGAATATATAAATCAGATAGAGATGTTATTTGCATACCCAGTTAGCAAGCTTAAAACTAAAAGTGCATACCATTTTGGTCCATTTTAGAGAAGGGAGTCAGAACTAGAAATCTTTAAGGGAATTAAGATGTTTCTCCTTATAAAAAACTCAGCAGAGGATTCAGTATTTTCTTATGCATCTCTTCCCCTTGATTCCTCGTACCAGCCATCCGCTACTCCCTTCCTACACACACACTCTTCTGTCTCTGTATTTTCCATCAAACCTGGAAATGCCTCCTGCCTGCCAGAAAGACAAGATGGCTCAGTCGCCCTGCAGTCAGTCAGACAGCTTGGCTTGCATGGGAGAGCCTGGCCAGCCGAGTCAAATTTTGACCTCTTTCGTCTGCTCATCTGAAAAGTTTTGGATCCACACAAACTCTTGATAGCACGCTGCTCCAGCATGCCAGGGCCCCCAGAACAGCTCCAGCCTGTCCGGGCTGGGAAATTGGTGCTGCAGTCACATTTTAACCCCACGGTACCCAGCACGGCTGGTAGAAAAGCCTACTCTTTGCTGGTATGAAAAAAATATCTTTATTTGGTTAAGCTGGGCACACTGCTCTCAGCCTGATTTACTCTTATAAACCTTTTTGAAGGGACTTTTTTAATGCAAGCAGCTACTGCATTTTTGTCTTGTTACATTTTTTCTCTTCCCACCTGAATCATTTTTGGCTGGGGCTCCTGGCTAAGATCAGTCCTATGCCCAGGACCTCCATAGCCTTTTTCAGTGGGGACAGCCAGCTGCTAAACACAAATTCACAACTGGGCCAAGACTGTGGTCTGTGTATCATTTAATTAGATTTTTTTTTTTTTTTTTTTACTTAATGGGTGAGGAAATAGGTTGTGTATATATTGTTTCAGCTCTCCTAGAGAAAAGAAGCTGCCTCCTATCGTTGTCTGGGCGAGGCAGAGCGCCTGAGGGCTCTGATGCTGAGGCAAGCAGGGAGGCCGAGCCCGGCGCCTCCTGCCGCGGGCCGCCCTTGCGGCCGCCATTTTGGGTGGTGCCTCAGGGCCGAGGCGCGGGCTCGGCAGGTGGCGCAGCGCCATTTTCGCGTTACCGCAGCCTCCCTCCACCTGTCCCCGTCGGCGCCTCCCGTCAGGTGGACGGCAGGCAGGGCTCGAGGCTGGAGGCGGTGAAGGGGACAGCAGTGAGGAGGCAAGGTGCTCGTCGGCCCCCCGTGCTCTTCGTGCAGTTGCGTGGCAGGTTCTGCAATCCATTCCTGGAGTTCCTGAGGCGAGCCGCTGCAGAGAGGAAGGTGCTGCTGCTGGGAAAAGGGCTGTGAGCTCCCAGGGTTAAGTCCTGGCACTAGCTCCTTATTCCTAGCTCGTAATCCTGTATTTTTCCTCTCAGTCTGGGGAGGGGAGCCTTGTGGGCTGCTGTTTGGGAAAATGCGGGTTAGCACTCTTGGGAACTGGTGACCTACCATACAGAAGCAAAGGCAATTGAAATGGGGTAGATAGCCTGTATCCCACTACTAGAGATCAGGAGCTTTTCTATATCATACGGTGTAGTTAGTAAAGAAGAGATTTATTTTATGCTTCATGTTCAGCGTGAAATAGGTTATCTCTGCCCAATGTTGTGTAGTGGCTTTACGGATGCAAAGAGGCCTGAAGAATCTTGATTTTCTGCTGTGGTAGCATTTCATTTTATTGCTGCTTATGTGTTGTGCTGTGGGGTAAGTGAGGAAGATTTGTGTGGAAGAACTTCCCCCTCTAAAGTTGCTTTTCAGATACTTAATTTTCATAACCATTTTTTTCTTTATTATGTTCAGTGTTTGAGCAGTATCTGTGTAAGGGCCTGAGGGAAGGAACTTCATCCCTGTCCAATATGCTGTTCCAATGTCAGTTTTCTGTTGTATCTCTGGTGTAGGCAATAGTAATTCCTAAATCCTAAACTAACTCTAGCAGGTGTGTAAATCTTGATGCAAAAAGCTGTGTATAAAATCTTTACTGCAATGGTCTCTCAGGAAAAGAAATTGGCACTTATTTATGGTTTTTGGTGTTGGTGGGTGTAAAAGCTGTTGAGGCTGTTCTTTTTTTTCTGGTGTGGCCATATCTCTTTTTTTCCTGGTTGCCCAACTGGCAGTTTAGTCAATCTGTTACACAGAGGTCGGAGAGTAGCGTCTGCACGTGGAATTAACTGATGTAGCTTCCTTTCAAGCAGCTTTTTGTTTCAAATGTTAGCCGCTGCTATGCTATGTTCAGGGATCTCTGGTCTCGATATTTGAGATGACCTCAGTGTTGCTCCAGTAGGTAAGGAGAGCTCATCCATGTAAAACGACTTCAATTAATACTTAATTATATGAGGTGATGCTTCTGCGAGAGTAAGCTATCCCATGGCATTTACAACTACCCATGCCTAGTTGCACGACATAGTTTATGCTGATATAGTTGGATGTTTGCTACTACAAATGCAAGAGTTAAAAGTCACTGTTAATTGATGGGTCTAGAAAGTCTTGTGTGTGCTGCAACCTTGTTGTAAGGAAGATTAATACATTTAGAAAAAAGTCTCATTTTTTTATGTTCAAAAAATTTTCATTTTAATCAAAGTTGATTAGTTCTACTTTAACATTCTTATTTAATCCTAGGATGTTTTTTTATGTTAGACTAAGGTTTGGATATTTTTTTCTTTTTAAAAAGGATTGATTCCTGGCTGCCACTGAAAGGAGATTTTGTTGTTGTTGTTGTTGTTGCCTGTTTCTCTGGTATAATGCACCAGAAACAAAATAAAAGCACAGAGAAGTGCTGTCTTGGGATCTGCTGCCTAAAGTAAACAGACCAGGTAGATACTTTAAGAGTGTAACAAGCTCTAATCTAAATTGTGAGAAACAGTTGCCTGTGCTTGTTACAGTAGGCCTTCAGGAATGTTTCTTGTACTTTCTATCTTTGTATCTGCAAGTGAGAAATATTTTGGAGTGAGATCAAGTTCAAAATTTGTGAAGGGGTAGCATTATTGTTCTTGTACTGCCAGGGAAATGGAGTCAGGGGGAAGGAGAAGACAGCAGCACATCTATGTACTGAGGTTTGACGAAAGGAAATAATTATGACTCTGTGAAGTGTCAGTCATTCAGTCTCTCTTTGTTTTGACACATACAATTCTAGTGATTGGTGGTAAAGAAGATGTGTGTTAGGGAGATTTGAAGCAAAAAAATTTAATGGGGGGAAGCAAGGGGAGGGGGGAAAAAAAAACTGTCGAAGACAATTTCTGGCAGGCAGTCCAGTTCCTGGAGCAGACAGATTGGCTGATGTTGATTGTTGACAGCTTCTGCAGCTTGCTAATTACAACTGTAAAAAATTCAGGTGAATGACAGTAACTTGAAATGTTAATTCTGCTTTTTTTTTTTTTATTTTGCAGCTGCAACTGTTAGTTGGCTATTGCTGTAATTGATGGACACTGGCAGTTGCTTAGACAGATGGAAATTAATACTTGTGTTACCGTTAGAACTCGCTTTCACAGTCACGTTTTTATTAGGTTCCTGCACTGAATTAATGTGCACACGATGATGCGTAGAGAAGGAGCAGACACAGCTCCTACCTGAAGAGCAGCCAGCAGCACTGCATTTCTCTGTGAAGGGTGCATCTGTAGACTGTGGTAAAGATAGTGGGACTGCACCAAAAAAGTGTTGTTAGCTCAGACGCTGAGGGCTGAACCACCCTGGAGCTGAGCAGGCAGTTCTTCAGACTTGTGATTTATCCCAGTAATCAGGCTGGCTTTGGAAGAGCGGATATGGATGTGGGGAGGAGATAACTGTGCTGAATGGTCCTCCACATGAAATGGGTTCAGTTTGGAGTCATTTTCCTTTCCTAGCACTACTGTCTTAAATCTGATGTATGTGTCTTAAAAAAGTGTAGCAGTAGTGTGGGTTCTTCCACTGGAGTTAAAACCCTGTCAGGCATGGAAGGGGAAAAACTGTGGAACAAGACAGAATTGTCATGCCTGTCTGCATTGAAGGCATGTGTATTGAAAAAAAACAAATGCTTTCCGACACCACAATTAACAAAATATGGTCTCTTATGTCATAAAGCTGGGAGGTGTGAACTCTGAATAAAGAAAACTTCCCTGCAATGGCAGTATTTCATGTGGGCTGTTGTGTGCAGACTGTTTGTGGATGGCATTCTTCCTTAAGGGAAATGGTTTCTATATTTCACCTGGCCTTTTACTTTCACAAAATTTGAAGGCTGTTTATATAGCCAAGATTCTTTTGTGTCCCCAAGCCTCCAAGCCTGCATCAGGAGGAAGCAGTGGAGTTCTTGGCTCTGTTACTTTTTTGTATGGCCGGAAAATGCTTGAGTTGGTGAAATATTTCTTTTCCTATGCTTAAATGAATTGAGAAATTAACTTGTATTTTTTTCTTTTTTTTTTGCGTAGGTCATATGCAGGTAAGAAGGCAGTTGTTTGGTTTTGGAGTTGTTTTAATGATACCATACAGGTAACTGAAATATGCCTGACTCTTTGAGCTGGGACAGTCATCTTATTTTTTTTTGCCTATTTTTCATTATATATTAAGGTCAATGTCTGTAGTAATGTAGCTGCTATTTCTGTTAGACCTGTGCCCCCTGAATTGCATGGCAGTTTATTCAGGAGACTATCTGATTTTGATTCCTGCTTTCATGTCCCTATGTAGGTGTATCTGAGTTAATTAAAGTAGCAAGCTACTGAATTTATTTCAGGCTCTAAAACGTAAGTGTTTTAAAATGTCCTATTTTTCCTACTGCAGTTAAGAAGGCTTTCACTGTAATTCTCTGAGAAGTGTTACCTGGATGAGAGTTTGCAGCTGAAGACGTTGCCAGAGCTTAGAAGAGAGAATTACTTGCATTTGAAGATGATGGAGCCATTGATCCACACTAGAGCCTGCTTGAATGCAAGTAACTGAATGCAAGAACTGGTCTCGTACCTTCTGAGCTTGAAAAAAAGCTTAGATGTTCTTCAAAAATTGCTGTAATATGCTGGGAGCCCTTTAAGACTTAAGTCAGTTGATGGCAGCGTGATTTAAGTGGATCAGAAATGCAGCTATGATCTTGACTGTTGTCTCCTGAGTTCTAGTTGCCTATGTGTCATGTGAGTTGCAAGTGACTACGGTGTTGGCTGAAAGGAAAAATGCCTACAGGTAGCATAAATAAAAGCAATAAAGAATGTGAAATACAGCACAGAGGAGAAGTAGCAGTGAGGTGAGGCTTTGATAAGTACAGGAGTGGTGTTGTGTGGAAGAAACTATGAGAATTCCTGTTAGACTTGAGAGTGGGCCTGCTTTTGTGGTGTGCTAGTTCAGGTAGAGTCATGGTTGATGTCACAACCGACTTGCTTCAACCTCACAGAGCTTGATGCTGACAGCATAGTCCCCCAGGACTTCACCTCTCGGAAAGGACTGAAGTGAGTCAGTATACACAGATCTCTCTTCATGTGCATTGAGGGAGCTCTGCAGAAGCGTTAGTGTCCTGGTTTCAGTTAGGACAGAGTTAATTTCCCTCCTAGTAGCTGGTAGGGTGCTATGTTTTGGATTAGGATGAGAAGAGTGCTGATAACATGCTGATGTTTTAATTGCTGCAGAGCAGTGCTTACACCAAGCCAAGGACTTTTCAGCTTCTTGCTCTGTCCTGCCAGTGGGCAGGCTGGGGGGGCAGCAGGAGCTGGGAGGGGACAGACTCAGGATAGCTGACCCAAACTGGCCAGAGGGGTATTCCATGCCATCTGGGGTCATGCTGAACAATATATAGGGGTGGCTAGCTGGGGTGGGGGAGCCAGCTGCTCAAGGACAGGCTGGGCATCAGTCAGTGGGTGGTGAGCAATTGCATTGTGCATTGCTTGTTTTGTACACATTATTAGTAGTAGTACTATTATCATTATAATCATCATCATTATTATTATTTTTCTGTCTTAATAGACTGTCTTTATCTCAACTCACAGGCTTCACTTTCTTGTTTCTCTCCCTGATTCCAGAGAGGGAGAGGAGAGGGTGGGCAAACAGCTGTGTGGTTTTTAGCTGCCAGCTGGGTTAAACCACAAGGGTTGGTCAAACAGGTCAAAGGGTTGGATACTTTCTGAGAAGGAAAGCTCTTAAATTCTGAGTCACCTGAAACATGCTTTATTTTAACAGTTTCCAGACTATACTGCTTCAAGTCGGCAAGGAAGAACCTTCATTGCGTGGCATTCAGCGATAGCGACAAAGTAACTCCCTTCTCTGGACGTGTTCGTGAGCTGTGTGCAGAGGTAGGCTGTCAGAGTGGATAGCAGCTCGGCTCTCGGTGCAGGTACTGGCTGTTTTCTTGTTTGTGTGGAGAGAGGTCATGCACACAGAGTCCTCTCTCCCCTTCTGCCCTGCTCCTAAGCCTCCTCTGACCAAAGAGGTGCCTTATCTTAAGACCTGCCAGGTGTGGCTGACTGGTAGTTGTGATCTCAGAGCTGAAGTGTAAACAGCTGCTAACAATTTCTTCACTGGGCTGGTTAGCAAAAGTTTGCTGTAAATGTAACTGTGCACCTGCACACGGCACAGGAGATGTTCATGGGCTAAAGGTAGGATCGTGTTGCCCGCTGCTGTGCCAATTACTGGATATTAATGGCAGGATAGCATGCATATGCCTAAACTGGGAAGCAGAAGGTTAATAGACGAACAGCACCAGAAGATCCCATTTATCAGTTTCTATTTATCTCTCCTTGGGAGGTGGCAGGTTTACAGTAAATACCTTCTGTCCTCCTAATTTCCTAATGATGGGGATAATGATGGAGAATGGTGAAGTCATTAACTGGGACAGCCTCTGTGCATCACTCTGTCAACCACATCTCTCCAAGACCTGCGATGAAAAGTGATGGGCCCCAGCTGTTCACCAGATTCTCTTCCCCTCCCCCTTCTCCCCATTCTCAACCCCAGTTGCAGGTTTAACAGTTGAGAAGGGAAAAAATAAAAAAGAAAACCCACAAACAGAAAGACAAAGGGCCAGTCCCTTCCTGTGCTGGAGCCACTCTGCCCTGTGCTTTGTGTGCGTATGGCATGGAGAACCAACCTGGTCCCATTACGGAGCTCTGGGCGTGGCGCTAGCCTTGGGCATAATGGTGTTGTGCAGATAAGGAGCGAAGAACCTAGGAGAGCAGTGGCTCGCTGAAAGGAGTAGAATGCAGAAGCAAGTTGTACTTTTAGGAATGAGGCACTGCCTTTCCATGATGCTGTCTTCTGATGAAGAACTTGTTAAAAGTCTGTAAAAACATTCAGTGTTTCTCTGTATCTGAAGCATTATGCTGGAATACTGATGTGTTCCAGTGTCTACACAGTGGTGGGGCAAACAGTTATCAGAGTTGCCATATATTGGGGATAGAGCCTGGTCACTGTATTCTCTTTGTAGTTCTATTTTAAATCCAGTCTTTGAATCTACAATTTCAAGACATAAATATTCCCCTGGAACATGAGATGAACTTCACATAAAAATTTACTTGCTTAAGATTTTCATTGAAGAACTTCACTTTTTTCCGTGTCATGGCTTTGTAGCTTACTCTGAGTTTTTCATTGTATTTGTTTTATATGTGGACAAAGGCTGTGCCCTAATCACTGATTTCAGAGGGTAAAGAGTGGCTTACCATTTTTAATGGGTGTGTATTCATCCAGGGAATGTATTGGTGATTTATTGCCAGCCCTGTTTAAAACACAGCGTTCTTCATTGGTGAGGAGAGGAAGAAAGCTCCCACTGTGGAGACAACTGGGTTTTCTGTGATGGTGGAAGGGGAGAATCTCACATACACTCGCTGGGTATGCTCGTGGTTTTCTGGTAAATCTGAGCATGTGTGCAATCATCAGCAAAGCTCCTTGGTTCGACCTATTTTCTAGTAATGTGATAGTTCTCCAGTGAGATGTTTTTTTCTTAATTATTTTACTTAACTCATGAGCTAGTGTAATAGCTTTGTTACCATACAGCAAAACCACAGTCACTTGCAGTGGCCCTGAGTACAGTGTAATACAACAGAGCTGGCTAGGCATTCTGCAGGTACTTGCCACCTTCTCCTCTTTGTCAGCCATTTGCAGTGGCTTCAGCATGGAAATCTTTTGAAAAGAGGGGCCTGTCTGCAGTGAGGTTTTCCTATCGCATCTGCCATTTGTCAGGCTCATAAAAGAACTCTTGAGCTGTGGGAGCTTTGTATTAGAAGGGTTCATTAACTTTCAAATGTTTCAATTGAGAAATTTCAAAGCTCTCAGCAATAGACCAAGGTGGCCAGCTCAGCCAAGAGTGTCCCCTGACAGTCAGGTACAGATGTGATTGCTAGTCAGAGAGCTGTAAGAAACCTAATAGTGTCCCAGAAAGTGTCATACTTGAGCTGGAGAGGCTTAAACCAAATAGCCCAGAGAGACTGTAAATAATTTTTGTTAGGCTTTAACAGATAGCAAGGCAGAGGAGCCTTTAGCCTGCAGTATGCCAGGAATTCAGTCTACAAGGTTGTAATGCGTGTGGGTTCCATCCTTGTGTAACTCATCTTGTATGTAAGCTGCCCTGGAAAACATGACAGGAGATAGAAAAATACAGTTATGGTGAGATAAAGTACTCCACTGGCCTAATCTTGAGCAGGTGACTAACTGTTCTTACGTGCTTCAAGCCGGGATGGCTTGTGGTGGTATAGCGAGGTGCCTTTTCCGAGTTCTCTCTCTGTAACTGCTGTATCTGAGCAGAGAGAGAGGTTAAAAATGAAAGGCAGTGAAACAGTTCTCTCTTTGGGGACGTGTGGTCTTATCCATTTAATGCATTAGAAAAGATGGAGTTCCCTAAACGCTTGTTCTGCTTTATCTTCATATGCTGGATGCTACTCTGGGCCGTATGGATACACAAAGATTTCTTCATTGCTCCAAACTAGTCTGGTGGCTAGCTATACATCAGGGAACCCTTTAAGAGCTCTGACTTGTGTTAACCAGCTCTGGTGTCCCTTGGCTATTAACTTTATTTTGTACTTTCAGATGCTCACAGCGCTTTAGGCCAGGGAAAGTGACATTTGACTTTGCTGTGTAATAATGCAGGTCACTTGCCTTACTTGACTACCCCAGCACTGAGGCCCAGGGTTCCTGTTTGCCCCAAGTCTGTTATCTAGCCTTGGTTTAGAAATGTGAGGGGTGTGCTTCACAGTGATTGCAGCCATCTCTTAAGCAAACTGCGGGGCTTTCACAGTTACGTTGCGGTATCTTGTCAGGCTGCTTTACGGTTAGCTGCCCTTTCCTAGCTTTTCCTAGCTAACATTTGATACGAGTGAAATGAAGCTTTAGATTTCAGCCCTGCTGTGTTACTGTGGTTCCCATGAGAGCTCCTAGAGCTCCTAGCTGAGATGTAGAATATGCCTAGTTGTTCATGTCATAACTTCCTCTGGTCTGACTATTCAGTGTCCAGCAATAGAAGTGCAGCAGTCCTGGGCTAGGTACAGCAGTATCTGCTGTTTCTGTGGCTAGCCTCTCAGCTTTGACACCTCAAGCATGACACAAATCAGGCTAAACAGAATAAGCAATATTAAACATCTGTTGACTTCTAAAGAAGGAAAATCATATTAGTCACTCTGTAAGCAATCTGCATGATAATTTCAAGAAAACACGAGGTGATTTCTTTCAGAGGAAGAAATAGCTGATGTATCTTTTCTATACACATGAACTAGCTGTAGAAAAAACTAAAAGAGCTGAGCATGGACAGAAGTCTTACTTCTGTGAAGTATGTTTGTTGGAGAAAAAGAAGGCAAGTCACATTGCCTACCATTGTGGAAATTTGTTCCAGATGTGTAAAGTACAACATCCACAGCACTAAATCTTGAGGAGTCCGGATGCTGTTACAGATATTGCTGGTCAAGTGAAAGAAATGTCACTGGAGCATTGTAATATGTCTCCAAAATCATTTTTTCAATTATGTGTAACATGCAGCAGTGGATGACTTAAAAAGTCATCCTAGCTGACAGCGCAGAGGCAGCAGAATCTTATACTCAAGTCCATTTTTGAAGGTGCAGAGTGTACACGTTAACCCTCTGTCTATAGATGGTTGAAAGAAAAATAGAGGCGGTTTGCAGTGGACATTATGCTCTTCTTTCAGCTTGTCTTAGCTACTTTTATTCCAGAGCTGGCTATTGCATGCAGTCAGAGCTTACAAAGGGAAGTGTAGCAATGCATTTCTGCAGACTGTTATGGGTGGATCTAATGTTTTGCATTGATTTCAGTGGATTCTGGAAGCATGTTCAAAGTGAGTTTTTAACAGCGTTTTTCCCTTCCAGAATAAGATCAACACTGATCATATTTTAGCATTGCCTTGTCTCTCTACGTAGTCTCTTGGGAATCTACAACTGTCAGCTGAGGAGAAGTGTTTGGAACAGGGTGAATACAAATGCTTTGCATCAGTTGAGTTAAACATCAGGTCAGTGGCTGTCCAGCCTGCATGTATACCAGAGAAAACTTGGTCTTGTTCATGTGATCACCATGTTATTAACTGAAGTATTAAAGAACTAGTGGGTGTTTTTGTACTGTCCTGCCACGGGCATTATGGAGATCACGACGCCATTGTGTTAGCTACTTAACAGTATTAAGGCTTCTTGCTCACAGTCAATGACAGTAGGGCGTGTGAAACAATGGTTTCGCTGCAGAGAGGAAACCAACACTGCAGGCAGAGCATCCAGCTGGGGCAAGATCTGTAGGTAGCGGTCAACAGCATAAGCAACTGTATGGTATGAAGTTCTCCCAGGGCTTGCATGCTTCTGGGTCATATTACATTGTGGACAACTCTGGATTGTGGATATGCTTTGTGGATAAATAAGAGCCTCTCTGCTCTGCACCCACAAATCCATCACAAAACACAAAAATGACAAAATACCATGCTGCTGGAATACTGTGATGGGGTCACAGGCCCAGCTAAAGAAGATCACCTTGTATTGAATTTCCATGTGACAGTTGCCATTGCTGTTGTGTGTACTGTTCCCCGCTGCAGTCCAGAGGAGGACCTACTTGTGCTGGAGCCTGGGCAGGATGGGAGCTGTGTGTTGTGCCAAGTGCAGGCAACTGAATGTGGTTGGTCTGCCTGCATGAAAGTCGGTAACAGACTTGAGAGCCAAGCCTTCTTTTGTTCAAGATACCACTTTGTTTGAAACATGATGCTGGTTTTGGCCAAGTTCTTACACAGCTGCTATCTATGTAATAGCTGTCAAAATTCTCTGGAGGAATTGAACCTGTGAACTGCTGCAAAGAATTCTGTTCCTTTAGGGTATGTTAATGCAACTGAAAAGTAATCCATCTTAGGTTTCAGGTCTTGTAAAGGAAACTAGAAAATGTACAGCTTGTTTCCAAAAGGTTGCATGTGCCCATGTGTGGGAATGGGAAGGAGGAGAATGTCTGTTCAGTCCATTTATCTTCTAGGTACACCAACTGGAAGGATTATTCCTCTGGCTTTTTAAGATGCTACTACTATGAATTGAAGCCCGTGGTTTGTTTAAAAAGAGGCAGCTAGGTATTGTGTGTATTACCACTGACTGCCTTTGCTCAAAGGGAGTGTGAAATGCTGTATCTGTCATGGCACTAGGATTTGGCGAGGGGATTCTAACAGCAATAGGGAATCTAGGCATTGACTACCTTTTTTTCCAGAAGAGCACTATTGAGTTGTCTTTTCATATGTAAGAAATCCTGCACCTGCTTATTTTGCAAACCCCTTGGTGCGATCCCCTCCTCCGCTACCCTGTCTATTTTCTCCCTAATATCCTTAATGTTAGTTATATGGTATTGATCTTGGCATTCAACAAGCATTTTGTTTGATGTTTTTACTATAACTATATTTTTGCAACTCTCGATTTAGTATTTCCCTGCCTTTCCTTGCCCTTGCTAACAGCAGAAACTCACACAGTTCTGTCGTGTTATCATTTTTCTTCCTATAAAGCGTCTATGACATAGGGACCTTGAAGCCAGGTGTTGAGGCCACAATGCTCAGCAGATTGTACGTACAGCTTTTTCAGGGGTAACTGCTGTAAAAAATCAGCAACACCACAGTGCAGAGTTATGCCTGCCTCGTTGGAGTTTTCTCTTATTCATATAATGTAATGCGTGTTCACATACTCAGTTAGCCACAGTTATTTTGCCTGGCTACACAGGCTAAATTTAAGACCCACACTGAACATTTCTGTCAGTTTTGCTGTTCTGGCCACTATGCTTAATCAAAGAGCTGGAAGGAAAGCTCTCATTAGAGAAGGTTTTTAGTCATACACAAGCCTGTGCTGGGCTACTGGAGGCTTACTGGAGCTCTTGCTTCTGGTTAGGGTTGGTCTGCTTGGCCTGATCTAGGCCCCAGGTAGAATGAAGAGAGAGCAGAGGAGGCTTCAGTGCCAGAGTAAACATGATGGCTAAAGGTGAAGACGATTTTGTTCCTAAGGCTGGTGCTCTGAGCCTGAGGAGGCTAGCCTGCTGTAGCAGCCAAGTACTGTTGTATGCTGTGATGAGAGAGATTGTTGCAAACGTGTAGGTGAAAATGGGAGTGAATAGGGTGAAAAGGGAATCTGAACTGAGATGGAGTGAAGGGGAAAGAGGGAAGATGAGTGGAGTGTACCTGAGATGTGTGTCAAGTTACCCGTAGCGTTCCTAGCTTGGTGACCAGGCTTTGTCAGACATGTCTCAGTCAGTCTGTCCTGTCAGGAATCAGTGCAGAGATGAAGGGACAGATGGGGGAAAGGAGACATAATATAAGGGAGTACATAATCTCACTCAAGGGATGTGTTAAATTTAAGTTTTTGTTAATAGCTTCATAGTGTGTTAGTGTCTGACCTTGCAGTGAGGATTTCTAAGTACTTTGCCTTTCTTCTTTTCCTTTGCTTTCTGCTTTTTATCTTCTTACAGTAATAAAGATGCTCAGCTCCAGAGAGGTCCTATAGGAATTGAATGTTTAAAGCACGCAGCATTGCTATAGGAGGAGAAAGGGAGGAAGGAATGTGAATAGGAAGGGGGAGGAGACTTGTCAGGAATGGTTTTAGGACTGATCAAAGCAGGATGGAGGGAGGGGATAGTCTCTTCCTGAACATGATCGTTTTGTCATTTCAGTAGGCTTTGTCCTGACTCAGAGCTGTGCATCAGTGCTGGGAACAGTGTGCGTTATGTATTGGCCTCTGCTCAGAGGTGCTGATGTCTTGCAGATTGAAGGGAAGGACCGATGGTGCTCCTGCTGTGCAATTAAGAAGGGCTACAGGTTCTCTCTTGTTAGGGGAGGGGGCTCTGCCTGCTTTGCACTACAAGGCTGGGAACAGGAATGGACTGGAACTCAGATTGCTACCAAGGCAGCAGTAAAAGGAATAGCTCACTGCTACTTCTGATCGTGCTGTGTCTACTTTGCCTCGGGCTCATGTCTACCAGAGATGGTTCTGTGTGAGATGACACCAATCTGGGGAGCTGGGGCACTGCAGAAGAGGATAACAGAATGGTTAAAGAAAATGAATGACAAAATGACCAGCAAGGGGGAAATCCATTTCTAGTTCTAGGGTAAAAGGTGATCTGCACCAGACCAATTACAATTTGGTGCCTTTTGTGAGTGTGCAACTGGGGATTTTTATCAGAAGGGTTCCTAGTGATGCTTTTAATCACAGTATACAACTTAAACACTGTGATGATGGCAGGAGGAGTAGACAGGCAGCACAGTATAAGTGTGAGAAGGTGCAGCTGGGAACAATATTTTTGGATTACCTGGAGTAGGTAATTGCCTTTCTAACATGTAGTCACAATCTTACTGTGCTGTGAAAGGTCCCAAGCACACAGCAGAACTGTCCAAAACTTAGGGTTTTTCTGTCATATGTCTTCTTCATTTCTTTCTATGTATCAAGGGAACAGGGAACTTTGTTTTGATGGCAGAGGCTCCTCAGACAAGCTGTCTGGATTGATGTATACAGATGACTTTGTGCTAGAGATGGAAGGTGTGGCTGAGGACTGAGAGGCAGCTCTGGAGGCCTCCTGGGAGCACAGGTCAGGTTGGTGGATAGGTCTGAGCTGAGTGAGTGATGGCCTGTCAGACACAAGGAGAGTCTGCAACGGAAACCTCCTGGGAGTTGTTAAATACAGAAGGGCCTTCCTGAGCTCGAGAAATCCTGGGGCTGCAAATTGTTAGGGGCTGGGAGAATGACTGTTGCCACGTCTGCTTTCTTGTACTTTCTCCAAGGTGTCCATATTTGGTCTCTGTCACAGCACACCAGGCAAGATGGCTCTGTGATATGAGCTACTGTGGTTGTTAGGAGAGCTGCTGCAGCAGTGATGCATGTCTGAGGTAGCTCTGAGTTCTTAGCTCAGCATGCACATGGCTTCTTAGTGATTGACCTAAATATTCCTTATTTACTCTTTTTTTTTAAACAGGGCAGAGAAAGCTGGGATTTCCTGGGGTTGTGTAGGAGGGGGCAGACAAGTTCCTTCCCATTACACTCATACACAAGCAACTCAACATCCTTGGCCAATGAGAGTGCTAAATTTTGGTTAACCGTGGCCAGACAGAGTGGAATATTTGAGCTAGTGGATAACTCCTTGAGTATGCAGAACTTGACTGAGGTATCAGAGCTGAAGATGAAGGTAATGTGTCATGTTTCAGTACCTAAATGACTCAGGAAGGCTTGATTCAGCACTTTATATATTCTGGTTATGGCTTTGTCTCAGCTTTGCTTTAAACTCACATGGCTCACCTGTCTACTAGAAGAGTTAGATCAATAGTACTACAGCTTGTTCCCTGAGATATTTATTCAGTGCTTATTTATGAGTGTGTTGTGAGTCCTGTGCTAGTGCTCTCCAGTGTCTTCCTGATGCTGTCTCCAGCCCTGCTGAAGGATGGGTTCCTGCTCTGTTTAGCTCCACAGTGATGTATGATCCTCTTGCTCCAGCAAAGCCATTCATCTCACCAATACAATACTTGTAGGATTGAGCTTCATTCTAGGTTTTTTAAACTTCTGCGCAAATTGTGTGTGTGTGACCCCCTTGACATCAGGAGGGGGTTCTTCACAGAGAGAGTGGTTGCACACTGGAACAGACTCCCCAGGGAAGTGGTCACTGCACCGAGCCTGACTGAGTTTAAGAAGCGATTGGACTGTGCACTTAGTCACATGGTCTGAACTTCTGGGTAGACCTGTGCAGTGTCAAGAGTTGGACTTGATGATACTTAAGGGTCCCTTCCAACTCAGGATATTCTATGATTCTATGATTCCTGCAGAAGAGGTGAAGATGCGTGTGACCATAGAAACGTTACTGTTCAAGTCAGTGGAACAGTGCTTTTGCTGAGGATCTAGTACTTGCTGAAGCAATGGTTGTGGTATTCATCTGTAGGATCCCATAGCTTGTTGTAGGCAATCATGCATGGAAATAATCTTGGAAATAACCTTGAATATACAGCCATGGTATATCTTCCAAAGAAGTGTACAGCACAAGCATCCTGGAAGGTCCTAGTGTAGCAGGGAGATAGGCAGCAGAAGGGGCTGGCCATGAATGCAGGAAGAGAAATCTTTTATGTTATTTATATGATTATATAGGTAGGGTAAAGTGTGGATGGGAGTACTCAACTGCTTTATATATAAGTTTGTGTACCTATTATAAGGCTGTGGCTTTGCATTTACCTCTTTGACTGAGTTCCTGGTTGTCTGGTCTGATAGGCCTGTGAAACTTCTGAGGAGAAGACTGAATTAATCGCTGGGCGTGCAGGAGGTGAAAAGGCCATGAGTAATTCATTGTTGATCTAGATACTGCTGCCATTGTTGTTTTTTGTTGGTTTTCTGTTCTCTGTGTGAGACAGTTTTCTACCTGTGTTAGGTCTTGATTTATCCTTGGACTGTGAAAACACCGTGCATCCCACCCCCATGCTGCTGTCAGAACAGTAAAGCAGTATGAGATGATTTTGTATCATGTATCAAGAAAGGTAAAAAGTATCTTAAGTGACAGGCATTAAATCCAATAAAAAGGAGACATTCATCATGCATGTGCAGTCATATTTTCTGTCATCTCCTTAGACTGTGAAAAGGTGCTCATGGTAAAGCTTACTTAAAATGCACTTAGTCTTTTGCTGTTGACATTTGGGATTTTTTTCAGCTTAAGATCTCTTAAGTTACAAGGGCATGTAAGGTTTTAAGACATTATTGAGAACAATTGGCAATGCCAAAAAAATTTTTTTGGTGTTTGAATGTGTATGTTTATCTGAACAGCTACATGTAACAAAAGCAAGGATCATTCTTAAATTATGGAAAGGTTAGAGGGGAAACTGAACAAGGCTATATTGAAGTATTAGTGTGGTAAGTAATGAAGTCGCAAATAATAGGTTGCCTAAATACCATCTCTGCTAAGTTGTATTTTCCTTTGGATATATTGTAAATTAATGTTTTCATTTACATCATGGTGTCAAGTGTATTTTGCATGGAAGGAGGTGAAATTTCAGTTGAAGATGGAAGACAGAATTTTTCCTACAGGAAGCTTTTAATATGGGAGAAATACTTCTGATGCTCTAGTGTTTCCTAGAGGCCCAAAATGCGTGATCTGGAGCAGGAGTTGAGGTCCTGTTCTATGTCAAGGTCTGAAGTTACTGTTCTGTTGGAGGAACATTCAACCTTGCTATATCAGAAAGTTAATTAGATGAAGAGGAATAGGAAAGTGCTGAGAAGTGAGATACATCAGAAGCTCTCTGGCTTGGGAATATTCAGCTCCTCTTAGAGGAAGATGTAATGGGACTTGGTAGGAAGGCTGTGACCTGGCCTGTTCCTAGACTTCACCTGGGCTCATTGGTGAGGTGAAGCGACCAGATCGGATCCAGCTTTGCTGTTGGTCAGACCTTCCCAACACACTGCCTTTGTCTGTATCGCTCTACACAGCTAATATTGCAGCCATCCCATTATGCATCATCATAAATGAAGCTACTGCTCAAGTCAAAGGGTAGGAGCTCATGTGTAAATGAACGTTCCTCGTATTCTTGTTACTTACTGGACCTCTGCGATCAGCTCTAACAAGCACAGCGCAAACAACAGCGGTTTAGTTTGTTGCATGCCACTGGGAAATTAAATATCTGCCAAGTTAATGTCACTTAAAATTTGCAATGACACTTACTGCATTTGACAAAACATAGAAAAAAGAGGTTCCAATTAAGCAGAACTTCAAACACAGCAGCCTGTGTGGTTTATTTTGGAGCTAGGATATTCAGAAAGGTCAGTCTTTCAGTAAGCTAACCTCCGCCATTTACAGCGTTCGCTGGAGCTAATGAGCACTTTGCTCGGTTACATAATGGGAGCTTTATGCAAAGAAAATCCTGATGGGGTTATGTAGCTAATGTACATGGTGAAAGCAGCTTTGCTCTATAGATGTGCACTGGGGAAGCATTGTATGAAAAAATGTCTTGTCTGTAATGTCTTCTAAAGACAAAACGCCCATTCTGCCCTAGGAACTGACCGTTCAGAAGATGGTGTTCTCTGGCAAGAGTACAAGTGAGGGAGTGAGACAGGAGGTCAGTTAAGTCCCCTGGGAGGAGCGGTAATCTTTACTTGGAAGCAGTAATCTGAGCTTGGAGAAATCCAGGCATTTGGGCATCGTCTTGCTGGGTCTCATTGAGAGTAACAGTTAAATTTCTTGATGGTTAATTTCATGTCAGGTAAAATAGGCATATCAGGACTTCTGCCCTTAGTGTGCTTGAGCTTTCATTTTGCAAGGAATTACTTGTGCTTATTTTACTTGTAGATGTGGTGCCTTTTACAGAGACTGCAGAACAGAAGGATTGGCATTTGCTGCTGTAAAAACCTGTATAAGTTTAAGTAGGAATATTGCTTTTTAAATTAGAGGTACAAAAAGTTCCGTAGGCACTAATAGCCATTGGAACATTAGTGCCATGGACAAAAGGCAACATTTTTGGCATCTTAATGTTTCTGCTGATGTAATTGGCATCTTAACCATTCTATTTATATAATAGGATGGTGGTTTTGAATTGTGATGTGGCAATAGTGCCTTATGAAAGGCAAGTGGAAATTTATTGCTACATTCCACGTGTATAGTGTATGTTGATAAAAGTCTGGAAGGAAGGTGATGAAGTCTACTGGTAGGTTTATTTGGTAGATGTCTTAAATGTTCATGGTAATCAGCTTCACATAACTTCTGTCAAAAATAATGACAGCTGCTGGTCTTCTGAGTGTCTTTATTTTTTCATTGGTACTGTGCTATGATATTGTGAAAATATCTGAAAATAGGCAGTTAGGCAGAACTTTCATAAATGGTGGTGGTTTTGGTCCCAGTAAACAAAACCATGTTTTTATTTTGTTGTACGACAGATTTTTTTTAATCCACTGTTCCACAGTTCCTTTTGTCTTAGACAAAACACAACAGGGTGGTGATGGCTGGCAAACAGTCGCTCTTTGGGATGTTTACTTTTAATGCAGTCCATGTTTGAATGCCTCTGGTTTTGGCTGAGAACCTAGGAGACCTCATTTGAAGGCCAACAAAAAAAAATTATATGCTGTTTGTATGTTTCTAAAGTTCCCATTTCTAAGACTTGAAAACGAACACTTTGCTATTACAAATTCTCATTACTGTGTTCTACTTCTCTGATCTTCTTGTTACATTAGCTCATGACATCTACAGTGTCTGAGAGGTGTCCAGCACTTGTCAGTCAGTGGTGATTTACTGTGCTGCAAGCTGGACATTTTCTGATCAACAGCGTTTTACCCTAACTGTTTGGTAGTGGCTTCCATTAAAGTGGATGGGGAGATGGGAATGTAGGAGAAAGAAAGGCACAATGAGATGAAGAGGACTGGGGAAAGTTTGGACCCCCTGAAGTCAGCAGTAGTTGGGTCATAGGCCACAGCAAGAATAAGATTTTAGCTTTCAGCTAACGGGAGAAAATTCTAAGGAGAACTTGGAAAGGGGGAGTCTAATCTTTGTCAGGCTTTTTGCTAAAACAGGCTTCCTGGGTCACAGTGAGAAAACTACTTTTTTGAATTAAATACGCCTCTCTTCATATTGAAGTCATAGCAACAAAATGACCTCACTCTCCAATTTTCCTTTTTTTTTCCCTCTTGTAGTTGTTGCTTTAATTTCCTACAATATGTTATTCTTCTTGTTTGGAATCATGGGGAGGAGGGAGAGAGGGGAAACCAACCTGTGTAAAAATTAGCTTTGAGTTATTCCATCTGTGGACTCTTAATTTTGTCATGAAAACAGAGAAGCCTGGCAGGAAGCTAGCTTTTGACTGGCTTCATGTATCCTCTTGTCTGGAACTGGTTAAGAAAGTGTGGCATTTAGAATGAAAGCAAAAGCTTCATTTCTGGAACTCTGAGTGTTTGCCCAATTCTTTGACCATCTGTTTTTGTTGACAACCACCTCTTTGTGTTGTGCCAAAGTTATTTTGGCTTTTATAATCTGTGTATGTGCGTGTGTATGTGTGTACATGGTGGTGCGGTTGTGTGTGTCTGCATGTACATCATTAGGGCTTTACTTACTGGGTAAGTTTGTAGGAAGTTAAACGCTTAAAAGCCGTTATCTTGTGGGGATTGAATTACCAGGACAAATACAATGACAAACCCTGGCTTCCCTTTCTAGAGAGACGCTCAAATCCTGTCCATATTGCTATCCTATCTAAAAGCTGTCAGCTTCTGGTAGTTTTCCTTGTAACTGAAGTTGCGCCGCAGTAGTGTTTGATATGTGAGCACCTGCCTCAAAAATTACTGCTGTGATTAATGGGACTGACAGAGAGCCCAACTTCTGGCTGAGCACAAAGAACAGATGAGTCTCTTCATTTCTGGGAGTTAGAGATGGGGCCTGTTAGGTGGTAACACTGTATTGTTTTCCATTCTCAATGTCAGAGGACAGTTCCTCATCCTGTGACTTCTGTGTATGCTCCTTATACCCACTACCGGTACATGTCAGTGATCTGCCAGAGAAGATGGCATTGAGAACCCCATCACTGAATTGCAAAAGCATTACAAAACACAGCCTTAAAATCTAGTGTGAGACACCTGTGCCCCTCGAACATGTTTGTGTGTTTCCAAACCTGCAGTTCTTCTACATCATAATAAAGTCACAGATTCTCCTTTTACCATTATTTTGAAAGCTGTATTGAAGAAAAAGAATTTTGTGCAGTTTTCTAGACTTAGTTTTTATAGCAGTGCCTTCAGAACTCCTGCTTGGCATGAGAGTAGGCCAGAGTAACATATATAGCCCATGACAGCAGCAAAATGAGGCTAACAAATATCCTACTGAGGATGTGGTATGACAGCTTCATCCATCCAGCTGAATTTGCATTGTGAGTATGAAATAGCTGCGTGTCATGGGCCACTGCCATTGCACACAGTCATTTATTTAATAACTCAGTGCACAGACATTAAAGGGGAACCACGCAACACTTCATTTTGTTGAAGACAAATAAGAAATTGGGAGATGCTAGCATTTAGAAAAGTCTGGGTTGCACTGTTTCATCACCAGCCTGTTTTTAAAATTTTCAGTCAGGCAGTTCCTTAGGTGTAAAACGGACAGGATTTTTACTAATAATGACAAAGGCATGGAGTGTGGTATGTTGCAGGCTGTTTCCATATGTTGTTCTCCTTTGTGCCGAATACCAAGGTAGGCTTTTAAAAAGATCAGCATATGCCCTTGCAGTATCAAGTACCATAGTTAGCTATGCAAGTTGCATTACATGTGTTCTGGAATCACGTGAACCTCGTAGGTTAAACCTGCTCAAAATGATGACAACATTTTTCTCCAGAGTGTTGTTGCTTAATGCAGAATTGAGACTCTTCGTATTTGGTGGCTGACATTTTTCCCAAGTACCCAGTATTGTAATTGCATTTCCGGAGGACTAATTTAAACTAAACAGATGTGGAAGGCCTTGAATTCAAGCTTCCTAAATTCTTAACCAAAAAGAAAAACAGAGAAACAAAAGCACTTAAAACCGGTAGCCACTTCTTAAAATCTGTTTATAAAGGTATAAATACAAACAGAAAAGTTATTGGAAATTTCAACTTATTTTCAGGAGTTGTATTTAATTTGTGTGTTTCAATATGAAAATTAGGTGTTTCACTGTGAAAATTGGGTGGGCGTCACTTGTTGATTTGTACCTTCTAGTGAGTGCTAGTGCAGTCCAAACGGACAACTCTGAAATCATTAGCAAAATTCAAGTTATGAGAAAGGCAAGTTTTTAAATAATACAGTCTAGATGGTGAACTCCTGAACCCTTTGCAGGGACTTGGTTGTGTGTTTTTTTTTTTTTTTTTTTTTTTCCAATAGGATTCAAGGACTCAAATGATTCTCATCAATGGGAGCCTAATCCTAACAGCACCAGAAGATTTTCAGTTGTGTAAGAGTAAGTCATCAGACTAACTGGAAAGGAACACTAACTGTTGTCAGTCCCCTTTAGTATCAGCAGTGCTAAGCTTTTGGAGTGTTTTCTGAACAACTAGGCTCGTTTTAAACCTTCAGTTCTTATTTGCAAAATAGAGCTGTGTGGATGAAATGTCTCTTGGGTTGCTTTGCTTAATAGCACATGAGAATTAAAGGACCTTCTCAGTGAAGCAGTTGAAAAATTTCTGTTCCCTATGGCCTGTAGACAGAAGCGTCTGGAAAAGAGAAAATTAAGTGTAGAGGCTGCACAGAAGTGAGACTTGCTAAAGGAATGGCTATTTCGTTGCGTTACCTTATGTTGAAGTAAAGAAAATCATGCAAAAAAGATGGGCTCTATATGCCTGATTAGTACTTGATGTACGTAAATAACAAAAACATGTTGTGCAGCTTCTGAACTCTCTGCTGTACCTGAGTACACGAACTATCTGTTGATGTAAGTGGATGCCACCTCATGGATTTCAGTGGCATATCATCCCTTAAACAAGCAGAGAAAGGATTTTGGAAGGCATGTAGCACAAAATGATCATACCGAGTTAGGTATAGTTGTATGTTTGTCACCTAGTACTGTTGGCATGTCAGGAAGGCTGATTTTAGGCCAATGTGTATTTCATCAGCCAGGTGTAGCTCAAAGTGGCTCAAAAATGTAAAAGCATGAGAATGTTGCGAGATAGTCAACCAGAAAGAAAAAATAGCATGTGATTTATTTAAAGTGAAGTGAAAACCTTGTGACAAGGTCTCATTTCAATAACAACTTATTCATTCTTCACAATTTGCTTGTAGTTATTTTTTTGTCAGAGCTGATCTCTAAATCAGAGTAGTACAGAGGGAGAAGGTAAAAGCTCTGTCTGCCAGATAGGTGGAAGGGTAATTAGTACACTCATGCATTTGTCTAGTGGAACCCTTTAAATCTTTCTCAGGTGATCGTTAATTTCGGATTGATGTGACTGTATTTAAGTCCTCCACACTCCTTGCTGTAAATGAATCCAGAGCTGTTGTTCCAATGCCGTTTGGAAGGAATGTGGAAGCTGCAAGGGGCTGCTTTGCCTGCAGCACTCGGTCCTGGTGCTGCACTTGTGTTTCTTAAATTCTTTTACTGCTAACTGACCAGCTGGGGCCTTAGCAGGCAGTGGAGTCTGTCTTCCTTACATCTGCAAATCCCACTCAAGTGTCTGTACGTGACTCTGCACCATAGGTCTCAGGCATGAAGACTGTGTCCTCTGTGTGAGGTGTACCAGCACTGTGAGCATTGGACCGTGTATAGCTAACATCTTGTACTTTTTGATAGAAAAACTCTGGGGGGGTGGAGAAGGTAGAAAATATGTTCTCAACAACCAGTTCAAAGGTAAAAAAAAGATATTGAGGATCATGTCTGATGCCACTACCTTGGGTTTTCCCTATTTTAGGGCCAAAGGCTTGTAGGTTTTTTCTCACCGTGTGCATGTGTCAGTGGTACGGGCTCTGTAAACCTCCTGCCTTGGCCTGTTCCTTGTAGCCCTGCTGTTCCACTGCTGCTGGTTTCCTTCAGTGCCATTGCAATGCATGTAGCTTGCTGTATGGGAACAAAGGTGGAAAGATGTACCTGTGGCACATGGCAAGCCCCACTGGTGATTATTTTGGGAGCAGATACATAATTACTCAGTGCAAATAAATTTGTTATGCCTCTGAAACTCAGGATTTGCAGTTGTAGACCAGAGATTTAGGAGATGTGAATTTTGAGCAATAATTTGCAGAAGCTGTCTGGGTGTGTTGTGTGCACGTCTGTTTTAGTGCTTGTCACTAAGTGTTTTTTTGTTATTCAGACCCGTATTCAGGAATACAATGGGACTTGGATCCTTATGCAGGATAACTTAGCTGTGTTACCTGACAGAGAGGCCTAACTTGGGGCAAAAACAGAAGTTTGTGTCTGGAAGGATTTCAGTGGCCTGTTGCCTTTCTTTATACGTCTTTTTGAAGTTTATTGGTAGAATATGTTACTCAGCATAAATATTTGAGAGATAAGGGATCAAACTCTTACAGACCTGAAGGGAAGGTATGTGTAGTGATTTGGGTTTAATTTTTAGCAGGTTTGTTTTCTTGAGTATAAAAGCACTTTGCAGTTGAGCTCTGTGGAGTGACTGCAGGCCTAAAAGGACAGGAGGTGTTTCGGTCGAGGCTTTATTGAGCAAGCAGAGCCGCTTCAACATTACGGTGGCTGTTCAAACAGCAAAAGACTGATTCTGGGAATTATCTGAAATAATCCAATTGGGTTGTCACAGAGCTTTTTGCCACCCCTTTAAATATGGGCTTTTTCTTATCTGCTAGAGTGTTGAAGTCTGTATTTCACAAGGCCTGATTTGAAGCCTGGTGAAATAAGCTGAGACTGTTCTTCTGAGAGTCTGTGGTATGTGACCAACAATTTTTTTCCATACTGAGGAATTGTTGCTTCGACATGCAATGCTGAGATGCCTCTTCAGAGTCAACTGTGAGCAGTCTTAGCAGCGCTGCACTGAAGTCCCCATTCTAGAAGAAACATTCCTGTTGGACTGAAAGGGACAGTTGGAATTATTGGGAGGTATTTGGTGACCAAGCTGCCTTCATGTGGTGCTGTTTGGTGGTTAAGAGATTGTTTTACCTTTTGGTCACCTGTAGGGTGTTGCTGGGGAGTAGCTAGCCTGAATGATATCAGAGTACTGCAGCATTTGATAGGAGGTGCTTTGTAATCTGTTTTAGCTCAGAGAAGCACGAGGTTGGAAAATGCTGCTGTGCTTATCCCTGTCAAACACAGGCTGTGACCTAGACCAGTGGTTTATTCCTGTAGTTCTTCAGAGGTCTTGTTCCTTTTTTCCCTATTATTTTTCAATCAGTTCCAATCTATTTTCTTCCTAGAGGAGATATCAGACATTATTGTTGATTCGGGCTGAAAAGCTTGGCTTTGTTTGTGGAAATGCTGCTCTGAATGTGAGAGTTGCACCTAATCACAGAGTTGGCTTATTTCTTATTTAGCTCACAAGTCTTGACGACTTGAATTCCAGATCTCAGTTTTTTCCAAAGGGATCAGAATTACACCAGAGCATGAAGACCTTCCTAGGTCTGAACAAATTTTACAGGAATATCTACCCATACCTTATTCTGTATTTGTGAAGATGTCTGGTTTTCAGTTCAACTTAGTCTGGTCTTGTTCCTGACTTTTTGCCAAGTTTTAGACTAGGCTGAGGAGACAGAGTGTGGCAGATCTACCTGCAGCTCAGTGCTTGAATTTGCAGAGCCCTTAATAAACAGCATGGTGTATTTGCATGCACGTGTTAGTAACCTGTTGATTTGGATGGGTCAGTGCATGACCTTATAGTGTTTCCAGCTGAGGCAAGCATACCGAAGTTAGAAATCTGGTTTGGATGGGATAAGGTGGTCTGTTAAACAAGGAAAACAAAGGCAGAAGGGCTTGTACAAGGATTAGCAGCCTCAAAAGCCTATGTTTTTGCTTGAACTCAAGGAAAATAAATGCAGAAGCCTCCACTTACTGTTGGGCACTAGCACTCATTCATAATTGCGAACAGAAAGCAGATGAGCAAGTGGAGTCAGGGGAAACTGCACAAATCATGTCTCTCAACTTCAGACTTGTGTCTGAGGCTTCCCAGGTGTTTGTGGTAAGCAGTCTAATCTTTCAGATAAACTGTTTTGGTTTTGTTCTGCGAAATAAAAATAACCTGCCTTTTAAAATCAGTTTGATACTGAGTAATGTGCTGTTGATACTACATTAATATTAAATTCCTCATGGCTTCTAAGGGCTTAAAAAAGTTTGAGCTGAAATGCTGTTTGGAATGAATTCATTAGAAAACAAAACAAGAAAAAACAGTAAGACAGAACAGCTCTTGCAAAACAAAAGGGGAGTATTGAAGAAGGTGGGCAAATAGAAATGCTCTCACTTATTTGATGTGTTCTTGCTCTTTTTTCCGCTTCTGTGGTATAGATAAGTGAAGGGAATGTACATGTACATGATGCGCTCATGTTCCACATCACTTGAATCCATCTGTAAATGTGGAGCTGTTGCCACACATCCCTTCTATATGCTGCGTATTTTGCAAACAGCTACACCTACACACAGACAGTATGAGGCGTTGGGGCTTGGATTTCCAGGATGCTGTATGCACTTGGAGCCTGCAAGCTGTGAAACTGCAGTCGTTCCAATCCTGACTCAACTCATTTGGCGGAGCGTTAGCATTAGGAAGCGCTATCGAGGTGGGGGAGGCAGCGTGAGGGTAGAATGGGTAGGTGCTGTGTATTTCTCAATGGTGTAGCTAATGGTGAGGGTTTTATGAAATTGTAAGGCAAACTATAGTAAAACTGCAGCACAGGGCTCTCACCATGTGTGGGTGTGTGCCTGCGGATGAAGGCTCAAGTGTAAACTCCTCTTGGAAAAAATCATCTCTCCATTTATGCTGTGTTGTATCAGAGTATTTATCTAGGTTCATTTGCACCCCCCCCATGTGCTGTAAGAATAAGCGTGCGTTCTCCATTCTCCCTTCCTCCCTCTCTCTCTTCTCCCTCCTTCCTCCCCCCCCAAGCTGTAGGGCCAGAAGGTGGGGTGGTACCTCAGGATAATGGTAGCAGAAGGCGAAGGAGGCAGACAGCTGGCAAGTTCTGCCCCAATATGCTTCTCTGAAAGAGGCAAGGAAAATGCAGAAGATGTGATGCCTGAATGGCTCACTTTGCAGCAAAAGGGAAGATTAAAAGTAAAATTAGTTAACATCTTGCTCATTTCAAACCACCACACGCCAGCTTTTTGCTCCATGCCCCCCCCACCCTTGCCTTTTCTCTGTTGCTTTATTTTTGAAGGGAAGGAGGAAAAGCCTGGAATCCTGGGATTTTGTGGAAATCCATACAGTAAGCAGTGCTTGTAAAAGAATAAGCTGTCCAGGTAGTGATCCTGTTAGCTGTATGTGTTCTTTGAGACTGGGTAACTGCAGCAAACAGGCAGTCTGCTGCGTTCCTCTATGAGAAGCTTTTATTTGCTTTAGTAATGCGGTGTTATATGAGTGGCTGAAGAAATGGGAGAGAGGCTGAAGCAACTGGAATTGTTGAGTCTGGAAAGGGGAGCAGAGTGGGAACGGTATGGGTACACCCTAGGTAGCCTAAACAGTAGGGAGGTCCTGCCTAGGGGACATCTTACTGCTGTCTACTGCTCCCACATGGGAGGGTATAGAGAAGGCAAGCAGTGGTGCACGTAAACTTTATATGCAAGTGGAAAACGGAATAATATATATATATTTTTTTTCATGGAGCAGTTTCTAATATGACACAAAAAGGACAGGTATTGTAGCTTTGTTAGCTTCTGCTTGAGACAGTCTGGGCAATGCATCCTTTGTTTGCGAGAAGTTCCAGGTATGTGGTGGATGGATTATGCCACCAGACCACTTAGGCTCTGAGTAGAAAACTTCATGCTCGTGTGGCCTTGCCAGTCAGGTCCAAGTCATTTGAAGGTCCAATCTCTGTCTTCTGGGGAGAGCTGTTTTTTGATGAGGTTTTGATTCCCTCCAAGTGGAACTTAAAGGTATGTTGTGCAATGGCTTATTTTATTTAGTGCTGCTACAACAGAATTTAGGTTCTCAATCAAGAAGATTCCTACACCCCCTGCGCTGGATTAGTGCACAGCTGAGTAGCAGAGGCTAGGTGGTCAGACACATTTTAGCAGCAATGGTGAGCATTTTCCTTTAACACTTGGCTTTGCAAACAGTGGGATACTTGTTGCACCTGTCAGTGAAGAAGAGGACAGTAGGTATCTGTCTCTGAGTGATTACTGGGTATCTGCAGAGTTGGAAAGCTCTGGAAATTAACATGGGAATTGGAAATGATGACTAACCAGCCCAGTGTGTGTACAAAACAAGTCCTTTGTATAGAGTTCAGTGAGAAGACAAGTAAGCCATCATACCACTCTGGTAAAAACACAGCTTTTTTTCTCTCAGCTCTTGTAGCTGAAGATGTTTCTGGAGGGTAACTGTTGCTGTTCATTAACTTGAACAAAAACCAGACACATTCCAGTGCTGAATTCTTTCAAAAATTCTTTTCAAAGAGGAAAAACAAAACAAAAAGCAACGCCCCATACCTCACATACCGCTGCTTTCAGTACAGACCATTTATATTAGCAGCTTAGAGTTGGGGGGAAAACGGCTTCCAAAAACTGTTGAGTTTGTTGCTGCTCATGGAGGGATTTTCACACTGCCCTCTGAAATATATGGCACAGACTGTTGCAGGCAGGATTCAGTTCCAGCTGGATGCTACCTCTGATTCTGCTTGGTAATTCCTCCACTGGACTGGAGGATGGTGGGAAAGATGACAACTAGCAAAATTTATCCGCTGTTTTTGCACATAGCTCTGTGCTCATCTTCCTAATGAGACCTTCCTGAGTAACAGGGTGGTGGTCCTCCTTCCTGAAAGCCTGGTCTCTGCTGCAGCTCAAGAGAGCCCAGCCAGCAGTCCCTGTGATGATGGCTTAAATATGGCAGGTGCTAATGGGCTCATCACTTGTTTTTTTACCTTAGAGCTCTACCCTTGGAATAAACATTCATCAGTAATGCTCATTTATTAACTGCTTTCCTCCTCTTAGTTGTCTTGTGTAAGTCAATCTGTAACAGTTGATTGCACTCAGGGTAAGACCACAGATGCCTCTAGTGAGGATTCCCATCCTTGTTAGTGTGGAAGATATGCTAAAGGTTCTGGTCTTTCAAGTATGTTAACCCTACCTGTGGCCACTACAACATGGGGACTTTAAAAGTTAATGGTTAATGGTCCTTGTTAATAGCTCAGGCCACACTGAATTTCTGCAGAGGTGGCCAGTTAATTGCTATTTGAATGCCTGCAAGCCTGCATAGTCTGCTGTGGCACGTGGAAAGGGATTCCTCTGCTTATCTGTCTCCAGTGAACAAGAGGCTGGGGATGCATCTAGGTGGCTGATACTGAAATAAGGGCTGAGAAGCTGTGCCCTGGTATTTAGAAGCATTGTGTTCAACCTGAATGCCCTAAGCTATGTCCCTCCATTAGTTTTACTAAATCTAGTCAACTCTTCCATCACCGTTGTTAGGGCCTTCTGGCTGTCTTTTTGATGACTAAAATGATGTCAAAGGTTATTGCATGCACTGGCATTTTGCTGGAGCATTTGTGGCAGTTGTGACATTGGGATGAGTAAAAGAAAGGCTTGTCTCACCTGATGACTATTATGTGTGGCAGAGATGCTTTTGGAGTGCTCAGTTGCTCAGCTGTGTGTGTATTTCTTCACTGTGAACTACTTCCATCTTGGATTTTTTTCACCGTTCCCACTTATCCTTCCCTGGACCTCAGCATATGAATGTATGAAATTAATACGAAGTGTGCCTTACTTTGTATATTTGCCTGTGGACCTCTAATGGGGTGGGAAAAATAAGTATGTTAATGATTGAGAGTTATTTAGTGCTGCATGGAGCTAATTGCTTCTAATCACTGCTTACATCCATCTGGTTTTATGGTAGACAACAAACCTCTTCATTGGATTTGCTCATTAGACATACTGTAAATCACAGGGATGCTCTGGCACCTCGCATATTGTGCTCCCATTACTCAGGCTGCCTTGTCAAATAGCTGTGAACACAGAATAGTGGTCACTGGGAAGTGGATAGATTGGAGTCCCAGCGTGGGGATGCGCCAGGGAGTGACCCCTTAAAGTTAGCCAGAAAAAGGTTTAAAAGTGCCTGGGAAAGCTGTTGAATGCAGTGGAGCACCACGGTACCTCTGCAGAGCCACAGTTAAGAGTTCCTATGCCTATTTAGGGAGCTTATTTTTCCATGGCTCAGACAGTGAGGGTTGTATGTCCTTCTTGGGCTGAAATGAACCATAATTGATGTTGTGTGGAGTAACAGCGTAGTTAAAAAAAAAAAAAAATAAATGTGGGTTTGTTGTTATCCTTCCAGAGGAAGGACAGACTTCATTTCCATTTAAAACCTGAGATGGACTTAATGCCTGCTCTGCTATTCTGTTTTTTTTTTTTTTTCTCCAAGATCATCTGTGGTCCTGATGGTTGGCTCTGGCAAGAGCTGGGACCAGATAAGCCATGAGGAGAGAGATGAGAACTGTTCAAGTGTTGATGATAGGCTGCTTAAAGCAAGTTTGTTGGTTAGTTAGCTACTGGCCTGTAACCTTAGCGAGGGAGGTCTATTCTAGAGTAAAACATTTTTCTATCTGAATACATTCTCTTTGTCCTTTTTAAAAGAAAAAAAAGACACCAGAGCTTCAGTCCGTTGTGTTTGCATGAAAATTCAGGATGGTTTTGATAGCTGTTTTTGTTGCAAGCAGCAGTCAAATGTCATTAAAACTGAGAATTTTGTGCGTGGGGGAAAGGGATCTTTTCTTAAAGGAAGTTGTATAGGTTAACTACACATTATGTGAAGTAGCAACTTTTAATCAGGTGAAACTGTTTGTGTTTTGTCTCTTCTATTTTTCCAGTATGTGTGAAATAGCAAGAATAAGTTCTTCATTGTTTTAAAGTTCTCTAATAGGCCACTTGATTTCCTTCTTTCAGATGACAGCATGAATAAACATTTAGTCTCTGCTCATAAATAATCTTTTCTGACACTTTACTTTCTGTTAGACATCCTCAGACCTTTCAAGTTCTGTAATGTTTTATTCTAGTAGCTTAAATGGAGGACTATGCAATTCTTTCATACAGAAGACTTATTATATGGAAATGTCTTTTTAAAAGGGGCAGAAAACTCTTTAAAAATGGGCTTGTGGTGGATGGAAATTCAGAAAAGCCTTGCTGTGCTGTGAGGCCTTGTTGGCAAAGATAAAGGGTGTTTTGTTTTGGTGTGGGATGTTCTTGGTAGTGTATAGGGCGGAAGGGCATGTCGTCCTCAAGTCAGCCCCAGGCTTTTCATGTGTTAGCTAGTGGTATTCTGGGTGAGGAATAAGTCAGCTTGGTTTAGAAGTTGAAAGGGTGCTTCTCTGAGGAGTTATAGGAAGCAGCTCTTCACACTCCAAAGAACATGAGGGACTTGGTCAAGACAGCAAGCTGAATGAGCCTGCCCTGTGCCCTGGCAGAGATGGAGGCCCATGGGTCTATGTGAAGAGGAGCACAGCCATTGTAAGAAAGGGTTCTCTCTCTCTACTCAGCCCTCCTTAGACCACATCTAGAACAGCGTGCCCAATTCTGCGCCATGTACTACTGGAGAGGCATAAATGATCCATGGAGAGGTCAGCAGGGAGTCCCTGAGGTATGGAGTGGACTGCTTGCCCTGTGGGAGAGGCAGGGCCTGCTCAGCCTGGGAAGTCTGAGGGAGCTGACTTTCCAACAGCACCCCAGTACTGCTGGGGAGCTCATCAAGAAGACAATTGAGCTTATGGTGATAATCTGGCAAGAGGATGGGAGACAGCAGGCAACTGAAACAAGAGGTTTGGACTGTACACATGGAGAAACATTCTCATAAGAACAGTCAGTCAGTGGAATGAGTTGTTCAGAGGTGGAGCAGTCGTCATTCTTGGAGGTGTTCATGGCCTGGCTGGATGCAATCCTGAGCAACCACATTGAACCTTACAGCTGGCCCTGTTTGGAGCAGAAGGTTGGATCAAAGGCCTGTCATTTCTGATTGGAGTCATCCTGAGATCCTGTCAGTGTTGCTGCTTGAAGTCTTTCTGTGCATCTCTGTTAGGTGTGTAGGGTGTGAGAATTGTAACAGGCATATCGAAACCTGGGTTTTGCATACCTTAACAGTGCTTCTGTAAATCTTGGTGCTGAAACAGGTGGACAAGTGCCCTGACTACAGCAAGATTTTGGAAAAAATGTCAAGACCACCAAGCTATATAAAATCAAAAAACTTTTCCCAGTATATTGTAGAGGGCAAGATAATCTTGAGGAATGCGGAATGCTTCTGGATTTGAAGTTACTGCAGTCAGTGCCATTTCAGTGGTTCCTCTGTATGATTTCTCATTGCTGAGTCCTGTATACCCACCACACCATACAATCATATTTATGTTGTTAGACTGTCTCTCCAACAGCTGGAGCCTAGAGGATGTGTTTTGTTGGAAAGCAGTATGTGACCCACTCTGTTGTGAGTGTTGTACTGGTTGTGATGTTAACTGTTTTCATATTCACCTCTGTACATGGAGCTCATATGAGCTGCTCCTGAACATAGATCAGTAGCCTCACTATTGAGAGCTCTGTAAGTGGTACCCAAGTGAGATGTATTATGATACATCATTGCTGTTACGCTTGCAATGAGCCATGTTAATTTCTTGGATATGAGATTCACTTCCTTCTATGAAAATAGCTCCTGGAAGCCAGCATTTGCCTTCCTTATTAAAGGGAACTGTTCTGACAGGAAATGAGACATGATTTTTTGCCTGTCCCCATCCCTTCCTCTCCTTTATGTCAACTGGTGTATTTATCTTTAATCAGGAGCTCTTACATTCTGCTGGCTACATCAAATGCTTCTTGTGACAGGAACTTCTTCGATGTCAGGTGTAGAAACACTGGTCTGGGTGGCATGAAAACTGCAATTTATGTTCAGTGTGACAGCACAACCAGATGTCCTGATGGTGTTTTCCAGGAGCACCCTATCCACAAAAGGAGGAATGGATTATAAAACTCCCCACAAACAGGCTCTTCCATTTTTGTCAGAACAGGCAAGTCGTGCAAAAGAAGAATGTTTTCCTCCTGATGTCTTCATAAGAAATCAACAGCGGTTGTGAGGTTTCAGTTCATCTTTTTCAAGACCAACATAAATAATGACCTAGAGAAGCTACCTTACACAGACTCAGAGGTGCACTGTCATCCACTAATCATGGCGGTCCTGCCAAACTGTGTCTGGTGCACCGTGATGGATCGGCGTGATGTGATGAATGGCATATGCCTCGGCACTCTATTAGAGCGCATTCACTTCAGGAAGATTAATGGCTTCAGGTTGTGCTGGCATCTTTCAGGACTCAATGTTTTAGGTTGATCCATCCATCTTCCACACATCAACAATAGCATTGTATGCTCAAGTCAAAAAACATAAGGGTAAATTAAACATTTCCTTCCAGATAGATGGAGGCTTTGACTGACTCGTGTACCTCCTGTTAGCAGTACATTTTGTTTTCCAACACAGAAGGCAAAGAAGGCTACAGAAGCGTTAGTCTTGCATAGAAATTACTCTGCTAGCTTCCTAGTTGCTGATCTTTGTTCTTAAATATCTGTACTCCCATCTTTCTGCTTTCTGAGCACTCACAGCAGGTGGCAGCCTTAGGCGTGCAAAACAAGGAGCCCAGCACTGTAGAAATCCTTTGGCTGGCTAGTAAGGACCAAAAAAAAAAAGTATAAAAAGTAGCATTAGCTAATTTGAATTTTGTAATCTCAAAGTTCTCAAAGCTTTTAAGAAGCTAGCGCCATGAAACTGAGGAACTTGATGATTTTAAAAAGCTGGTCAGAACTGTTTTACAGTGCCATGATTCTAGGACCTGATGCAGTAATAATGTGAGTCTTCAGATTCCACGCTGAGGAGCAGAGACGGAAGGCACCAACGACCCTGGTATTTCTTGCCAACAGGATGTCTGTAGATGGAGAATTGTGGCATGGGCTGGAATAGCATGGGGAGGCAGAGTCGAGAGAAACTGTGGGAATATGGGGAGAGAAAGGGACAAGTGCATAATAGGAGTGTGTTTTATACAGAAACAACTGACAGGGGAGAAGGCTGAAGGTAAGGCATGCTGCATGGATAATGGCAAGTGAAAAAGCCAATCTGGTCTCTGACTGGTGGCAATTCCCAGAGGAGCAGAGAGATTAGGCAGTGATAATCCCTTGGATTCCGTACCCTTTGTGGTCCTGCATATATCTTCAATTATTGATTGGCCAGGAGAAAACCTGCATGGACAGCCAGTTGCTGGTTGTGTTTGCTTACATCTGCATCCCCCTTTTTGGGATGTTCTTTATGGAACAAGAGGATTCTGACTGGGAGCTCCAAATGTTGCACACAGCTGTTGTGCTGCGTGCTGCACATCAGAGAAACCTTGCTGCAGTGCGTGCATCCAGGGACAGCTTTCTCTCAGCTTTCTGCTTTTGGAAAAGGCAGTGAGTTTGGAGGGGCTGTGAGGAAAGGTAGTTATTGGCAGTGAAGGGCAGTGGCTGTCAGAGGAAGGACAGAGGAAAATGCAAAGCAGGAAGGTAAAAATACTGGGAAGATGAGAGACTTAATATGGGAAATGTGTGATGAAATGACTTGTGCTTCAACCCCTGGCCTGTGGATTGCACCTTGGCAGCTCTAATTAGGTGGCTGATGTGCGATTGCTTAGAATCTCAGTAATAAAAATAATGGAAGTGTCCAGGAACCTTCAGTCCGGATCTCATATCCTCCTTTGCATGAGAAGCCAACAGGGTTTGTTGTGGATTTAGTGATATGTTCCTTGCTCTCATGGCCTTGGTTCTGTCACTCAGACAGCTCTTGGGTAGATGGAGAATTGATTTTTAGAGAGGGATATTCAACACAGGCCTAAAGAAAGTGACAAGAGGTAGTTGTGGGAGGGAGTTAGATGTGCTAGGGGAAGAGGTGAATGCCCAGAGAAGGTGGTAACGATTTCAGAAGGAGTAGGACTTCCAGACAGACTATGAAAGCATATGGGTTGTGTGCACGCAGCAGATGACAACATTCAGTGACTGGTGCAGTGATGTTTAGCTGATTTTTGTTGTTGTTGTTTTTGTTGTTTTTCTTTTTTAAAAAAAAAAAAAAAATATCCCACATTCTTCAGCCTGCAGAAGTATGAGGCTTTCTTTTCCATCCTGGCCTAGAGCTGTTACAAGGCCAGCCGTAGGGAAAAGCCTGTTCTTTGAGTCCTGAAAGTTCAGAGATGCTGAATGCTTTGGGAAATCAGAAATCAGATACTTAGTTGTCTGATTGGGGAACAAATACTTGGGAAAGTCCCCCTGTGCTTAATGATGCAGTTTGTGTATCAATGTATTATCCAGAATAGTCAGGTTGGGACATGAAAGGCTTGTGGATAATGCTGTGGTTTTTGCATCTCGACTTTTTTGTGGCCAAGCATGTTTTCCTAGCCAAAATCAGTCAATACTAACATCCCTCCCAGGTCGCTGGATTGAGCAAAGCTCTGGAGTTCCTTTTTTTTCAGTCCGCCTGTCGGGCAGTCTGGGCTATTGGAGTGAATTCCTCTGCTTCTGCATGCAGGGCTTCTGAGAGACTGCTGCCTACACTGATGTGATGTCCCTGTCCCCTGCTCCTATTACGTGGTATTCAGTTTAATAATTGTGTGTAGATGGCAGACTTGCTGCCAAAGCCCTGTGCATCCAAAGTCATTTGGTGAAGGAGTCCATTATGATCATGGCTTGCAGTGATAAATTCCCTGTGATGGTAGCAGCTCACAGCAGCCTCCTCTCGTAATGGCATTCTGCTCTTGTTGGCAGGGATCCCTGGGCACGAGACACTGCCCTGAAATAGCAGAAATGATGAGAACAACAATAGCTAGACAAGTCAGGGAGATGGAAAAAATAGGGAGGAATTTTAATAACTTATTATTTGGAAGCATTGCATTTACAGGAACTTGTCTAAGAGATGCAGTCTTGCGCTGGGTGTCCCCAAGGCTAAAAAGCAATGAGCTTGGAAAAGGAGAGCTAACGCCTCTTCTGTGACATGCATGTTGTCAGCTTTTAAACTTTTTTTTTCCTCCTTTTCTGTTTTGTTCTTCTCTATTAATTCTGGCCTCTCAGTTGTGCTCTGAGGGCCACAAGGCAGCTCTTTCTTTTTCTCTCAGTAGGAGCCCTAGGCCAATCATTCCCTGCAAAATAACAAACTTCAGGAGAGACGGGGAGAGTTGATGTTACATCTTTTGATGATTCTTCTGATACAGTTGGCATGAGGAGGCAAGGAATAAGTTTCTGTGCATGAGGGGGTATGTAAGATTTTGGAAAATAGATTAAAGGAATGCACCTGTGTTCCCTCTGTCATTTCAGAGAGACCTTTTGGAAGTTTGTTTCAAGACAAGGGGCAAAAGGGGCCAAGGTGGCACAAATCTGAAGAGCAACTTGCAGATAATGGACTTGGGCTAAATCCTTTGGACTTCTGGGTGTTGATTTGAACACATGGGAGCTGCAGAGCAACACTTGGAAACATTTTTACCCCGTCTATGCTAATGTAATTATGCTCTGCTCATAATTAAAGCAGAGCAAGTTGCTTGGCTTGGACCAGAAAAAAGTAGGGTCAAGTCTTAAGTTAGTGTTGAGTTATTAGAGCATAAAATAATAAGGTTATTTATGGTAGAAATGGCTCAGTATGTGTAAAATACTGTGAAGAGAGGTTCTTGATATGCCAGTGCTGTTACCCAAGACAGCTATTAGGTTCTGTGTGGGCTTTCTGCACTGGAAGAGAGAGTGGAGGGAGGCTTTATACACACACGCTGTAACAATGGATGGAAACTTTACTTTCCTGTGTCTCTCATTGTTCTTCTCAGAAAGTCTATCAGACTGGCTCAGGATCTATGGCAGAAACCTGTTTGAATTCGTGCCATCAGGTACCGTGTGACCATGCAGGTCTCTGTGAGGCAAATAAATATGCAGCTTTAATTATCAGGAAATGGTTAATACGGATGAGCTCATTAGATATCAGTCACTTGTAGTGTGCTATTCTGTCTCCTAATTGTTAATTGTTAATTGGCTGCTTCTCTATTTGTATTTCCTAAGGGGAGGGGGGGGAAGCCCTTGCTGCAAATGTGGCCCCTGAGCTGCAAAGTGCTCTAGGAAGGATGTTCGTGCATGCTGCAGAGCCAGTCCTCTGGCCTGGCTGATGTGGGGTAAAAGGGCAGTCAGTGCCTGTCTGCTCCAACGTGGCCTGTGCATGTCTTAGGAATTAAGTGGTGGATCACTTAAATGATCCACCAAGCTCCCTTGCTGACTGTTTTCTGCAGGCTTGTTACCTGATCCCTGTGCAACCCACAAGCTGAAGAATTGCTGTTTTTGTCTGCTACTTCGTATATTTGTGAAGGTGGTTCTGTGCATGGCTGCAGGGCAAAGCAGGCATACTTGTCTGCGAACTAGTTTATCAAGTGTGGATAGCCTTTTTTTCTTTTTTTTTCTTTTTCACTGTGTTATTTGCTAGTCCCTTGCTCCTTTGTCATCTGCCTTGGCTGCAGTATAACCATAAAACGTTTACTGCGAAGCCATGAAGAATCCATATGTCCATTTGATCTGTCAGGCCACCAAGAAGCCAGGGCTTGTGGGGTAGCATAAGGATATCTGAAGGTGACACATGCTGTCATTTGATGAACAGAGATGCAGAAGGGGATTCTGGCAGCCACTACCTTGGCCTTGACAACTTGTGATGGTGACCAGGTGGGGTGTGTTATCTTAATAGTCTGGAGCTCTTGTGAATTATTTGCTGATAGATGTAAACAGCTGTTATTCTTGGTAATGGAAAGCAATTAGAAACATCTGTACTCTTGGCGATGAGTAATGCCTCCCATCTTCACTGCTCCCAAGTGCCAATTGGAAATAACTACATCATCAGGATGGGGCTGGCAATTCTACACTGCATTATGGACAGATGATTAGTAGTGAGCTGTGAAGAACAAGAGGTGAAGTGCAGTAGAAAGAGCCTGTACCTGTTTTTGCATGTTTATTTGCTTCCTCTTCTGGAAAAAGCAGTGCAGAGTCGCTGTTCTGGTGATGCAGAGAGAAGCAAGATGCCCTGTCAATCCTCAGCTAACTTGATATTCAGCAGCCGTGAATTGCTGGGTCTTCTGGAGCTGTAAGTCCAAGACAAAGACATGACTGAACACTGTAGTGAGATATTGTTTTCATCCAGCTTGCTCTGGTGATCCTGCAGGTAGCCTTGATGCCTCAGCACAGTGGGTATACCTCTATCCCAGGGGCTTGTCCAGTGCTGAGGTGGACACAGGAAAAAGAAAGGAACAAAATTGCTTTGGATCCCGAGGCTGCTAGTGAAGTTTATCAGAGAAATACTTCTAAGAAAAGAACAGCAAACACCTCATTTTATTGAGGTTTCGGTGCTTGAGTCTGAGCTACACTAAGAATTTGGAGCTGAACTTTGGATACCTCTGCAGTTCCATCTTGTGGTGGCCCAGATTCTCCTGTCAGACTTAATTCAGGATCTCTGGCCAAATTCTTGGTTGATATTGCTGGAAGTGTCCCCTGAAAAATGGGGAGTTCGTTGGCAAGCGGACATAGGCATTTGTTATAGACTGCACTGACTGCGTGGCAGTTCTTTAACAAGAAAATAGACACAAAGTGCCTTTTCTGTCTTAGAGGGCACCTTTGGAAAGGTGAGAAAGCGAACACAGTGTGAACAGTGGTATTTAAAACACAGTGGATGAGGAAAGAAATTAACTAGGAACCACCTGGTTTAGGAAGGTTGTGTTCTCTGCACACTTCAGACCATCTTGCTTCCAAGTACTAAGGCACTGTACAAATCCATGTGCAAATAGAGAAACAAATGGGTGTTTGGTCCTTATTTTTCTGTACTGGTAACTAGTGCAGACCTGGGGAACTGTTCTGCTGTAATGGGAGAAGGAACAGATGTGATGTTTCTGGATATCCATTGTGCATTTTAACTGTTTTTCCCCCTTTAAAATAAGGGGCCAGCTTCATACAAGGAGCTTTGGATGCTTGATTGCAGCTGTAACGTGTGACTTGCCTACTGAGGCGCGTGGCCTTGAGGAATCCACGTTATTGAGGGCATCAGAGAGACTTTTGCTTGCGCTAGGTGCTACAGTACTGTGCAATAGTATGGCTTAAATTGAAGACTTCCAAGATTAATTTTGAGTTTTAATATTAAAAATTAAATAGAATGTTTTAGCATAATGACATAATTTTAAATCAACTAAAAATAGCATTAATAATAATCACGTTAACTCTCTTTTCATTAGAATAAGAAATTTAACGCTAAATTATTAAGTGATCAAATTTATGAGGCATGAGTTAGTAAAGATTTTTTACCAGTGTAAATCATGTGATGTGATTTCTGTCCAGCAACTAGTGCAAATCTACATCAGGTTCTTACTATATCAAGTTCTGGGAGACATGAAAATGCCAACGTTTTGGTGTTGTAATCACTGACAAAATCTGGCTGTGCTGAAGGGGGATATGCCTTACAGCTGTTGGATTAGCTCTCTAGGTAAGATGGTCAGATGATAATAAAGGATATAGAAGGTTAGAACTCAAATGAAGTTGAACAGGAGTTTGTCTTAGAAGCTACTTTTAGACAAGGCTTTAAAAGGTGCTCTTCTTTCTGCTGAAGTGATAAATGCCACAGGTGCTCTGAACTGCATTTGTCAATAGGTGACTAGGCACCGTGAAAGGAAGAGCACGACTTTTCTAGATGGGGTTGGCTATCCCAAACACTGGTGTTTGATTGGTGCTACTGTGATAGCACGCAAAGTACATGCTGCTGGATGAAGGATTAGGATGGGCTTCAATTACTGTGTTTTACTTCACAGATGTCATAAAAAGGCATTCTTCAAACCTATTCAATCCTCCAATGCTGCTTTTCCAGAAGGGAATTACAGAGCAAGATTCAGAGAAATCTGCTTCCATGTTACTTAACAGAGAAGAATATTACAGTAACCTTTTCTAATCCTTTCATTTCAGGTTTGATTTACCTGCTACACTTTGTTTAGCAGTCTCTGTAGTTTTACAAGATTAGATATTTTCATGTCCAGTCCTGGAATGGCTGTGATATATAAGATGCTCTATGATTATTATATTTTGAAATCTAGGATTAACCTGTGCTTCTTGATTAAAAAGATATTGTACAGAGATTGGGCAGGCGTTTAAATTCTTGCCTAGCTGTGTGTGGGTCTCTCCTTGCTTGGAAGAAAGCAAAAATGAAGTGATTTCTCTGGCAGTACAATAAAAGAGTAGTAGAAAAATTATGAAATAGAGAAGGTAAATTATTTTTTTAAACTCTTATTGACAGTGTGTGACTTCAGTAACAGAGTGAATGTGCTTAAACATTTTGAGATTTCCTTTCAAACAAACTAAATGGCTGACAGCAAACAGGTCTTTGTTTATTCTCTTTGAATATCAAAAGGTAGGACTACTGAATGTTTGTATGTACATATGACTCTGAGGGTGGGATCAGCTGCCTCTGGATTTACTGTTTGTAGTATGTAATTGAAAGCCCCTGGTTTAAGGCCTGCACTGGAGTGGGTTCAGCAAATAGTTCCAAAAGGCTTCACTTTTGCACACCATTTCATTTTTTTCTACTTTCTTGGGAAGATGCAGATGCAGAAATCAGATGTTAAACCACATGGTGAGAGCAGATGTGTTGTGGGACTGTATTGTATCCCCCTGCAGGTCTCTCCAGGGGTCAGGGTGCAAGGATGCCTGCCTCCCATGGCAGAACAGAGCTTGGAATGCGTGTGGATAGAAACTGCACCTCAGGAAGACTATGCTGCACGATACAGTAACATTTTGATGTATGTGCTTTATAAATCCATATTTTATATATACCTTAAAAAAAAAAGTGTACGTGTTGAAGACAACACTGTCTTCAACCTAGTGCAGAAGTAGTTGGGCCACAGATCTTCTACATGTACATAAAGAATAAATCCATATATGTTGATTTACACTTAATCTAAAAGTACTGTGTTCTCCATGTGGGGGGTGGGAGGGAAGTGACTCCTGTTAAATATGTGAGAAGAGAATGGGAATTGAAGGGCATCTCGCAGCTCTGCAGATGCAGATTTGTGTCAAATGATTGAGTCCTGGCTGAGTTGGAGCATAGCCTGTGAAACAAGGCCAGAATTTGCAAATAGCAATAATGAAGCAGTTTGTTTAGCTCTCTTGCTTAGGAAATCACTATCAGTATTATGTGCTGTCAGGAAAGATTAGCAAAACTAAGGAATCTCCAGGTTGATAAATAGGAAGATTAGGCAGGAACAGTGGGAAAGCTACTTAGTACTCAAGTCTTTGCCATGAGAGCCAAAAGAAAAGCTTTTAACTAAGCGCATTTGGAAGGAACAAGCCTGAATTGCAAGAAAAGATGGCATAAGGAGGGAAGATGACATCTGGAACCCAAAGCTTTTAGTTGCTTCTACTTGCTCTTGATGGGAACTTAACAGGAAATAATACCAGGAAGAGGCAGCGAGCAGTGCTCCGTCATTCTGGCTATGTGGCATGGTAAGATTTCATGGCAGAAGGCTCTAGCACTTAGAGGAAGAGGAAAAAATGAAACCTTTGAGGTAACCAAACCTATGCTATGCCATTAGTGATGGGTAGTAAATGATACAACAACACAGATTTAGCAAGAGATATGTTCGTTTATGTTGTCTTAGTCATTGTTGATTTGATAGAAACATTGTGTAACCTAGTCTGAGGAAAGCTGTCTATATGGTGAGGTGGACTTTGCAAATGTAAAAAGGACCCTATAGGTTTAAATATAAGTAGACACTTAAAAGATGGTATCACTGTTTATAGTGTGGGGACCCAAAACAGTGATCAATTAAATTTTTTTTTTCCCTAATGTTGTGCTGGGAGTCCTTTACTGAAACACAATTAAGCTTCTCTTTGTTTTTTGGTGTTCAAAATTGTCCTTTGTATCAGGGTTTGTGCACGTACCTACTTAGGAGCTGCCCATGCAGTAAGGTAGCTTGCTAGTCTATATCCAACTGTGTTCATGCTCCATTTTCTATTTACAATTGCAAGGTCTGCTTGCTTGCAAGGATGCATGGAGCATGAGTCTTGTTCATTCCTGTGAAAACTGGTCTTCCTATTAAAATGAAAGCTTGTTAATTTCAGTGTTGTAATCATTGCAGTTGGCTAGCTAGCAAATAAAAGGAAATAGTAGTTGATGAGTGAAGTGAGATTTTGGGGGTGTGGTTTTTGTGGTGTTTTTTCCTCATTTTTTGGCAAGCTAGGGTTTTGGGACAGATATTCCAGGCTAGATGTGTTCTTGCTTTCTCCCAGTACTAACGTTGAAAGTGACAGCAGTCCTTTGAGAACAAGGGGGGAAGAAGAGGGGCTCCTCATCAGTCCAGGATGCTTCTCACAATTATCCATATTTGAGAGGGCCCCGGTGTACATGGTTTCCGCACATAGCTGTGAAGTGGCTTGAGCATGAAGCTTCTCGACACCATCTCCTTTTTGTATGGAAATTTCCCTGAGCAGTGCTTAATGAGACAGAATGCCCACCTGGTGGTGTGTTTGTGAGGCATGACTGTGGCTCCTCTCCTGGCATTCAACTGTCATTGCTTTCCAGGTGTCTTATTCTGGCTTTGAGCTCTCTTGATTTCTGCGTTCTCCAAATGGTTGAAATCCCAACCAGAAACAATTGGCCATGAAGGAGACTTGCATTTTAGCATAGATGCTGTGAAAGCTTGCAGTTTTGGAGGGAACCTTGCAGTTCTCAGCTTGTGTAGTGGGGACTATCCATTGACTGTGTTTGATTCTACATGCTAGATGAGATATATTGGGGTGTCTGCTTCTGTGGATTCTTGCAGTTCTTGCACTTTGCTTCCAGAACTGTACAAATGGAAGGTTTGGTTATCCTTCAACTTTTTCTCTCTCTGAAGAGTTTCCTGAGGCCAAAACCAACTTGCCAGCCCGGTTGCAAGAGGAGCTCACGTGACCCAGAAAAGCCTGTCCTCTGCTCCCACAGCCAGTGTACCATCTGTCCCCAGGGCGTGCTCCTGGGCTTTGTGCCAGCATTGGATGTGTTGCCTTGCTGAGAGATTGCTGGATCTCTTCAGCTCCTGGATGTCATAGAGGAGGTATTTCAGGTGCTGGTTACAGCTGGCAAAGTGTGGTGGGCCAATGAGAACAAGAACCAACAGAACAGCCTGGAGGGTGTTTTTTTTTCTTTCTCTTTTTTTTTTTTTTTTGCGTGCTTTCTTAACTTGCTAAGAAAACTTACTTGCCCTTTACAGGGAACCTGTGGCTGTCTGCGGTGTTTTTATGTGGAAGTGTGTTACAGTATGGCCTCCATACCTAACTGCTTCCAGTGTACTTGAAAGAAAACACAAAATCATTGGAAGCAATCAGAACACAGAAGATGTGAAATACAGTGTAAAACGAATAAAAAATCCATCGTTTACCACCATTTAAAGCTTTCACGTGTTATCCTCCAGATGATAGAGACCAGCAGTCATATTGGAAGGAATTCTGTTTCTACAGTTCAGTTTCACTGCTTGCTTTTTAAAGACCTGCTTTTTAACTTGGTGATTTAACATCACCAGTCATCACTCTGTGTACATGGGGATACAGCAAGGTGATAAAAGGAATGCCTTTGAAGTTTCATATATTCTGTACCTACATGTAACCCTGAAGTAATCCAGCAGAACATTACACTGAGTGGTATGGCAGCCCTCTATCTTCTTGCTTCTGATGAGCAGACTGAATATTCCGAGAGAAAATAAAGAGGTGGGGAGAACGATCCCAGAAAGGATGCTGCAATCTGGCAGAGGACAAATAGTAGAAAGTGTGAGTGTGTTGGATGCATGATGGTGTACCTATAGCTATTTGTGGGCCTGAATAGTAAGTCTTGTAACTGATACCAAATAATAATGCACGGTTGTCATAATTTTATTTTCAGAAAGGATGATAGTGGGTACGATGAGTTTAGAGATTAAGCAGTAAAGAATATGAAAAAGGATTTTAATCTTCAATTTTGGTAGGGTTACCAATCCTACTGAGCGTTCTCTTTGTACAACACATGCACATTTATTTGTTCAGATTTCACTGTTTTGTTTATCTCCTTGGTAAATGACTGTAGGTAGAGGGGGTGAAAAAAAGCCATCCCAGCCTGTTATAGTGAACCTGTGATTGCTTGCAGTGTTCACATGTGGGCCCACGTTATGGTATGGCTTCCATACCTAACTACTTCCAGTATACTTTGCTGTCTTGTTTTTTTTGCGCCAGTAAGTTTGCTGCTACAGGAGGCTAGTATTTTATCCAGCTCTCCAAAGTAGCAGGCTGGATTTTTGGACCTTGAATAGTCTCTGCCTAGAACTTGGCATGGGACTGTTCCTGTTATTGGTTCCAATGCTCATTACCTTTCTTTTTCATTGCTGAAATTCTTCTGTTTCTTACTTATCTTTTCTATGGTCCTTAGTCTTATCTAGATCTGACTAATCCAAATGATTTGGTATTATCTGCACAGGTCATCACCTCATTTCTCAGCCTCTTTTCTAAATCGTGACTAACAACTGTAAATAACCTTTGTCTTTGTGTCTTGGGGCACCTCCTTGTTAATCTTCTGCCATTATATTAATTGACCATTTGATCCTAATCTCTCCCTTGCCCCTCCCTTCATCCCTCTGTCTAACTTGCAGCCAAAATGTCTCTGTGCACAACTGCGTAATTTTCCTGGAAGGTCTTATGGGGAACGTGGAGGCTTTTCGAAAGCCCAAAATAAGATGTCATCACATGGCATTTCATCAAAATAGAAGATAAAGAGCTATGATCTGGCATGATTCTCCACGGTCTGTCCAGGCTTACTGATGATTCACTGCTGTGACTGCCACAGAGGCTTGCGCTCAGTCCTTGACTGCTGGCTCTCCCAGAGGGGAGGACTGAGGTGGGGGAAGAACTTGGAGAGGTGTTCACTGTTGGGGTAGGGGATGAGAAGGAGTGGGGAAAGAAACAAGGTTTTTCTTTCACCTTTGTGCAGTTGTTCTGTCAGCACATGATAGTGGCTTCTCAGAAACAAAGGTGGAAGTGGAAATTGATTTAAGGTGTTCCTAACAAATGAAAGAGATTTATGCTTCAAGATTGAGTGTATCAGATTGTCTTCTGTCATTCTCTCTCACCATTTTGGTACCAAGCAGATTTTAACAAAATAGCTTCAACTATTCTGTGTTTTACAGCAGCTGTATTTTTTGAGAATGGAATGAAAAGTTTGGGTTGTTTTTTCTTCTCTCCCTCAGCACTAATATAACAGTCCGTGTTTTAAAGGCTAGGATTGCAGGACATCTGCATAGGTAAAAATAAATCTCTTTGGCATTTCAATTTGCCCCATCGAAATCTTGTTTTTATGCTCAAATTCTAAGGAATTCTGGGAGCTTCTTCCATTATTGCCACCTTTATGAAAGCAGCTGTTCTGTCAGTGCTATGTGTTCTGTTACTGATCATGAAGCAGAGGGATGTTATGGGAGGTTGGGGGCTAGCACGGTTATTTCAATCTATTCCTTATTCAACTGAGTATTACTGATTAAATATGTCAGCTCTGTGGCTGTTACTCATTCCTGATGGCTGCATGAACTGGGTCTGTTACTCTTAGAAATGGTACTTTACTCTTCTGCAAAGCACATGAATCTTATGTGACAAAACTCTTTGGAAGGCCAGCGTGCTTTTCTTTCATCGAGGCACTGTCAGTGGTCTATTTCAATTCCTATCTCTTTCCGCGTATTTAAAAAAAAAAAAAGGTAAAATTCCCTCCTGTTCCTCAAGAGGGAGGTGATGGAAGAAGAAAAAACAAAGAAACTGTAGAACAGGAGGAGTTGATGTGACTTGGAGTGCATTACTGAATTAAGTCAGTCTAAATGCAATGTATGGGGGCCAGATTATCAGTTTTACTGGGGTGACAGTTGCATTAAATGAGTACTTCTATCGAAACTCATGGATGGAGGCAACGTGGTTCAGAGGACAGGAATTTGACTTAGGAGTCAATAGAGCAGCCCAGGGAGTCAAGTGGCAAGCACCCTGTCCTATGGCCTCAAAGAAGACCCATCGCCTTTAGGTGTCTTGTCGACAATCTCTTAGGTACTGACTTGCTGAGTCTGTCAGTTCTTAAGGTGGGAGTAGCCTCACTGGACAATGAAAGTATTGCTGTCCAGGTGCCAAAAATAAGGTTTAGGACTTGAGTTTGAGTGACACTGTAATAACAACCACGTATAGATTATCTAATACTGTGCCATGATGGTTTGTTTCACAGCAAAGGGACGGTATGGAGTTGGTGGCAAAATGTGGAACGCTGAATGTTCTTTCTTCACACCGCTGCCTCCTGCTGAGCAACTTGATGTTGGTAGATGTACTGTAGATGGTTCTTGGTGGATGCCATGTTACATTGATACTGTCTTTTCTGCTCTGGAGTGATTGAGGTGGTTTTTTTTTGTTGTTGTTAGCTTTTTTAAAAAAATGATAGATGCAAGGATGGGAGACAGATGGATAGACAAAAAGACAGGATCAGATACTAGATGAGTTACAGTTGTAGCCTTAATGCATGTGCTGTCTTAATGCTGCAATATTAGCACAGCATCAGAGTCCCTCTACATCTGCCCCCCTTCCTCCAACTGTACCGATTTATATGAAAATTAAGATTACAAATTAAAACCAGGCTATCCTGGAGTTTTCCAGTTCATCAGCCATCCAATAAAAATGATGTCGAGCCTGTATGCATAATTCCCAGAAGATTACTTTGTCCTTACAGCTAAGCTCTGTCCCTGATATAAAAGATCTCTATCCAGTTTTATTGAAATAAAGAACTAACATCATAATCCCAATATTGAGGTATAATCTTCATTATCTCCTGACCCTCTTGAGATTTTTTTTCTACCACCCCCATTCTATTCTGCTTCAGATTTATTTCATTTATAATCCCTATGTGTTTACCTTTATTCGGATAGGATTATAAACAAAATAAATAAAAAATCTCCCCCCCAACCCAAACAGCAAACCATTCAGTTCAGTAATAATTCCCTAAGGTGTTAGGCTGAGCTATTCAGCATACAGGTCCTGTTACACCAGAAGAGCACTGTCAAAGAGCCCTCCACCAAAGGAGTGCGTTTCCCCAGCGCTATTACAGCTGGCTTTCTGCTGGCGTTTGCTTTCTCATTGAACCCCCTTGGCTTGTGGGTGCAGCATAAAGGTGAAGGGAGGCAGCAGGTCAGAAGGCTGTGTTGGTAGGCTACGCATGTGAAGCGTACCTTCTCTGCTCCATGGTATTTTATTACTATGATCAGTGCAACTCCAAGACAAAGAATTAAAAGCATCCAGTGTGGTTTTGGTGACTTGGCCAAACCCTGTTCAGCTGAGGTGGTTTTCCTTTTTTTTTTCTGCCAGAGCGTTAATGACCATAGGCTCTGTCTCAGGCTGTTAACTACCTTAGTGGTCATTAAATAATGGTCAGACTGATTTTTTTTCACAGATTATTCTGTGCTTTTTTTTTTTTTCTCTCTATGGGCAGAGCAGCATTCCTGTGCTGTAGGAAGGAAAAGTGGTAAGAAAAAACTCATTCCTGTCTCTTTTTTGCTTGTCAAATTAGGGTGCTGTTGCTGTATTTTGTCAGGGTCTAGTGCTGCGTTGGAGGGCTGACACAAAATCAGACTGCCCAAAAGGAGGGGAGGGCTTTTGGAGGCTGAACTCATTAATGATGAGGAAGTCTGAAGGAAGTGTCTTTTCTGTGTATCAACACAGGGATGTTTACTTGAAATTAGGAAGAGAGGAACCTTCTAAATAAGAAAGTGCAAGTGGAGGAAGGTGTTGGTTTGGTGTTTTGCTTGGTTGTTATTGACCTTATTACTGACTCTTTGCGGTTGTTAACAGAGTGGGGAGTGATTATGTCTTGGAGAAGAGTTCTCCAGGCTTGCAAAGTTGTTTCCTAGTAACAGCTGAAGAACTCAAAGTATGGCTTGTAGTGAGCTGCCTGAATATTTAAGCTGAGATTTTAGAGAAACATATGAGGAAATTAGACATGCGAGCTTGCTTAAATAACCAAGCAGTGTAGGCATCCTTAAAAAAGCTTAGGAGGAATTTCCCGTACTGACGTTGGTATTTCAGGTGGTCTGTAAACGTCCAAGTAGCCAAGGACCTTCATGAGCACAGTTACTGGTTTGTGCATCCAATTCATGAGGCAAGTAAAGTGACTTAGCACTGGTTTGATAAGTCAGTGGCAGAGCACTCACCAATGTCATTGATGCTAGAACTATTCCAATGAGTTTTCCACATAGGAAATGTGCATTGTACAACTTCATGGCAGGCTGGAATTCAGAGGCATTTCACTGGCTTCTTTAGGCACTTAAAGTGCGAGTGACTGATATGCTGCTGATGCTTAAAGATCACAGAGGAGCAGGCCAAGCATGTGAATGCATTCATCTCTTGAGACCAAAGGTAGGAAAATGGTATAAACAAAGTGAGTTGGCACTGGTAGTTGTTAGCAGAAGAATGTGGCTTCTGAAGGTGAAGAATGTGGTGTGACTTGGTTAATGCATAATAACTTGAGAGGAAGACAAAATTTCATCAGGCTTGGAAATGTGTTTAGCCTGAAGTATCTCTTCGCATCTTGAGAATGCCAAAGTGGGGATCAACTTGGAAATAGGAAGGGTTTGGATTGCTTATAAAGTAGCAGAGAACAAATGTAAAGGTAATCAGGGAACAAAAATGGTCTGGAGGTGTTACGAGAAGGGTTCTGAACTTCCCAGGGAATAAAGGATTTTCGTGTGGGTGATGAAAATACAGAGCTTGCCCCACACTTAAGTTTAATGGTCTCTATGTTGAGTTGGGAACAAAGCTCGCGTCAGCTCTGGAAAACTGTTCAGGTATCAGAATTCTCATCTAGACACCTGGTTCCTTGTGGGGTCACATCCTAAGTAAGGTTATAAAGAAGCTGTTGATTTTAATCCAAGGCAACAGCATTTAATACAGTACAGGGCTGTAGTCTCAGGACCATTATTCTTCCAGACTAAGTAATTCATTCAGTGGGTCATGTTAAAATGAGCAGCAAGAGCATGTCAGTCAGTTTCCCTAGTGAAAAAGGGCATGGCGATAGTTGTCTAGTTAAGGGCTATGTATATCCAAAGTAAGCATGCTGTAGCGTGGGAAGATGGACTTCATTTCCTGGCTATGCCACTGGCTTTCTCAGTGGCCTTGGTGTTTCTGAGTTTTCTTCCAACGTATATGAAAAGAGGTAGGTTGGGAATAGTGCTACTCACAGAGAAGAACTTGAAAAATCCAAAGGGAAGATTGTAGAGAAATAAGCATACTTGACATAAGAGGAGAGAATATAGTCTGCTACAGAGAAAAATCATGTTGCATTACTAAAATTGCTGTGATTCTTGTCCTGGAGTACAGTAAGTATGTACTTAAGAAGAAATCACCCAGGTAAGCTGAGGTTATTCCTTCTGTGTCTCCATCTGCTAAGCTGATAACGCAGAGACATATTGACAAGGGCTCAAGGAAAACATGAAATATTTCATCAGTAAGATTACACCACACAGAGACAGATGTTGGGAAGCCGTAACATTTAAAAATAGAGATAAACACATGCTCGCAGGAGGGACAGAAAGATTATTTTTTTTTCCTGCATGGGCTGAGTGGGAGCAGGGAGAGAAGAACAAGGAGATGGAAGAGGTTGTAGTAAAAGGCAAAGTAAGGGCTTAAGGAGTTATTACCTGAAGGCCAGCTAAGGGGTGAATCTTGCTACATTAAGATGGGGAGCTTTATTGGGGGTAAGGGAGTAAAGTGAGCTTAGCTGTTCTGTGGATTTCCTGTGGTGCTGTTTGTGGCATTCTGTTTTCTATTCTCTAGTTGTGGGACTCTACTTTTGAACTAGTCAGAAATAAGAGAGAGGTGAGCAGGATGAGGGATGGCTTGACTTTTGGAGGGGGGTAACTAAACAGGAAGCCCACTGGTGGAAGTCCTTTTCCATGCTACGGGTAGCTTGTATGTCTGATTCTGTTAATAAATGCAGGTACATGTCTTTGAGTGTCTTTTGACTTGCTTATTGGGGCTGTTGTGTACAACAAATGCTTGGTCAGCTTTATCCTTCTGAGTGTTTTCTCTGGCTAGTAAGACATCTGTGGGAAAATCTTTGTGTGGAAGTATCCAGCTCTTTAACGGGAAGCTTTGCAGTTCTTTTCTGAGTATAGAAAAGGGTTATTTTCCAGTGGGGGAACTCTGATAACAAAGCAGAATCTGTGGATACAGCTTGGACCATCTAACTGCTGCTGTTACTTTCAGGGTTTGTCTTGTTGGTCCTTTGGTTGACTGAATGGAGCATGAGGTAACTTCGTACCCATTGGCCGAGTACAGACAGCTTCCCTGAAACACCACTGAGGAGGGATACTTCTTAACTTTATCACTTTGCTGATAGTGTGATGGATGACAGTGCCAGGAACACTGTGGACACTATAATCTCTCAGGTTCCCTAAAGGTGACGTACATCACGTGCAAATGTTGCCATCTGCAGAATGCTCCTTTACTAAGAATTGCCAACTCGGCTTTAAGTGGGAAGCTGCTATGACAAAGTGATGGTGTCACTTTGCAACTGGCCCTTGAAAGATTGTCCTTTCACTTCAGTAACCATCTGTATAGTTCTGTGTGCCTGCTGGAATATTTGTTGTCTTCGGCTGTGATAGGCAAAGAAAATAATCTTTGTTTCTTGTGCTAAGATTTACAAGGCAAAAGGGCTTCTACAAAGTTGGTCCTTCTTGGCCAGGGCAGAGGTAAGTTTGGACCCAGAGCACAGTCTGCAGGAGTAATGTGGGTGGAAGCTTTATGAAAATCCAACGTTATAAAGATAAGTTTCTATGGGTTTCTTTCCTTCTCAGCATGAAAATAAGCCTTATGTTTGCCTGTCATTAATCAGTTGACATAGCAGGTGGAAATAGCAAATTGCACACACGGTTACTAGCAGCAGTAGCTTAAAGGAATTGAAACATCAAAAATGGATGCTTGAAAGAATAAATCCCGAGGTTGTGTCAAGGTCAATGGCCAGGTGTGATATGAGGGATGTATGAGCAGGGGTTGACAATGCATTATCTTAATTACTTACAATTGTGTGATTATACAGTAACTCTTGCTTAGATAGTTTGTCACCAACTGTTGGCATCAGCATTTCTGCTTAATGTCACTTGAGAGGAGAGGAAGCAGTGCAGGGATGGCTTGGTATGAGGTTGTTCTGCCATGGACAAAGATTCTGGAAAACTAGAGGAGTCTTCATTGAAATGAACTGCGAGCATTTGGAAGACAAAGGATACTGCAGGCGTAGGAAGAAGAAGCAGGGGTGGCTAATAGGATAGGAAAGAAGGAAAAAAAAAAAGCAAGTGAGACATGGATTCTCTTTTGAATTTTCCCATGGATTTTATAGGAAGATGCCTTAGGCATGCCTCTGCAGTGTCCAAACAATCTGCATGCTTGCAGATGTTCTGCCAATACCCTGTGACACTCAAACAAAACCACTCGTTTCCTTGCCAGGTTAACCCACGAGGGTTAACAGCATCCAAGTGGATTGCATGCCTAGCTCCTGCTAAAGCAAGGGGGAGTCAGGGATGTAACCTGCTCTGAAAATCTGACTAGTTAGACTTGTCCATAGGTACCCAAATGTTAATTGAGCTTCTAGTGTGTACCATAACTGGCTTCCATAGACACTATTTATTCACAATGGGATGAAAACGTAGCAGAAGAGAAGATGCTGAGGTCTGGAACAGAGTCAGTTATTTTGCTGTGGTCAACCTACGACCAGCTGTTAACCTCTTCATGTGGTCTTACTGCACCAAATAACTCCAAAGCCAGTGAGAAGACCAGTAAGCCTAGAAAAAGGCCAAAATCCGGCTTTTATTTACAGGTTCCCATCTTTTCTTCTTTTCTCCTTTATAAAGGAAAGGCAGCATTGTGGAAGGCACGGTCAAGACAACAACCTGATGCAAAAGAGGAAAACATACATACAGTAAAGGACAGGAATGCTCTTAGGAGACAGGGCTGGAAAGACTAGCATGCTTAGTCGTGGGCAATGGCAGCTATCTAGGTATATGTTAGGGACACATGCTGTTTAAACTGAGACAAAATGGTCACAATAAGAAGTGTGTATAAGCTAACTGTGAGTAAATTCACTGGAAATTGCGAGCAAGATTCTGAGTTTGAGGGGAATCAAGTTTTAAAACTGGCAACGGGAGATGCAAAGATGAAAAATGTAGTTAGTATTAAGTGAATTTGTTGATGTGATCATGGGGTGGGATAGCAAGGATCAGTCAGACCTCAGGTAGCCTCAGGTGGCTTCCTGATGTCTTGTTTTGTGATATTAATTACTTAATAAGTTTGTCTTGGGATCCTTCTTTGCCTTTCAATTGGATGGTAGGTAACACTACTCAGTAATAAATTTGAGGGGTAAAAATGGGAAGAATCGTACACGGATTCTGTTAAAACAACTTGACCAGTGAGCATTCAAAACCCATATGTCCCCTCCCTTTTAGCAGTGTTAAAATTGCTGCAGGTGTTTGAAATGTATAGTTTGTGGATATCTAGGGTAGGGTTATAGTTGGAACCTAATCAAGTTGTCAGTTGCAACTTAGTTTGGTATTTCGTTATATCATTTCCCTTGTAATTAGTTGTCTGGTGAAACTAAGGGCAGTCTATTTCAGTGAGTGCTCACATAAACACTTTGCAACTTGGTGCTTGAAGGACAAGTCCAAGAGAAGAAGTGTGAGCTAGCACTGGCAGTGCACCTGGTCAGAGTCGTTTGTACCCCTGCAGCAGTTGCGTGGCTGTTAGCTCCATGGGCTGCTCTGGGCTGGGGAAAATTGTCCTTCATTGGCACAATATCTTTAAACTGACCCAGCTGTGCTGTTCTGCTGAACCAGATCAGTTGAATATTGTGACACCTCCCTCATCAAAGAAAGCTACCTTAATCATTAAAATCAATTTGTCAATTGAGTGTACCAAACAATTCAGTCTGTATGTAGCATTGCAAAATGTGCTTGTGCCTCTGCTCTGGTCTGTGATAACCCCTCTGCCTCCTGCTTTGTTTTTATGTCTCCAGGCAAATCTGGATGATTGCTTTCAAACTGAAGAACCACTGGGCTATAATAAATTGCGTCCATGTCCTGGCCATTTGTGCTTAAGTGCTTGTAATAGCTGTTCCAACATGGATGACCAAACTGCTTTATTCACCAAGTCTCAGTTTGTCCAGCTCCAGTGTAGGCTAATTATATCATGTTCTGATGATCTGAATGGAAAGCTGAATAGCTGTGTGAGGCTGGTGATACCACAGAATCGGAGAACGGTTTGGGTTGGAAAGAGACCTTAAAGCCTTTCTAGTTTCAGCCCCCTGCCATGGATAGAGATGCCACCCACTAGATCAGGTTGCCCAGGGCTCCATCCAACTTGGTCTATATGAAGGATAATTTAAATTGTGGGAACATAAATACAACTTAGTGATAGCTATGTATAGAGAGATGTCAGTAAGTAACTTGCTTCTCAGCTAAAAAGTGTTTAAATAGCTTAGACAGAAGATTTTTTGCTCTAACATAACCACAGGAGAATTAAAGGACTTGAGAAACAGCATTTTAAAAATGCTAATAAACTGACAGCTATTTTAAACTCTAGTGCTTTGCTTAAGTATGGGTGTTTGTGAATTGAGTTGTTACAGACAATACTGTAAGCAATGTGTTCCCCCAGCCCTTTGGTTTTTGCCAGAAGTTTCAGAATCTGTTCAGGTGCTACACATGGGCTTTGGTAGTGTGGGTTATCTCCAGAGTTGGTTGTGGGTAAAGGGCATCCCTGTGTGGAAAGTGGAGTGAAACAAGGGCAAAGTAGCCTGCAGGCCATAGCAATCAGCACAGAAAAATAATGCAAACCAGAAAGCCTCAAAAAGATAAAAATGTTTATTTGTCTTGCATCCCCACAGATGTACCCTGGAGATGGTACATGGGTGTACTTAGGAGCAACTTGCAGTCTAGAGGATAGACAGAGTTTTTCATGAGAGGTGTTGTGTGAAAATGAAGAGGGAGGAACAGCTTAGCTGCATGACCAAAATGTCAATTTGCCTGTCATTAGTAAGCTTAGTTAGAGCTAACTCAACTCTTGGATTCTACCTGTGGCAAGTCCACATCCAGTGTACTGTGGACCTCTGGAAGAATGGATTGTGTATGTTTAGATGAACTGCTTGTTTTTTTCTCATAATAATGCTGCCAGTATTTGAGTAAAGTCCCATTTGGAACAAGGTGTGCAGCTCTGGCCTAAACAGATGACACTAAAGATGTAGCATTCTGTGGAGTTGTTTTTTTTAAAATGTGTTCCCTGTATCTACACTAAAGAAGCAGTGTCAGTAGAGCCAGCAGTATGGACAAAAAGGTTTGAAAAGGACCATTTTTGTCTGCCTTTGGCTGTTCTTTACACTCATTCAGGCTTTCTCATCCAGATGTTGACTTTACAGGTTGAAGATGCTGTTCTTGTACTGCAGAACACAGCTGCTCTCTTTCTATATATTTGAGGTAAATCACCTGGGTCATCTGGTGTGCATTAAAACTGATGGCTGCAAGCCCTGTATTCTCACAGAAGGGTGGGGCTTCCTGCAGGTGCTGACTGGTTTTGATTTTTCAAAGAGGGTCAACCAAGAGACTCAAATTCTAAGCATCCTGCCTTCCTGAAGCCCCAGAAATGACACAGGGAAGTTGTTCACAATTTGACAAGAAAGGTCAAGTGTTAAGACTTCAGGTACTGGATTCAAGCTAAATGGAGGCAAAATCCAGGTCTGCTACTTCAACAGGAGTTTTCTGTGAATGGGAAAAAAGGATTACTGACTAGGTTCATTGGAGCTACAACTGCAGCTCATGTGTTGCTGTCCTATGAGGTTGAAGGCTTTAAAGGCAGGGGGAAAATGAAAAGCATGGGTTAACTTGGTTCCCTGCTTTCTGCTTTTTATATCAGGAGAGATGACAAAATGGAACCTAACATGAAAGAGTTCCTGGGGAAAAGGAGTGGTACCTTTGGAGTAAGGCATTTAATTAAGCTACTCAAGTGAAACTCATCTGCTTCCAGGATCTGCACGTGTCTGCAGAGAACCCCAAGGGCTATGGAGTTGTGCTGTACCTTATTAAGTGGCTCTTGATGCCAGCGACCAGTGCAGCTTTAAGCATGAGCTTTTGTCTTGTCCCATGACACACCGCCTTTTTCCTTCATAGTGTGATTTTCTGTAATAGGCATCATTGCCTCAAGCAGCCTGTTTTGGCCAAAGGATTGCATTTATATTGGGGATTAATGCCCAATCAAAATTGAAGGTATTCAAGCAATAAGCAGGTGTTTTTTTTTTTTTTTTTTTTTTTTCCTGTTATTTTGAGTATAACCCTACAAGGGAAGGCTGTAGTAGTTCAATTCTACTGCAGCTTGCTGGAGCATATAGAGACATGATCACAGCTTTCCCTGATCCCAGTGCAGGCACTCTATATGCAGAACAGTTCAGCAAATCAGTACAACACTATAAATGTAGGTGGGGGTGTCTCCTTTGGGAAAGCAGTTTTCAAGTAGCACACTGCCACTTGCAGACCAGCAAAAATGATGCTTATTTTGAATATTGGCCTTCCTCTGCTTTTTGGCAGGTTACATCTCTCTTGGGTTTGCATGCTGTCTCAGCTGTACCCTGAGCAGCACAGCACACAGGAGAGGTGCAAAACATGCAGCAGTTGGAGGCAAGATGACACCTTGGTGACTAGTCTCCTGCCTCACTTGGCTAATGTAGTGGAACTGCCACTCCTAATTAGAGTGAGACGAGAGCCATGGTGGTTTGTCTGGAGAATTGTATTAGGGTTGCTTGCTGTCATCAGAGATGTGAGGACACATACCCAAGGAATTTCTCCAAACAAAAGGCCTCTTGCTCTTGAGATGGGGCAAGCCCAGGATGTTTACTTATGGAGGACTGTTGCAAGGGTGCAGGCCATATCCTGACAATTTGCCTAACTAGTTCTCCTGTCCATGTTGGTTTCCCTTAGCTGTGCTGTGCTACAGTGATGTTCATGGCCACATCACATTTTTAGGGCTTTTATAGCCACAGCTTTCCCCATAGTAGCTGCATTGGCATTGTATTGCTGGCTTCCCATGTCGTTCTTGTCAGGTGCTCTGACCTGTGGCACCCTGCTTTAATAAGGTGGCAGGGTTGCTCTTGGCTGTTTTCAAGATGAGCACTTGTGCAGTGGGAATGTATCTGTGGGGATTTGCTTTAAATGGCCATTTTTAAAGCAGTTTTAAGAGCAGCTTGGGCAGGATTTAAGTTTAAATGTTTTTTAAAAGTTGGTCATCTGTCTCCCTCATTCCTAAGTTCTTCATACAAACATGGTTGTTAACCATAAATGTTATGGCAGCTGCTTAATAGCATTTCTGTCTACCTCTAAACTTAATTCACCATGGCTTTCCTTCTGTCAGTGAAAGGTATCAATGTAAGGTATGTGCATACTGCTAGAAATCAAGTGAACTGGTTGCATATATCACCTTTGGCTGACTGCTTCAGCCTGCAAAAAATGTCTGAGGTCATAATATCAAGGCCAGAGCAATCCTGAAGCCCAGGAAAGGATATTCAAAAAATCAACATAAGACACATGGATCGCTTTGTTTTTTACTTTGTACCTGCCAAGAAGCCTGAAATCTCTCTGTATATGTGTGCCGAAATTACTCCTAAGTGTGTGTCTTTGTTTAAATAAAGAAAATGTGGAGTAGTTGCAGAAACAAAACTACCTGCTCATTAGTAGCTTTGTTTTAGAGTGCCAGCATCGAGCTGGGTTAAGCTGGTGCCTGACCATTCATGCAGAACTCATGCAGGATACATGGGGCCAACATGTCGGCAATTGTAGAGTGATGCTGTGCCCCTGACCTGGTTGTACTAAGCCCAGGAATGCGTTATTTAACAAAAAGTGGGGTTGTGGATTTTCATGGCTACATGATTTGATGGTCTTCGCCACCTTTTCCTGACTGCTTCACTACAAAGCACTGTAAAATGAATTTGTGGCATTCATCATTTCAGATCTGGGTAATGAGTCATTGCTGAAGATGCCTCAGGCAGCAACCTGGTTGGAATCGGGGAAAACACAGGGCTGTGTTTGGGAGTACTGGGGAGGAACACAAGCAGGGGCTGTTAGAGCACTGCTGCAGTGCCAGTCATGTCTGTGAGGTAATGCTCTTTGAGACATGCTGATAAAGTGGTACAATTGAAAAGATCTTGCCTATTTCTTGTTAGTGTGTAGGTATTTCCTGAAAGTGAGCCTGCCCGTTAAGTGTCCATAGGTTACACATCCCTGATGATTACACGTGAGCAACATGTGCGTTCTCCTAACCTGTAGTTTCTAGAGTTTATGTTGAAGTAGAGCAGGATTAGGATGTGCTGCTTCTGGCTGTAAGCTCTATAGAGCACCAAAGCCAGACGTACTGAACTGATAGGGTTGTAATGTTTTTCCAGTACTGAAGTGGCTTATTTATAACTATCTGATGGATAAACAGCTGGGTATTGAGTGCTTACATCAGTCCCACCTCATAGCCCGGGTATCATAGCCCGGTTCACAAAGAAACACACAGCCTTTGCCTTTCCAGTGTAACGATATCCCAGGTCTCTGTTTTGTACCATCTTTCTCTTGAAATAGACTTCACACTGCACTAGCAGCTTTAATGTATCAAAATACTTTACTGGAATCTGGGGTCCAGAGTAAGTTTGTTAGTCTACCTCAGGGGTGAAACTTGAACCAACTGCAGCATGTTGTGGTACCAGGAGGTAAGAGGCTCGGTGTGCAGGTAGTATGGAGGGAGCTGTAAAGGTTCTGGGTAAGCAATACGGGGCAGTCAACAGCGATAACCACCAATTATTTTTTCTAATGGAAAATTTAGCTCAGAAATAAGGCAGGTATTACAAATACCTTATGGTCAAGTGTGCTGTAAAAATGAGTGATATTACCAAAAAAATAGCCTATTTTCATAACTAGCTGAGAGACTTTTGTGCTGCATTCATGTTCCAAAACCATTCGCCTTGGAAACAGGACATTCCAGTAGTTTCTGTACATTTGCCTAGTTTCATGAAAGGTCTGGGAAAGATCTAAAAAGGTAAATTGGAAAACATAGTTCTAGTGTGAAGTGTTCAGTTGGATCTCTGTTGGAGTAAGAGGAAACCTAATGCATTAATTTGACACTGTGAACTTGTTAGTCATAACCATCAAGGAGCAGGAACTTAGGCATGAAAACCCCACAGATGTTTTATCTATTGAAAACTTAATTTATTATTCACGTAGAAATTCTGGGAGGCTTGGAAAGATGCTGTCTAAGATTCTAATTGAGACTCCTTTAAGAAAATAAATCAACTGTCTTATATCTCAGGTTGTATTTTTGATGAGAAACACTTTGACAGTAAACAGTGCAGCAGCAACAGCTTGCTGCAAGAGCCGTGAACATTTGTAAAGTTGCCCTACCTGAAAACAAACTCCAGAACGAGCCTGTGTCTTGAACCTGACATAGAAAAAGAGCTTCAGAGGTGGTTGGCCCAATCTAAAGCCAAGGTCCTGAAGGAAGGTCTGCAAATGGAAACCCGCCGGAAGAGGGCTGGCTCGGAGCACTTCATTATTATGAATGCCTGAATAATGCTCATGCTTTGTCATTGCTCACTTTTATGGGGGGGCTGGCTTTGAAAGCAGTATATTCTGCAATGGTTTTGTCATGTATCAGTGATGATATTAACAGTCTAATGCTAAACAGGTTCTGAGGAAATGAGGAGGAAAAAAAAATGACTTACTATATTTACCCTGAAACAAGATTCAATCTGCCACTGTATTTAATGCTATATTTTTCATTATCTCACAAGCATATGTTGGAACCGCTACAGATGATGAAGTTAGCTGCTGGGCAGAGCTATCATCAATGCTTTCCATCTTTATTTTAATAAGAGGAACGAGCAAATTGTTTGTGACCTTTGTCAAGGGCTTCCTGGAAGACAAGAAACCTAGCTGCAACAGAATCACTAGCCTGGAGCCCTGCTGAATATTCAAAGCTTTAGCCCTGAATAAAATGTGCTGTAACAAAGCCATTGTCTGATGGAGCCATGTCTACCACAAAAGAAAAGAGATCTAATAGCAAAAGTTAAATCTTTGCTTTATTCTTCCTTAAATTTCTGGAACAATATCAGCAATATGCTGTTTTGTTCAACGGCTCTGAAAATGTACATGAAGGCAGGAAGCTTAAAATCGCATCTCCTTGACAGCTGGCTCATCGTGCATGCTGCTGTGGAAAAAAAAAAAAAAAAGTGGTCTTTGGGTTTTTTAGGGAAGAAAAAGCTGACATATGTGCTTCTGGTATGTGTCACACAAGGGTCATGTCCCCTATGGCAGGCAGCATTTAGGACCAGGGCGATGCCATTTTTAGCTACCTCAGACAAAGAGAGCCTTCTGTGAATGATATGGGGTTGAGCAAGTAAGAATGCTGAGGCATGAGTAAGAGGGCTGTACGTGTTGAAAAACAGGATAAGCTAAGAGATGGGGTGGAAGATGTTCCTACAGGTTCCCCCTGTGCAGTCCCCCACTTCTCCTCCCCACATCCAGAGCATTGTGTGAAGGTATCACAGCTCTCTGTGGGGTGCATACTCAGAGTGGTTTTGATCAGATAGGTAGAAACAATCTCTTTAAACAAAAAAGGGGCACTATGGCTGTGGTGATATTTTTGTTCTGATATTTTTAGTTTTACAATTCTTAATAGTTTATGGAGATGGAGAACGTACCAGATGCCATCTTCTGATTCAGGTATAGGCTTCACAAGTAGCTTGAGACAAAGCACTTGGTTGTGAATATCCATTTGAGCCAACCTCTTACTGAATTCAGCACTTCCAAGGACCATTTCTTGTATAAGGAAAGTAAAACATAAAGTAGAAGTGATAATATCTGAAATAGGAAAAGGCAATACCTGCTGGAATTCTGGCAGCCAGTAAAACTCCTGCTTGTGATGAGGGGAATCCCAATGCCATGACAGCTCCTTTGCATGACACTGGGAGCGGAGCTGGGTGCAGGCAGTGGCTGCAGAGCTTTGCAAGTACACAAGCATTTTAGTTGGCTATTTGTGCAGTTGGATCTGGAGGTGAGGGATAAAATCACTGGGTGGTTAAGGTACTGAGAAAGGCACTTTAACAGGCAGGCTGTGTACCTCTTGGTTGTGATTCGGAGAGAACTATCTTAGCTACACAGTGTGCATGCCCACCTTTGGGTTCCAGACTTCTTGGAAAGCAGAAATAAACTTGGGTTGCAGTTGCCATCTGGACACCCAGAAAGTCATAAACGTTACAGGATTTGTAGACAGCAAAAGCAGACCAATGATTTCTGTGTTATAATTGTATCTCTGTGACTTCTTTACCCATACTGTGTACTTCACTAACGATGTTAAATTTGTGTTGGCTGCTTCAGTTACTTTTTGAGTTAAATACTTGATATAAGCAAAATAGGTACTTTACCTGTCCAGAATAAAATGAGAACTGTTGTGTACGTGCCTGAAGAAACATGTCCCTAGCTGTTACTTCTGCAGATGGTGTCTGACTTGATGTCTGCACTTCCATCAGATGGTACATAAAGGTCTTCTGTGCACTATGTTCATAGTTGTGTGATTTGGATTTTGGCCTCAGTTCCAAATTGATTTCTGGAATCTTAAGTTATTTCTCTTCTGTCTGTGGTGCTCCTTAGATGCAGTGATACTAGTATTTTCTTTAGTGTAGTGTTGTTGCTGACTTGGATTGAAATCCCACATTGAAATGTGGGCATCTAAAGGACAGTTGGTGGTTTGGGGAGGTACGTGTGGAGCTCATGACCCTTGAGCCTGAAAACATCGTCACAGAATGACAATACTTATCCTCATATTGGGGTAATGACACAGCAAAACTGATGTGTTGTGTCTCAGTATGTGTGGAAGTGGACTTCAGCGTGCCGAGGAGCTTTCCCTGGCCTGGTGTACGTGGGCTCCGTTCCAGCAGTGATGCACCACGGCCATCTGATGGAAAGCTGCGAGGCGGCAGCAGCTAGCGTGCTGTGCCAAGTCATTCTGCATTTTCTCCATTTCCTCTGAAGTGACTGTTTTTCTGTTGGCAAAGGGGTTCTGTAAAATAGATAAGGAGAAGCTACCCTGAATTTGTCTTGCGAACAAAGCAGTTGTGACCCACAATGATGAAGCTCCTTACATCACTTGTCAACAGTTCCTTCTAAAGACTTAAAACATCCCTGGCACCTGTGAATTGCTTCTGCCGTTTATTAGGCTCGTTTTCATGTTCGAGGCTTCAGAAATAGCATGTCTGAAAACCGGGGGAGTCTACACAATTATTTCTGGCATTTGCTAGCATTAATGCTTCTGTGGAAAACCATCTGGTGGAAAGCTAGGAGTGCTGAATGAAAGGTGTAAACCTGGATTAGCATTGATACGGTTTTCTATTGCATTTGGCTCGTTCACATCTCACTGGATGTTATCCAGGTTCCCTTAGAAGAGCCAAGATTGCCATCATACAGTGTAATGCCATATGTTAAGATTCATATGACATATTACCTAGAAGTCATAAATTATTATACTGTGTCTCTTTACGGGGCTGTGATTAGAAATGTTTATGTAAATGCACCTTCCAAAGAAAAATGGCACATGATGTTAAACAACAGTATGCATGGCAGCTCTAATGAGATACTTTGACTCAGTCAGGATGTTGCCTTGAAAACAATCTGATCCCAGTATAATGAGAAATTAATGTCCTTTTTTAAATGCACTGATATCTGATGAGGTTTCTGCTGCGGATGACATTACTTGGGGAAAATACTCTACATGCACTAGTAACAATAGCAAGGAAGTGATTCAAAGACAAATTTGCATAAAATGTATTTGCCTGAATTAAAAATAACACTGCTTGGAGCTGCAAAGTACCTCACCAAATTTTGCTGTGGTGCATTATTATAAGCTAAGTGGACTAGACTCAGAGCACCTGTTCCAGATCTGACGTTTTTAACTGCTAGAAGTTGTCAAGACTGCTTGTGAGACAAATCAAAGGGGCTGTCAGCTCTTACTGAAGTCCTTCAGAGGAGAAATTGATCTGCATAAATCCAGCTTTGTCAGAGTTTTCCAATGATTCTGTTAATTGTGTGGTCTGCTTGAGAAATAGGAGTCTTGAATTAAGACCTTACCTATGGGATTTCCCTCTTGTAAGGTTTTGGACCTACCATTGTTTGTGTGGCTTGTAAAAAAATCCATATGCACTCAGGTACATATATACTTGTGATATCTTCTGGTGGGGGGTTTGTAAGGCAAAGATTTCACTTATTTTTAAATGCTTCAATAAAAGTGAAGGTGTGAACTTTGCATTAAATCCTTATTTTACTTGTGTAACTTTATGCATCTCTGAATCCTACCAGTGATAGAAAGGTGTAACATGAACAATTAAGTCAGCTGTACGTTCTCTGAATTATTGCTTCCAAGATGGAGACAGCAATCACGTGAGCAGAGATAAATATGTTTAGTTAGAAAGCTAACCACACTGAGGTGAGTGAGTGTGGATTTAAAGAAGTGCTTTGATAATAAGTCAGGTGGATCTTTGAAATATCAAAACAAAGGAGATGTAACAATTCAGATTAGACACTGGATTAGAAAAAGAATAAAAATCCACTTTAACACTGAGAATAACATGGCTTTTGTCCACCACTAATAGATTTTTCAAATCATATGAAAGGATACAATGATTTTAATGATCACAGTGCTGTTTATCACGCAGAGCTTTGTAGTGAGTATGTGTTCTTAGCCTTGTCCTTTAATCTGCTGCAATATTTAGGAAGACTACAATAATGGAAAATGTTAAAGATGCCAAGGGAAATGCTGTTTCTCTTTAGAATCAAAGCATTCACTTGAGCTAGCAAAGAAAGGGTGGGTTTGTATTCAAGCGAACGTGAACTTGCAGTGTTCACAAACAATTAAATAGTGACTTAAAAACATGGTTTGCGTTTGATGTCTACAATACGGGCGGGCTCCCTTCTGTTTTCAAAGCAGGATGTTGGCTCTGATTTCACCTAGGTTGTACTTCCTGATACCTGTGTGATGTGTATGTGTATTAAGTGTGGGTGTCTATTTAAAAAACACCAAAACAACAACAACAAAACACAGCACCACAAAAAAAAAAAATCCATGCAGCTGCTGCATGTGTGCTGATGTATTGTTTTTAACACCTCTATCTAACACCTATTACACGTATGTTTCTGTACCTACCTGAGCTTGTCATTCTCCCCTGAGCACTGCTGGGTGTGCTCCCCAGGCTCAGTGTCTCCACAGGATCAGCTCACACATGATTATGTGAGGGATCAGCATGATCGGCTGTCACTGATTTCACTGACATCTGTCCCCACAGTGAGACAAGCTGCAACATGAATTATTGAAGACATACACATGCAGATCTGTGTCATGATTACGCCAAACAATACACTTTGCCACACTCCAGAGAGCTGAGGAGAGCCATGCGGACAGCTGCTTTAACCCTTTTTGTCAATCTGTTCCCATCTTTCAAGCACAGGAACTTTCTGGGGTTTCGTAAAACTCAGGTAGCTTGAGATGTTACTTGCTGTTGTAAATTGATGTAGCATATTAGCTGCCTGGAGAAGGGCAATACTTTATAAAACAAAGTGTTGGAATCTTGAGGGGAGAAATTGATCTCGCAACAAGCTAAAAACACTGGCCCTGATCCAGTGATGAGATTGAAGCCGTGCAGAAGTGAGGGATTACTTACATGCTCAACATTAGGCATGTCCTCAAGACTAGGAAAGCGGTGGCGCTGTGAGTGTTGTTGGATCTATGCACGGTTGTCTGAGTGGGTGCTACAGGACTCAACTTTTGAAAAAAACAATGAACTTGGGGTCATTACTTGGATTTAAACCATATGCTCTCCTACCACAGCATTGCAGTTAGTGGTATGTGCTTGTCCTAATAGTCCATAGAGTTATTCACACCTCACAAAAAGAGCTTATAGCCCTACCTACATACATCCAGCAGCTTTGGAAGTGCTGCAGCAGAAATAAGGCATAGAAAGAGATGTGAAGGAGAAGTTCATCTGTCAGACAATTTGTTGTGCATCAAATCTAACGCAGAAGAAAACAAAAGCACTGATACCCAAAGGAGATGTAAACTGAGTACATAACATAGCTCCAATGTTTAAATAATAATTAACTGGTAGCCTTTGGGTGACTAGAAGGCTTTGTGGGACCAGGCCCAGAACAGGGTAGGGAGCGTCATATGTGCAAGTACAGTATTGGGGCAGATGTGGCAATAGTTTCTGAGCTGGTTGTATGTAACCTGCTGACAAGGATGGTCTGGGTAGGCTGTTGGAGCAGCTGCAGTTTACGTACGGAAGAAAGGTTTGGTTATCAATGTATCAGGCAAGGAAGCATGCTGTGCTCACGCTGTGTCTCAAGGTAACTGTGGGTGAAGAAGCAGCCGTACAGTGCTTTGCCTGGGTGCGTGAGGTGGGGCCAAACTGTGATGGGCTTTAGGGGGGAGGCTGAGGAGTGGTACTGCTGGGGGGCTCTCCCATGACCATGCAATTTCATGGTGTCTTTTCCTATTAAACATTGGGCTGGCCCTGGCACAATGTTTCCATATAGTGGGTTTTCTCTATGTAAACTGTGAATAGTAATTTTAGTACTTCTTAGTAAGTTTTCTTAACCTAATAAGTATTCTGTGTCCTGTCATAAGTTATGTTGTGACTTGAGCGCTTAAGGGCGAGAGGGTACATTTTATGGATATATAGTTAAGTATAAAACACTGTGGGTAGCACAGTGAAACTGTTAGTCGAGACACTGAGAGCAGTTTACTTGTGCTGTTCCCACATCTCCCCAACAATTTCACAGGATAATTAATCACTACAGTGATACAGGCTAAGAATGACTCCTTATAATGGAGAAGGAAATAATTTCACCTGGGAAGTCATGCTGGTTTTAGTGAAGGAGTTTTTTTTTGTGGACTTGCCATCAGTAAAGTTGGAGGGGTTGGTGGAGAGAGATGGGGAAAAATGGTTGGGAAGTTCCTGAGCTGATGTCACTGGCAGGCTATCAGTAATGGAAATAAACTGTCAAGAGGTTACTTTAAAGTCAAGAAACTTGGAAATGTACTTGTTTAGATAAAGATAAAGATAAGTTTAATTTTCAGAAAGCTCTTGGTAGGAATGCCTAACTCTTCATGTAAGCCAAGTATTTTTGCTAAGGTTAAGCAAAGGTTAAGGTTCAAGGTATTTCAGTAATAATGTACCTGTGCTGTGAAAGATGCTTGAGTAAAGCCCACCTTTATTCCAATACCCCATTTTAAGTTATTTAAACCAACCTAAGGGTCTCTGGAAGCTTAAGGGTGAGATGAAGCCTTCCATAATGCAGTGGTGCTTATCTATTGAAGTGAAGCAGATGGGTGTGCGCCCGCTCATGGCTGGGGAAGTCTGGGGTGAGTGAGGGGTCTGTGTGCATCTGAAGGGGAGCCCTTCATGCTTTGGGTGCATCTGTGACACCAAGCCTCGCTGCTAGCTTGGTAATTAAAGGGTTATCCAGAACAATGTGTGGCTCCCCAAGAACTTTAGAGAGCTGTGGGTAACCAAGGAGTGGCAAACAGTAGCCTTTACCTCTTGAAAGCTTCCTGCAGTAACTGCCTTTTCAACAGCTGATTCTGTGAACCTTTTTTCTGCTAGTTTGATTTACAGAGGTGAGAGAGACAACTGGATTTGGCTTCCCAGTCAAGCTGCAGGTTATGGGAAATTCTGTGTTGGTTGATAATGGGTTGGCTGCTTTGGATGAATTCTTCTTAATCTCCCTGTTTTCTGCTCCCACATGGTAGATCTGGAATGAACCAAAGATTTAGCATGTCTCAAACACTGTGAAAAGGAGAGGATGAGCTCCTTTAAAGGGCTTAGTACAAGTCAGATGTGGCCTTCCACCTTGCTGCAGAAGTAATTATAATCCAGGCCCTTGCACACGGCGGCCTGCATCAGAAGCTATGAATATTTGGAGCTTTGTGGGAATGGATTATTTGCTCTAAATATACTCAGAGTAATTATATAGCTCATATCCAGCAGGTCAGGATTATAGATTTCATTACAGTTTTCAGAGATTGGAGGCCTTTATACAATTACCATAAGTCCAACATAAGAGGTAAAATCATTTCCTCAATATGGAATAAGAGAGGATACTGATCCCACATTACTTTCCCTAGGCTTTGATTTCATTAGGAAATAAGAATCCCTCTTCATTGTTGTCTGGGTTTGGTGTATCCTCAGACATATGACATACCAGGTGTGATATATGGTTGGATTCTCCTTTCCTACACTTTTTAAAGATACAGATTGATATTCCCTGTGCTGTTTTCTACTATGCTTGCCTGCTTTCTGCAGGATTCTGCTTACTTGCAATTTGGCACTTAACTGCACAGAGCAGGTTTTTTTCTGCAGTTAAACCTTGACACCTTGGATTCAGCTTAGATGCTACAGAAAGAAAAAAAACATTAATGAAAAAATGCATGGAAAAGAGTTCAGGGTTATGCTTTTTGTTTCAGTTTTGACCTAATACTTGAGCAGTTCTGAAGTTTAGCTATGTCAAAAATAGAGTTATAAAATTATTGGAGAGTTCTACACTCAAGGTGATTCAACCAGATAAAAATGTTTTTGCCCCACTCTTTATCTAAAATGAACTTCAGTTAAAGCAGGTGTGATGGTAGCAAAGGTTTTTATGCCATCAGGATGACAGAAGACAGCAAATACTGTCTTGGGAAAGCTTACATCCAGCTCTTACTGGCTCCAGTGACACCAGTAGGCCACTTCATTTATCAAGGTGCTACTAAGTCTGAATGAAAGCATCAAGCTCTTTGCTGGTGCACCTTTTGCTTTCCTTGAGAAGAACCAACAGAGCTGTTGTGTGAGATGGGTGGGCTAACTAAAAAAAAAGAGCCTAAAAGCAATCTTTAGGCTCAAATGATCAAGGATCCAGGATTGTAGTGTGTATCAGAGAGCACAGCCTACTAAGGAGACTACAAGATTTTTTTTAACCAACCTAGCTAAGAGGGTCAACCAACCTGGCTAAGAAGGTCACTTGGTTTGCAAGTATTCTTGGGTAGAGGAAGAATTACAGAGAAGTTGGAGGATGTCTGTGCATTGGAATACATGAGAGCAAATCGTCTCTTAACTGTCTTCTGCTGTGAGTTTGGAAGTTTCGATAGGAGGGCAGTTGGCTGTATTGTCTTTTAAGGATCTTCTTGTTGAACAGGTTAGTAATGTCTGCATTCCTGGGAGAATGAGCTTGCAAAATGGAGAGGTAACACCTGAGAAAATAAAGTGCTTATGGATAACAAATTTTCTCCTTGAGCACATGTACAAAACAGATATGGAGCACAACCTTCCTGCCAGCAGCCTTTGTACATAGTAGGAACCAGGCTTTTGCTGAGTTCTTTTGGCACAGGGTTATCTGTGTTATTGTTTGGTTTTAGGTGGCTTGTCTATTCCTTGGAAGAATCAAAAATGGCTTGAGAGGACCCACTCCCTTTGTTTTACCAACAGGAGTCTCTTGAAGAACAACATTTATTTTATCCATTACAGAATTGAAAACGGGAAGCTCTCAGGAGTGCCATTCGATAGGTTCGCTTTTTTCTATCACACATCCAAGAGTTAGGATATAGGCTATGCAGTCAGGTGGGCAGGCTGTGTCTTGTTCTCAGTCTGATGAAGAACAAAGCAGTTGAGGCTGAGATGTGGGATGCTGAGAAGGTTGGAGGATTTGTTGTTGTTGTTGATTAAAAAAAAGTGTAGGAGCTTCAGATCTGGTTCTGAAATTTTATCTGTTAGCGAGTGCCACTCACTCTCAGAAGATACATGAGGATGTAGATGTTGCCATATATTTTGGGTGACTGAAAACCTGCAGTGTCCCTGTCAGTCAGGCCTTCAGCCAATTCCACAGCGACAGCTGCAAAAACTTCTCTGGCCTTGGAACTGCTCAGATCTCTGCGGGCTCTGGTGGAGCTTGAGGTGTGCTTCTCCGAGCCAAACACCTGGAAACTTCAGAGCATGGTCTGGTAGGCTGAATTTTGACAGAATATGATATTAAGTACTGGTGCCAAACGAGAGAGAACTGATTATACGTGCTTGCTGGTGAATCAGTGTTTGTGTGCAGCAGAAAATGATTTCTGCTCACCAAAAAAGGCAAATCCTCATGTAAAAAACTGATGAAATTTAAGATGGAAAACGCAAAAAGGTGGTAGAGACAAATGGGTCTTGAACTCTGTTATTGTGTTTCAGCTACAGGCTATAAAGATGCAAGCAGGAGTTAACACATGGTTCTCTCTTTATGACTTCAACGGTCTACTCGGATGCTTAAAGATTAGCATATGCCTGAGTGCTTTGTTGAATCAGGTCTTCCTTAGGTGTGAATCCAAGATGATGGAGTATTCTGAGCTGTTCGTCTGTAGCCATCGGCATCAGCTGACTGCCACATAGGGTCTAAAGTACTGGGGAGACCTCGCTGCTGCATGATGTTGTCTCATCCACATGCGTGGTACCCATCTGCCCTTCTTCACGCAGAAGAGCCATGGATGGCGACAATTAATTCCATAAGGTGAATGAACAGGATTGTATGTTTCCCATCAAAAGAGCAGCATCTGTTGTTTTTAGCACTTCCCGGAATCATGAGTGTCTTAAATCAAACTAACAGTACATTAAGGTTGTTTGAGGTATTAATGCTCCATATTTCTTTTTTTTTTTCCTTTTTTTTTTTTTTAAAAGAACCTTCTTTGTGTTTTTTTCAGGCATCCTGGTGTCTTGCTGTTCTTTTTTAGTAGCGGTGACTTTCTAAGTTTTCTTCTTAGTCACTTTCCCATGGAAAATGGATGTTTCTTGAAAAGCAGAACTGCAGTGTAAAAAAAGTGTCTGAATGGACATATCCAGTACCTGCAGGTCAAATTCAGTGCTCCTGGCTGCTGTAGTAATTTCAGCCTTAAACATGTTATTAGCCTTTGGCTTTGGAAAGCCATATGGCCAACAAATCTGGCCAGAAGCAGACTGAATCCAATTCACAGAAAGCTGGTAAACCTGGATTTGTTGCTGAGTGTGTCCAAATGTTGTCTTTAGTCAGCCAAGAAAATACTAGCAGCCAAACTATTATGATAAAGTAGGACTGATGGCTGTGTTTTCACCTGACAAACACAGGTGACGAATGCAAGGAGCGACAGAAAACCACCAGTATCTTTTTCAACTTATGCAGATTTATAGCTCCAAAGAGCATGTATCTGATTCTCATATTTGACCAGTCTTTCTTTTGGCAGTGATGGTTTTAACTTATGTCCATTTTCTTCTAGTATATTCCAAAGTGGGGGGAGAATCAGCTCAAACTTGTGAGCTTAGTGCTCTGAAAGAGCAAATGAAGACAGCACTCAGCCTCTGCTAAGCTGAGGGGGACTCTCACATCTAGTCTATTAATATTTATGGCAGCGTTGACCAGTGGGGATTGAATTCATGGAACTAGCTAGAATCAGAGTGCTTTTGTTTTTCATTTTTTTAATGAAGGAGATGGAGCTTTAATTGTCATGATGTATAAATCTGTTTTGTTTCTTTTTGTGAGGGTTATTTTTATTATCTTCCACTAGTAAGAGTTACTCCCTTAAGAAGCTTTCAAAATATTAACCAGTCGCTGAAGGTTCTTTGAAGAAAAATATGACTGCTCGTGTAAACAATTAATGGTTGTTAAGCATGGCAGTGTATATTATGACAAACAACACATGCTACATTATGCCAGCTGGTGTAATGATGTGATAATGTCTGACTCATTAACTCTGGCACACAGTTTACGATGCCCTTCTATGACAGGATTAATTGATTCACACATACATTAAAACAAAAATAACTAAACTGAAATTCAGCTGGAAGCCTGGCTTCTCATTTGTCATCAGCCCTGTTGGTGGTTAAAGCCAAATCAGGCCCAGTGCAGAATGAGTTGAGGTTTGTCCACTGACCTTTGTTTTGGCTAACCAGACCAGTATCTTGCAAGGAGGAACTAAGTTACATTAGCAGTGTTTTGACTGGAGGGTCTCTGCAGTAGCTTTTTATGCTACTGCAGTTTGGATCAAGTGTGGAAGGTACTAGGAATTCCAAAAGTTATTTTTGCCTGAGTAAGGACTTAAGCGGACAGCCCGTTGTTTGCTGTCCCTGTGAAGCAAGAGCTAATTACATAAATACACTTGTACTGGAGGATTGACTAACCATAATGTTGTTCCTGTGGCATCATTGTGCAAATGAGAACTTAAAACACAGAACAAGCAATGAGTAAGCATTATCCAAGGTTGTTCAGGCAGTGGGAAACTGAACTGAAAACCATGTGATGCAGAAGAAACAGAAAGAGTAATTTGCAAGTGGAAATGAAAAATCTGCATGTGTAACTGACCTGTAGTACCTGTCTTCCTCCCTGATAGGGAGAAACCCTAAACAGTTAAGGAATTAATACAGTTTAGGAGATACACGAAGTGTGCCTCTCATTTTACCACGTCAGTGACTAGTTTGCACCTGACATGATGAAAAACAGTTTTTATGTTCACTTAAAGTTACTGTAGACTGCTTGTAATGTATATGTGGTGTTGGGAGTTCTGAGCAGGACTGAATGATCAGTTTGGCTCATGCGTGGACATGGGGTTGCCTAATAGCAGCAGCAGTTGATGCATCTGGCAGTGCAGTGAATAAAAATAAGCTGTATGGTTTCTATGAGTTTTAGCTTAATGTGCTTAGTGTGTAGTGCTAGGGCATCAGTACTTAACAGATGTAGCGATGAACTGGATGAGAGGATGTAGATTTTTTGAACTCAGAAGAGGTTTCCAAGGATGAACCTCTTTTGAACTTAAGGAAGATAAGATGAGGAAAAACATGAAGATCTCAATATGGAATTGGAAAACACATTGCTTATTACCTTGTCAAGTCAGCTTTTGTCTTTTGTACGTTGATCGAGATGATATATATAATGAAGCTTAGGAAAAAAAGTAATTGTTTATGTTTGGCAGGTCTCTTAAAGACATTATATATTCACGCTAAGTAATACTTTGAGTTATATTACTGAATAATAGTTTGTAGCTGGAGGCCACGTTGCGGAGTCTACCTGTGTGCAGCAAATAGAACTGAGGAAAAAAATTGTGTTGGGGAACATGAATGAAGTTGCAGATTTAGCTGAAAGTTTCATTTTGCCCCAGGTGTCTTCCTGGCTTGTAAGAAAATGGAACACCTTGTTAAAATAAACATAATTTGAGATGAAGCAAACTTTCAAAAAAAAATCTAGGGAAGAAATCATCCACTGACCTTTGCGCTGTTGAAGAAATAAGGCTAGCTGAATCATAGGACTTTTGCATATTCTTGATTGTATTTGAGGAGAGTCTCTTGGTGTTTGTGGTATGCTTTCTTTAGGTGGCTCATTTTAGCCATGGCGTGTCTGCAGAGACCTGGTAAAAGGAGTATGTCCCAGTGCAGTCACACTGATCTGATGCTTGAGCTTTGCTACCAGAAGTTGGGATGTGGGTGAGGCCTGCTTGCCCCAGGTGCTGTATTTTGCCCTTGACAAACATAGGCAGCTGTCACTGAAATGGTCTCAAAGCTCACCGGTAGCTCCCTAGCTCAAGAGTAGCTTCTTGCCTAATGTGCTTAACAGAAAATAGAAGTGTAAAGTGGCAAGATATAACCTAGAAGTCTGCTAAACTCTGTGAAACGTATTATTGACAGAAAAATGCTTCTTGACTGTACAAAACTGTTGAATAAAAAAAAATTCCCCTTTCCACTGAATGTTTATCTATTTTTTTGGTCAGTCTCTGGGAAATACTTGTTTTTCAAGGATTGTAAATTGGCTCTTCTCTTAGCCTCTAAGTTCTCCGAGGCAGATGTCTTTTTGTTTTGAATTTGCATTAAGAAAATGCAAATTTTGCCAGTACAGTACAGTAGTGGGGTCTTGTCTATAACTGGGCAACATGGCAGCATGGAGCACAATCATACTTTTTTCATAATTTCAAAGATAAACATAGTTGTAGGCAATATTTTGACTCTTTGGAGTGTGCTGAGTGGTTATAACAGCACGGTTTAATTTGCACTGTCTCTGCCAGTGCCTTCTGATACCTGAGGGTAGCTCAGATGTTTTCACTGTTTGCTGTGGCCTGAACTTTGGAGATGTCCACGTGAAGATAGGATCTGTAGTTAAACCCAAGTTCTCTGCTACGGCTTTAAGTTCTGCTGTGCTCTCTGTGCAGCCAGTCTTTCTCTAATAGGCTCTCATGTGCAAGTGTGCTTAGATGTAACATCTAAGTGCAGCGAGAATCCTGAGCAGCCCTTGGGTGGACTCGTGTTAATTGTATTGGAAATCCTCCAGGCAACTGGAGCACCGAGCTACTGTTGAGTTATCAGCTTATACTTATTTATCTGAGCTGAAAGCTGAGGTTAAACACTAACCCAGCGTCCTGGTGACTTGTCACAGTTACCCGATGTGACGTGGTTGGCCACTAAAAATGTTCTTTATTCCTCAACACAACACATTCTTTTTGGAGACTTCACACTTCCTCTATTGAACTGACAGGTTAGCTCACAAGAAACAAATTGCAGCACAGCATGGACTCATGAACTTGAGCTGCTGCGCAGAAGAATGGTTGCTCTTTCCCCTTAGAAGTACTCCTCCTAGGCATGTCACTGTTTTGCTCATTTTCCCTCTTTTTGAGGGTATTACCCTATTACAAAGTATAGTTCACTGGGATTTTTTTGACTAGGTGATGGTAGTAGTCAGTCTGACCTGAAAACACAGTTGAGATCAAAGCTTTACAGGTTTGAAGTGCATGATTAGAAAAGAAAAAAAAATATCTCTGAAAGAGCTTGCTGACTTAATTGGGTGAGGAGAAAAGGGCATTTCATCCCAAGTAATTCTTGGGTGTCTGTGGCAGAGACAGGTCTGTGATATTCTCCATAATTCATGTACTTTCAAGTGGTATTTAAAGCAACTTCCAAGTGTTTTGTCAGAAGAATACTGTTTTACTGTCTGTGTCAGTCTACACAGTAAAGATTTGCGCTTTGTCTTGTGGTGACGCGTGTCAATTTTACTGGGCTTAAACTGGGTTGACTGACTTCTCTTCAGTGCTTGGATGGCCATAATTAGTTGAACCAGGTTTTTGGCACAAACAGGAAACAATGATTACAGTCTTAATAAATGAATGCAATCTCTAAATATTGCCCAAGCCTCAGGTGAGATTTTTTTTTCCATGAATGTCTGTCAGAAAATGAACTATTAGAACGTTTGCAAAGGGCTACTACAAGGTAGGAGGACAGCAGATAGGTGTTGAAGAGTTTATTTAGTGCCTAACTCTTTGCTTTTTAATCCAGCATCCTCCTAATTCTAGTACTGGTACTAATGGACTTGGGGGCAGTGATTGTAAGATACAGCAGAAGAGCTCTTGGCTCTGGCTGGTGCTGTTTGCAAAGGTGACGCTCCAGAAGGGGATAATACCTTGCAGTGAGTCCAGAGCAAGTCTGGACAGCTGCGTGCTGCCTGAGTGCATTGTAAGAATGGATGAAACACAAGTCCATGATCAAGGATTTATTTCTAAATCTTAACAAGTGCTTCTAGTTACATGTGAGATGGTGTTTTCACTGCACAGTCACTGATCTAGATTACGAAGCAGTTACAGAGGGCGTAATTGCAGACTGGAATGTGTTTCCATATGAGTGTGCATGCACCCATGTACAGTTTTATCAGCATGTGTGCAGTATTAGAGGTAACAGTAGAAGTGAGTTCTGCATCACAGTATAAGCTTGAAGCTGTTTTAATGGCAGCCTCGGATGTTGTTGTGTCTCAGATCCAGTGCGTGCATGAGAGGATTTAACAAGGCACTTGTTAGCAACTAGTACCAATAGAAAAGTTTTTCTAGGGCTTTGGGAAATGATTGATACTAGGATCAATTTCAGCAAAAGGAAAGACCTGATGATGGAAAGTTAACAATCACCTATGGAGAAGTCATGGATTACATAATTAACTTGGTTATTGTATGATGAAAAGGTGATCCTTGGGCTACAGGAAAGGCAGACAGATTTCTGAAGTCTGGAATACTCCCATTGGACCTTTTGCAACACTACTGAAGAATTGCATGATCCTGTAGTAAAGGCTTAGTCTCTTGCTACTTCTAATAGGTTAGAGGTGGATTTATGTTTGTACCAGCTATATGGAATGAGCCCTTCCTGTATTTTAATTTGAAGTTGGGTAGTTTTGTCTAGGAGGGAATGGAAATGAGTTTTTTCAAGGGGAATCTTATGTAAAAATAGATGACATAAACACGTGTGTGTGTATATGTGAAGTATATTAATTGTGTAATAATCATTAAAAGATATTCCCGGCTTTTGGGAAAGTGTCTCTTTCTCTGTAAGGTTGGATTTTCAAAAGGACAAAGCATTGGTATAAGTTTCTGCACTGAAACGGAGAGTAAGAGACTGGTGGAAGTTGGATGTAGACCATCAATGACCACTACTGATGTAGACAATTTATAATTTATTCATCACAGTAATATCAGTGCAGGTGATGGAGGTGAAATCCAAGTACAGGCATTGTGAATTTAGGCTGTCTTGACACTTCTGTTGGCCTGAAGGAAAGCAATACCTTGTTCAGTGGGAGTAGTAGGACAATTGAAGCTTGATACAAAGCCAGACATATATAAACACAGAGACTTCCTCTAGCTTTATTTTCTTGCTCTGTTGCTTGTACTCAGAGTTGTGCTCAGAGAAGTGGCTTCATGGGAGAACATATCCCTGCTACATCTTGCCACGTTACTTGGTAACATCTTGATAACATTTCTGTAAGAAGCTCAGTACAGGTGGAGGTTTTTGAACTACTCCACCCAATTAGACATTGAGAGCAAAGAGTCAGCCCGGGATGTTCTTGAGACATTCATTGAGTATAAGTTCTGCTGTGCTTGTTGTTGCCTGTGTGAGAGCCTCCTTGCTTTCAAAGTGTGTGTTTTTTCTAGGAATTTCCCTCATGGTTCCCAGTTACAGTCACATCTATCTGGACACTAGGACAAGGTGGCTAGTCCTACTCTGAAGGAGAGGATTTTTACATTCCTGTTTGAAGATACTCATGCCTCTTTTTTTAATAGCCAGCTGCTCCTTTTGCTAATGAGAATATATTGGATTATAGTTAAAAGAGGTTGTCAGTATGTCTAATGAAGAATCTTTATTGCTTTTTTGATCATGTAAAGCATGCAGCATTTATACACTCAGTGTAACTGGTGCACTTGTTTCATACACTGGAAACAAGGAATGTTTTTTCACCAGTTGTGTTTGACTTCCAGTGAGAACTTAACGTTTGGTGTTCTTATGTGTATGAGAGAGAATACCAGTTCTATGAAGTACGTGTAAGTATTATATCAAACACACGCTGTGCCATTTGCTGGCACTTTTACAGTAATTAATGCTGTTCTCTGGCATGGGGATGTGTACTAGATGCCTTGTAAGTCACTGCTGAATGTCTGGGGGGTGGGCAGTGCCACTTATTCCACTTGGAGCCTACATAGTATTCAATAGGTTTTTTTCTCCACTGCTTTTGAACAGTAGTAGCCAGCATTATATGAGTATACCTGTCTGTGGGCCATGTCTGCCCTTTGTTGGAAAATGAATTCCTGATCTCTTTCTGCTTGGCTTCTCTAGAGAGCTTGGAGCACCTGGGAGTGTTGAATTAAACACATCAAAAGGCCTAAGCAAGTTGTTGTTGCCTTATAAGCTGCTCCCAATTCCTGAAATATTTCTAGAATTGGACTGTGCTGTAACAACAGGAACCTACCTGAGTCCTTGTGAGAGCTGCCTGCCCCCACCTCCCTTTCCTTGTAAGTATCCTTCTGGCCACCTGAGCAAACACTGTGGCTTTTCAAGAATGGCTGTTAGTCCAGAGTGTGTTGGCCTCTGCCTGAGCAGCAGTATGTAGCCAGGATCTTCTTTATTGGTAGCTGAGCTTGCCCCTACTGCTTCTCTTTAAGATTTTTCTGGTCCCTGGTGTTGGTAGTCAATTTACAGCTTGTCAGGAGCATGCCAGGTCACTGGAAACCAGTGATGAATAAGGAAGGTTTGTTTGCGGCCCCTCTGTGAAGCTCTGCAATGTGGAGCTCCATGTGCTGGGCTGAGAAGAGCAAGTCAGTGGCGCGGAAGAATCCCATAGCCAGTGCAGAGGAAGACACGTGTTTGCCTGGGAGTAAGGGGCTGCCTTGGCTCCGAGACCTGAGTGTTAAGGTCACAGGAGACTGGAGGTGAGATTTAGGGAGTTATATACTGACAGTTAACTTGCAAAACGATACAACTAGGAGGGTGAAACTGTTCGTTATTTTATACACACGTATGTGCTTTTATAGCAAAAGACACCAGATGATGCTGTAGCACATAGCATGGTATTGCTGGTCATTTTTTTATGAAGTGCAGGAAGTCATTTTTAGTGATATTGAGGTCAGCTTGCAGGCTTGGTTCTTCCTGATGTGAAGTTTAGGTAATGCTTAAGGTAGAGTTCCTTTCAGAAAACTGGGCAGCTCTGGTGGTTGGAAATGCTGTGAAAGAAGGGGTTTTTCTGTATTGCTTGGATGTTTATTAATAACAGCTTAGACCAGAAACAGCTCGTGATTTTGATGTGGTTTGAATGCAGTCACATACATGCCCTACCAGTTTTCCTGCTGCTGCCTGAAGGTGCGCCATTTTTTGAAAGAGTAGAACAGGGATGTGAGTAGGAGACAAATTGTTTCATGCTACTGCCTAGGTGAGGAGAGGTGCTGGAGTGGAAAGTACCAGTTTCTTCCCATCACAGGGGTTGGGGAAACAGTAGAAGCTAAGACTGGTGACTTGTGACATTGGAGCTGGTTTAGTGTAGGCATGCCACACCTGTAAGGGACTATTTTGGAGTTACCGAGCCTGTTTGCCTCAACATCTTAGAAAGGTGTTCAGATGTATAATTGTGTCCTGGGCAGCCTTAGCCCTTACCAACCCAATAGTGTTAAACACTGCTTTGTAGATGAAATAAATGTAGGGGGCTGAGTAGAAACAGCATCCAGAGCTGCTAGGATAGTAAAGAACTGTAATGTATGCTAAACATAGAGGCCAAGCACTGCGGGCAGTTCCTCCAGTGTTTGTATAAATCACATGGTAAAGGTTTTACAGGAAACTCAAGTGGATATTTAAATATTCCCTGGGTTACATTTATTAATTTTGTTTTGATGGAAACAATCAGAAAAGCCTGTGAGGCTGTAATTTCAACAGGAGGTTAAAGTAGGTGGCTGACCGACTTGTGATCATATTTACTTTAGACCTCAGTAGAGAGATTACTCATAGGGATCTTATTAGGCTGCATGATTAAAAAAAAAACAACAGCAGCAACAAATTTTCAATATCTAACACATATAGTGGCTGCATAATGTTGCATCTAGATGGATGATAGTTTAATTTAACATTTAGTCTTATGCATGGGCTTACTCAGAGACAAACAATTGCTTACTCCTGGGGGATTATGGGCATTAATATCAAAATGATAACACAAGCATTGGAGCTGCGCTCAAACAGAGAGCCGGAGGATACAAAGGAGCCTGGTTCTCATAGGAGCTGATTTATTTGGTTGATCTTACAGTAACTTTGACTTCTTGAAAGAAAAGAGAGGCTCTAACAGCTGTATTGCCTGTGTCTGTAGGTGAAACCAAAGACTCCAGCTAGGCTCCTGCACAAATCCCTAATGAGATTCGTACGGTACACCTTGTCCTTGAGTTAAACTAAAAAGCTTTCATCTCTGATTACATTCCAGTACCCGTATTTTAATTATTCCTCATCTTCTTTGCACCCTACTCATCATGACCTTTCTATCTTCATCCACTGAGCTTCTTTAAAAAAATTTTGAAGAGGAGCCCTGGAAAGTGTCACAGGAAAGTAAACTGTCCTGCCTGGTGATCAGTGTACGTGCACACAACACACTGACGTTAAATTATGCCTTGGTATCTCAATGTGCATGTAATGAGGCACCATCATCATAATTTAACCGTGTAGTTCTGCTTAGTGGCAATATAGAGAAATTATTAATTAACCAATTTCATAATAGAATATACAGAGGCGATCTAGTAGCCTAAAGGAGGAAGAGAGTGCTGTAATTTGCCAGTATCAGATGAATTATATTATGAAAATGAGCTTCAAGAAATGAAGGAATAGGGAGGAAAAAATATGGCTGTAATGGTTTAGGGTTGTTTTTTAGTTGCTGTTTTTTTCTGATTTGCTAATGACTATTGTATGTCCATCCTTAAGGTCATTTGTGATGTATCCCATGCTGAGAATTATGACCAGCAGCAAGAAATGAGAAATTAATTTGTTTTAAATGATACTACACATTATCAGGAGAGAGACCACATTTTCAGGCACCAGAATGATTCCTAATGACAAGCTTAATCCTGCTATCAGACACAGATGCACAGAGTGCCATGCAGTTTGGAGTATGGGCTACTGTGTGCGAGGACAAAACAGCATTAAAAAAACAAACAAACAAACAAACCTGCAAATGCAGGTTCCTGTCCAACCCTCCATTTTTAGCTTTGAATATCAGACCATGTTCAGCCACGAGCCATGTTCCGCCACAGATGAAGTGGGTGCAGTTGAAATTGGATTCCAGGGAGCTGTCTGCATTTATATTGCTATATTCTTTGCTTGAGAGCTTGAGCCTGTTTAAGAGCCTGATGAAACACCTGTAAAAGGCTGAGGAAGGCTTCCTGCTTGGGGGATGTCAGAAGGACCAGAGGCAGCTCTATTTTTAGTCCTGAGGAACAACTCCCGTACTTAAGCATGCGCTTAGGCTCCTTGCAGTGCTGGTTCCACCAAAGAAAAGGAAGTGAATGCTTTTGTTTTCATGAATCAGTGGTAATACACTGCTGCATTGCATCAGTTGAAATTGCTGTGAGGGATTTTGCAACTTAAACGCTGTTATAATTTAAGAAGTTGAGATTATCCCCCTCTTAGAAGGGCAATGGTCATAGTAGTATTGTGAGAGAGCAAGCACTAGTGTGCTATCTGTAGTCATAGCTTCACTTTGGATATACTGTTGGAGTCTTCCTTTTTATTGAGTTACTTGGCCTTTTCTCATAGTAAAGCCTCGTGGCTCCTAGTAAAGCCTATAGTACTGAAACCCTGTGGATGGTGGAATGGAGAAGGGCTGTGGGTTTGGAAGCCGTGTGTTTAGCTTGGCTGTATGCAGCTGTGTACCACTCCCGTAACACAGGAACAATTGTTCATTGTGTGGACTCTGCTCAGTGTGACTAGGCCTTCTCTCCTGTACATGTTCCGTTCCTCCTACATGCTTGTTCTGCTTTCAGGAGTCATTAGATGCGGCCATATTGTTTATGCTAGTAAGATTCAGATAGCTGTGAGTGTAGGATTCTAGCAGGTCTTGAAAAGTCTGCCCATCTCAGAAAGCAAGTAGAAAAGCTACAGACAGGTGAATTCAGGTGAATATTTCTGTCACTCCATGAAATTGTTTTCTGGTCCTTTGTCTTGAATTTGATATGTTATAAACTGAAAGCTGTTGCCATCCAAAGGACCAAAAATCCCCAAATAAAGCTCTCAATTGAGTTCCCTCATTTGTGCTGTGATAGGGGTATATAAAGGAAAGAGTGAAAGAAAGCACCTAAGCTACTGACTGAGAGCAGGTGATGGGATTATCATTTGTGGAACACTGGCTGCAAATTACTGAAGACTCTTTGGGTTCATGTTAGATAAACCCGGAGGAATTGTGAAAGGGAGAGCAAGATAATTTTTAGGGTGCTGTTGTGGTTGTCACCTGGTAAAGTAAATGAACTGTGAGAAATTCTGACAGCTGTACAAGCTTCACCTTTGCACTCGTATCTCTGAAGGTTTAATTGAGTCAGTGTCTTAGAAACACTACACTAGAATGAAATCCCATCAGATTTACTTGTTAAAAATACTCTTTGAGCCAAGGGAAACATTTGTAAAAGGAAGGGGATGCCTCGTTGACAACTATGTGGAGATGGCAATGAAAGGAAGTGTTTTTTCAATAGCTTGTAAGGGGATGGGGTGGGATGTCCCATTACTTCTCAAATATCTGGAATGAAACTTTTTTTTTCTAGATGATTATTCTGAAAGTTCTATCTGGGAGGTTGACATTCCCTGACCACAGTGACAGACTGCTAGCTACTTCTGGAAAGAGTAAGGATCAGGGGGATTTTACAACGTGTTTTAATTTTGTGCTGTTTGAATGTTTCAAGTTGGGTGATGTGTAGTTAGCTTTCAAGTTGGGTGATGTGTTGTTAGTATTCTAGGAGGATGCCAGAATGGCCATGCATTTTAAAAATGAAGACCAATGCATTATCTAAGTGTTTTTAGAAAGAAATGTGCTGCAAGAGCAGGGTGGCTTGCTGATGCATAGTGATTTGAACCAATAAGCTGACATGATGCTGCAGCATGAACACACTGTAAATGATAGAGAATTCCTGCTGTGTACCCAACTAAGAGGGAAATACAGAGATCAAGCTGTATGATTATGAAAGGTACATAACCCTGATGTGAAATCATGAGGCAGTAAAATGAATAATTAAATGTGTGATTTGTATGGGCAAGTCAAGGAATGGAAGTCCAAACAGCAGCTATTCGCCATCCTCCTCCGGTGTGCCCCTTGCCAGGAGGTGCAGCCACATAGTGTGAGTGGTTGGGGTCAGCCCATTGGTTCCAGCAGTGTCACCTGAGAGAGCTGCCAAGGCACGTAGTTGTGTCTGACTTGATGTGAGAACAGATAATTGCTCCAGGTGACATGAATATGGACCCTAAAATCCATAGGTAAAAACCTTTAGTCCTTTGAAAATGTGGACTCATCAATAGGGGCCATATAAGGTTGGCTGGGTGCTCCCCTTCACATGTCTGTACTTATGTACAAAATCATAAAAATACTTGCATTTCTCTGTGTAACACCAAAGCCATGTTTCACTGTAAGTTTTGTGGCTGCTTTTTTCCAGTGGAACAAAACATTTTTTCCTCTAGATCTTTTTTCTGTGGAATATTTTTTCCCCCCAGATTCTCTTAACTTTGGCTTTGAGCAGTGCAAAGGCTAAACTGACTGTCCCAGTTGTGGTGTTGCAAATCCTTCGTGCTGATTGCACACACAGTGGTTGCACCCAGTTGATGGTGTAATAGTAATAGCCATGAGTAATTATGGACAAAATAATGGAAGATGCATGGAGTCTATTACCAAATACAGTTTGGTTTTGAAGGGGAACAGATGAGAGGACATTGTATTTAGGAGTTGTTTTCTGATTTAAAGAAGTACTGAAGAAACAATACTTGGCTCTTGCTAGACTAGTTAAGAGCTGTGATCTGTGCTTAGGAGTGTACAGTTTTGAGCAAAACAGTCAGCTGCTTGCAGGCTTCAGTGAACTCCTGGGTGACTTTGGTTTGAACATGATTGCTTTTAATATTTCCAAGTGTTTTCATTATTACAGCTTGCTTGAACTGCTTTGAAGCTAACAACTTCTGGGTGTGGCTCAGTTTTTCATGAAATCGGAAATAATGGAAATAATCAGAAATAATGGAAAACTGGAAAAAATTCTCCCGAGAATTTCCTTTGATTTCTGTTCCTGCACAACACCTCTGTTGAAGAAAAGAAGCTAATGATGTCTCTAAGGCTGTTCAATACTTTTGTACCAGAGCTGCCTCCAGTTACTGAGGTTTGTCCTTGCCATAGCACATTATGAGCGACTTCGGAGTGATGGATTTACAAAGACCTGCCCTATCTGGGAGTAGGAGTACCTGCAACTTACAGGGGACTGAAGTTTGCCATCTGTCGTTGAAATTATCATTCCAAACTGCAAAGTGTCCAATTCTTTGCTGTTCCTTAAAAAAATAAAAAAGTCCAAGCGAGATAGCTTTTAGGAAGCGGAGCCATTTATACAGGTGTCTGAGCATGGGCTTACTGCATTTTGTGCTTTCAGTTTTGAGTATCTTCATTGGAATCAGATGCTTCTTTGTTTCCAGCAGTGTGTAGAGAAATGGAGATAGGCTACAATAGCTTATCAGACTCATATTGTTTATTTATTGTAAACCACAGCTGTCTGTTGAATGCCAGCTCGTGACTGACAAACAAATGAGTTCACCCTTCATCTATTTGAAAGTGATACTGAAAATCTCCGCATCCCGTATTTTAATTTTTGTGTCCTTCTTTGTCATTTTCCCAATGAAAATTACCCCAGCACTGATCTCAATGTTAATGTATTCCTGCTTACATTTGACTTCTGAATATGTTATGGCTAATTATCATTACACAGGACGAGAGATCAGAGCCCTGACTGAGGTGCTTGGTATGGGAACAAAAGGAGGCCAACTCTGCATCTTGGCATGGGGCCCGAAAATTGTGACTGAGCATCTTGAAACTGGTGGAGTCTGGGGAGGTGAGGGGGGCTTCTTTTTTTTTCTTAGTTTCATTTTATTATTTTTTAAGAACTGGGGGAGGGGTCAGGATGGGGCTAAAATTTCCCCTTGAACATGATGTCAATATGTTGGCATGTCTCCTTTTATTAAGATGCCATCCAACTGATAACAAGTCCTGCTGTGTTTTACCAACATAAAAAATTAGACTGGAGACCAGGGAGCGGCAGGTGGCTTTTGGCACCAAGAAATAATCACACTTGATGTGGAAAGTAAAGTAAAAGGAGCCATCTGTTCACTGCAGGAGGACGTGAAAAATCACATTAACATATTGTCACTAACATCATGAAATACACAGTTAATAATAAATTTAGTTATCATGGCAAGCTGCATCGAATGCTTCCTTAGAAAAAGTATTGTGTGGAAGATGTGCTTGCTCACATGTCCTTATTGAGATATACAGTTTTTGTGCGGAAGCCTGAACCCCGCCATGACTCACTGCCTGTGTGAGCAGATCTGCGTCGCCCCCTCTGGGAGTGTGAGTGGCTTTTCAGAGCCCCTCTTCTGCCTCTGCCCTTTGATCTGCTGGGTTTCTTTCCATCGTTCTTTCCTGGCTGCCAGGCAAGCACAGCAAATGGTTGGAAAAGGTGGAATCGGAAGGCTGAGGGCAGGAAGGGGAAGGAAAAACCAAGGAAAATGGAGGAGTCCTGGAGCAGGTATTGGCAGTGAGTGCAGAAGGTCTGCCCTAATGGCTGCTGAAGGTCCCAGGCAGCTTTTCTTTTACTTGAATTGACATTGAATTAGAGTTACGGTATTGAAGTCATTTTTGTTGAATGCTCTTCCTTTTGGTCGCAGCTGCATTAATCATCTGTTTCATTAGAGAGGCATGTAGCCTGAAAAATCACCCATTAGGTCAGGAAATCTTACAGCCTCTCTTCCTCCTTCCCCAGAGTGGGGTCAGTGAACTTTGTGTGCCTCTGCGTTGGTTGGGGCTTGTGCTGCAGCAGAACAGAGCTGTCCCAGTGACTCTCCTCTGACAAAACAACTTCAGCAAGGTAGCACAGATGTAAATGGAGGCAACTGGAAATCTGAAACAAGCTGTGACAAGCAAGTCCTCTTCTTACTCATAAGAGTCTTGGTAAAAAGTTACTTCTTACTGTCTTGTACCCTGTGCATGGTGTTCCTCAGATTGTTGGGAATCGGTTTGAATTGCAAATGGATCATGTAAAAAAGGTATTTAGTCATCTCTGCCAAATCTCAGCAGGATCTAAATATGAAGCTGGTTCCTCCTTTGCCGTGTGTGGATCCTAATAAAAGAGGGTTTATTGCTGCCCTCTCCTTCCCCTGTCATTCTGTTTTCAGATCAGAATGAAAACTGAGGTGTTACACGATTATCGAAAGAGGTTGTAATGAAAGCTAGCAGTGTTTGGGTGAAGAAAAATAAGACTGAATCAACAGCATTGGGTCTTGAACTTCAGGTGTTTGAGTTGTTAAACTACTGCAGTAAGGCTGGTGCATAGAAGAAGGTTAAAGAAGCTGCTTAAATCTTCTTCATCTTAGAGAAGACCTTGTAGCCTAATGGAAGCATCTCAGAGGAGACAGAACTTCATTTCAGATGTGTTAATCTGTTTCTCTTCATGTGATGGTCTTACTCACGTGGCTTTATTGTCAGTAGTGGAAAAAAAAAAGAAGAAAAACCAGGCTAATCTCATTGTGTGACTTCCTTTCATTTCCATTGGAGGTTCTCTCTGTTTTAACCCTTGTCACTGGGTAATTCTGCAGATGTCTCAACAGAGGACGCTCTATACTCAAGTTTTAGTCAAAAACAGTATTTCATATGAAAAAAATTGGTTCTCCAAGTTTCATTTGTATAGTTTTCGTAAACAGAATTTGGGGCACTGGATTATCCTCATGTTCATGAGATTTTATATTACTGCTCACTATCTTGGACCACATGTTTTTGACTTAAAAAGAAAAAAAAAAAAAGCAGGGAGAGCATATGCCAAACTGCGAGAAAGTTGACTTTATAATTTCCTGTCCACATAATCAAGGCTTCGCTGAGCAGTACACCCAGCAACTCATGAATTAGGATTTCTGTGGTGCGGTGTTCTCCTCACTTGGGAAATGTGCTTTACATTCTAGTGGAGATTTTTAGTAAGACATGAAAAAATATCTGTATAGTCTTTGGTAACAGGTGTGCACGGGTGAGTAGTTCAGAGCACTTATGCTTTAAGGAGGCAAGAAATGCTTGCTCAGGAATACCCCGAGCTGTTTAATGGAGGATTACGTTTTGCAGAGATTATAGATCTGCAGGTATTAAGGCTCCAGCCACTAAGAATTAATGTCAGCTTGTCTTAGCAGCCTTTTGTGAAGATTGTTCCAGTTGTTTTTGAATCACGTGTTTTGTCCCGCGTTCTAAGGCAGCACGTGGGGTTAGGTGGATGCCGCATCATGCAGCCTTTCTATTTAAAGAAGCACTGAGGAAGCAATACTTGGTTGCTCCCCAGTAGAGCTGACAGGAGACTTGCAGCTTTGCTTTCTGCAGGGGTCGTTGGAGCACTTGAGGATTTCTTAAGCACTAATAGATCAGTCCTCACAACCTCGTATGAAGTAGGATGTAGTCATACCCTCATACAGGAGGATGGAGATGGAAGCCTGGAAAGCACAAATGACACCTGGAAAGCACAAATGACACCTATGTGCAGGCAGTCTGGGGCAGAAACAAGTACTGAATATAATTAATGTCAATCAACCTGGCCTTATGGAATTTTGTCAAATGAACTTAATATCATTTGTGATGAGATTATCAGCTTGGCTGATAGAGTTTTGTTGGTACTGAATGGTATTTTGATTAAGGATCTGAAATAATGCAAAATCATCACACAACCTGTTATTAAATTTAATAAAATTTTGCTAACTGAAGTCTTAAAATGTAACTGTAACCAGGTTATCACCGTTGAGCAGGTGTGATTGTAATGATACCCTACAGGAATAGCTTTTTAGTCCTGCACTGTTACACGTCATTATTCTGTTTTGTAGAAGAAAATACACCGCAACTCCTAGCGATGACGCGAAGATGGCTGGAATGTTCAGCAGCGGAGAGGGCTGCTTGCGGATACAGAGCCACAGGGACTGCATAATGAGAAGAAATAATTTCCTTCTTAACAGGGCCAAATACAGAGCAACACAACTGACAGCCAAGAATGCAGGCCCTGTGAGTGAGTAGTAGCCTGGAAGAGTCTTTCTAGAGAGTAGACTTGGTTAAAGAGCCTGGGGTCACAAGGCAAAGCAGCTAGACACGAGCAATGCTATAGCTAAAGATGTTACTGTAGTACTTGAAAGGTGCTACAGATTTAATAGGCGGAAGATTGGGTTATCTATGCCCAAAATAGGCCTGTGACTACTTTTTTCATGATGTGTGTGGTTCTGGGGTCAGTTGATCTGTTAGTGTCAAGAAATTGGAGAGGACTGGAAGAGCATCTGTGATCAAGACTGCTAAGTTGAATGAAATGTTGCTCATTGTTGATGTGGACTCTGTTGAAATGAAGGAGGGAGAAAGCCACAGAGAGGGCTGGAGAAGAACCAGGGAAATCAGGATTGGGATAACACAAATCTCTTCAGTAAAGAGAGAGGAAGCTGCAGTAAGAGGACAGTGTTTTAAGAGACCACGCTTGGAATTGAAAGCTAACATTAGAAGAATTTGATGCTTGCAGGTGCAAGTTTTCCGAATGAAAGGAAGGCTCAATTTTTCATTGCTAGAGATCTTTGTTTAAAAAAAAAAAAGCCACCAAGGGGGTGGTTTTAGTAGGGAAATAATACCTGAAAACTAGACTTCGTTGTCTGTTTTAATCAATAATCCATGTTGTGGCCCTATTTATAAGTCCATTCGTACTCTTAAAAGCCCCCGAGCAGGAAGCCTTACTTTGTGGAGAAGATGAATTGCTTGGAGTAAAATAAACTCAACAAAAGAGCAGAATGTTTGGCCGCTGACAATTCATTTCACAAGTAAAATGTTACTTGTGGGGGAAAAATCTGTATATATTGACAGCCTTTTTGTGTTCTGACAGCCCTTTCTAGTGTATTAGTGATTTCATTTTGTACATGACGGACCTCTCTGTGGCTGTGGAAATCTGAGGCAGATGGGCTCTACAGTCAGCCTGAGGGGACAGGAGGAACACAGCTTCAGAACTCGCAAGTACCCTGAGTTTTGTGCCTTTCATCACGGCGGTGAAGGGACCCACAGAGACTGAAAAGGCTCGGAGCACCAGGAGGATCTTAACGGGTGGCCAGGAATGAAGCTAATGGGCAGAAGGGAGAGAGTGGAGAGTCTCTCCCAGCATTTAGATGTGTGCTATGGGAACATCATGAGGTCGGCTGTATGACCATGAACAACTGCTCTACATGATGGATTCCAGCCTTCTGTTCTCTTTCTTTCTTGTTGTCCTTCTCCACTTGTCTTTATCTCTTCATATTTGCAGACATCCTTCTGCTTGCGAGGCAATGTAGAGGTCTCATCTGTTTACCAACAGGTAAGGAGTTAGCTCCTTCCAGCTGATGGGATCAGGGTATTTGAAAAACCCTAAGAAATCCATCTTTGTAAGGAGAAAAGTAAAACAAAACCCCTTTTTTTTGTAGGGTGCTGTGCCAGTAGAGCAGAGTTCCCCTCCTGGCAGCCCAGCCAGGCCCTGGTCAGATGGGTGAGCTGCTCTGATCAAATAGTGCAGCAGTAGCATGTGTGGTGGTGATGCTCAACGGTGGTCTGAAAAGGAATGTGTTACATGGTTTTTTTCTTCTCGGTCGTGCATTCATTTGCTTTGAGGAATTGCAGGCGTTTGCAAGGCTGCAAATTTCCCTTTCACCTTCTGATGCTTGCTTATAGTTGTTTTGGCTAACTTTAAATTGTGCAGTGGAGATCTGACTGCTTGATATCAGCTACCAGGTTTCTGTACGTGGGTGCAAGAAACCGTTTCCTTAGCACATCCTGATGTGGGAGTTTCAAGTACAACAGTCTCAAGCTCTTGCTTTGGTACAAATGTTGCAGAATGGGGGCTATTTCAAATGACTGAGGATATGAAAGCATCATTTCTTTCACTGTTACTGGAGTTCTGCATATTTTGAATGAAGAGAAGCTTCCATTTCTCCTGAAAATATTGCAGGAGCAGAAACAAAACTCTTTGAAAACGCATCCTCTAAGTGAATTGAAATTGAGTTAGCAGGAAGCATTGCCATACGTATCCCAGCACCTTTAGATCCTTGGACTAACAAGAGCAACATGCTTTTGTATGCTCTCATTATATAACTAATTGGATCATGGTCCTTGCTATTTTGATGCTTACTATTTTGATGAGTCTGTGTAATAGAAATCTCCTTATAGCCCCGCAGGAGACTGGGGAGATAAATACCTTTGAGGTCCCATCTTCCACTCCGCTCAGTACTGTGGCATGCCTGAAGTGGTACTAAAGATTGGCAGAACATCTGGCGGGAGCAGGTGGCAGTTTAACTTTCAATATGTTATATAAATGATGATTTAGTTAAGCCTGCAAATAATAACAATAATAATAAAAACGTTCTCACTTACATTCATGTTTTGCAGTAAAGGAGCTTCCAGAGCTCAGTCATACAGCCGTTCTCTTTCTGAGGCAAGGAGTTTGCCATCAAGCTTGAATATAATGTGTTTTTTGTACCCCATTCACAGAGAGAATGTCTTGTGCCTCATATAGCAAGTTTGCTCCTGCAGTATCTGGGGTGCAAGTCAGTAGCCTATATGATCTTTTGGATCTGGTGCTCTTCAAAGTTTGTCTCTTGACATAAGCTTTCAGATCAGGAACAGGAGTAGCAACTTTATTTCTATGCTGCATGTGTTTTGTCCCACCAGTTGTACAAACCATCAGTAATTGCAGTGGCATGAACAATGTGACTGCTTAGTGTGGACAGCATTAAGTGCTAATGAAAATCTGATTAGCACAAGGAGGCTCTGCTTTCTTATGTTACTTAATTGAGTAATGAAATTAGAGGCCTTATTTATATTTGGAAAACTGACTGTGGTGTAAACATGCTGATAGGACAACTAAGTCATAGAAGATGCAAGATAAGACAGAGAAGGTGATAAGATGCATTTTTCTATTCGGAAGGACTGAAGGGTTCGTATCTATAGCTCGGACCCAGTAAGGCGATCTTGTAATTGGCATTGTTGAAGAAATGATTTTTCACTCTCTCTCAGCAAATGAGTATGGTCTGGTAGATGATTCTTGTACAGTCACAGCTTGGTTTCCCGCATTTTCAGCTGGCATAATACACATTTCCAAGAGAAACAGTGGCATTGCCTTTCTTACGTAGCTTTTTCAACCTACTTGAGGGCTTCCCTGGGCTCTGTTGCTCCATTGGTAGCAGGAGCACAGTGAAACAATGCTTGAGAGGGAGCCTGTGGACAGAACTGGGTAGGAATGAGGAGGCTTAACCCAGCAGGACAGCTCTCCCATGGATTGTCCTGTTCTCCCGCAGAACAGCAAAGCTGAGATTTCTCTAGGAAAAAAAATGACAACGACCAAATCCCACTATCCATATTTCAGTAAAGAGTGGGTGGGCTGAACTGTTTGTTTTTGTGGGGTACTTTCATGGTCATCACAGTGAGAATCCACTCCCACTGAGAGATCTAAGGAAAGTGGTATTGTGAAGTATTTACTTGTTGGCACTGCTTCATTACCTGCTCTTGATAATTTATGGTGCCATATGGAACAAGGTTGATAACTACCCGTCTTTATGAACACATTGGTTTCATTTACCTGAAGCAGGCTTTTCAGTTTTGAATGGAATCAGAGATACATTGTTGCCTCATTACAGAGCAATTAAAATGCGGTTTTAACCTAACGCTAGGTTGATTATTAATTGTCTGGAAGGCCTTTTTCCTTCTGTGCCTTTAATTAGGATTTCCCATTACAGCCTCATCCAGAAGCAGAGTGCTGAAAACTCTGAGCAACGCTACGGTGCTATGCAGTAGGTGGACGGGTCCAGAGCTGCTCTCGTATTGCCAGTGTCGCGCCGATGCTCACAGTCAGTCTTGGCAGCATGGTAGGAGACCTGTGGCCTTTCCAGAGGTCATCCCTTACTTTGTCCCTTCAGCTGATGGCTTGGAGGTTTTAGGTTCACTGTATGATGGGGGCTTGCTTTGCTGTGAAGTGTGAAAGGATTTTAGGGGCCACCATTAAAAATGAGAACAGCAAAAATGCAACCCATGGCAGAGTTATGGAAGGGGGCTGATGTCATTTAGTGAGAAAGCTGGTTCCTTGCAGTCAGTGTCACTCGGGCAGGGCAGTGTCCCCCTGTACACCTGCCAGCTGACCTTAGACTTGTTCTGATGAAAGGGAAAGACTTTGCTATTGGTAGCACAACTATGCTTGTAGTTATTTATGGGTATCTTTCAAGGAGTGTGGTCTTGGAGGGACTCTCTAGGAACACCATAATTGTGGTATGGACTGAAAATAGGGCATTAATTGTTTCGTAGTATTTTTCATCTCGTTACCATTTAATCACTCTGAAGAAGATTTACTGGGAAGGATTTTAGTGGAAAATGTCGTTAAGTGGAAGTACATATGGTAAAATGTCACGTTTCAGTTGGCTGGTATGGTAATACGTGGAATATGTTGTAAAGGTATTGCTTAGGGCCAAAGGTTTCCCAGCTGGGTTTTGCTTTGAGTGGCAATGGCTTACTCTCACATGGTGCACAGTAGGAAACCTTCTGCAGTGCAGCTCTCCAGTGATTTATTTTAGATGTTTAGCCAAGGACTTAAATGGGTTAGTAGACTAGCACCTTCAGGGAAGTTGCTCTTTATAATTTAACTTTCAGAGAGCAGGTTACAGCGCTCTCAAACAGTTGTGTCAAAGACCCAGCTAAAATTAATGGCTCAGAACTAATGGCAAGCTTTCCAGGATGTTGCTCTGATTTATTGAGTGGTGCTAAGCTCCAGCATCCTTGTGTGGAGAGCACTTGTCTTCATATAAGGGGGCTAATATTACCTCAAGCTGTTGTCAGTTGACTTGGTGAAATTGCTTAGATGCTACTCTCAGTGTAGATAGCTGGTGGTGATTACTCCTAAGTATTCTAAGAGCAGAAACCCTGGGGAAAGGCTGATTAGCTGCCCAGGAGGATGATGCTCCAGCCGTGTAAACAAACTCCTGAAGTCTCCTGGTCATAATGAGGACCAGGCCTCGGTGACAAAGCCCCCTCAGCTCTGTGCTGCTGCATTGAAGTTGAGCAATTTGCAAGGGGAAAGTGATTGGAGTCAGTCCCTGTGATGCACGTAATCCACTAATCACCACTCAGAGACTTCTGGTGCTCAGAAACAGCAGGAGGGAATTGGCTTTTATGAGCTGAAGGAGACACTGGCATATGTTGCTGAGGAGAGGGGGAGGAGGGACTACTTAAATATTTATAGATTAAGGGTACATTGGGATCCCTTCTGTCTTTTGTATGCCTGGTTCCCTGACTTCCTCTTGGGGATAACAAGACAAAAAAAGAACTCTTCATCCTACCTGTGTTTTAACTTGGAAGCATGCAACCTGATCCCACTCCTGTCTCCCAGCCTATGTGCTCACTCAAATGGATGGGGTGGGTGTGAAGGCAATGTAAAACCTGCCTTGTCGCAGTTCATTTCCCTGGGCTGTCTGCCTTCCTCACAATACACTGCAACTACAAAAGCACCACAGGCTGGACGGTGGTCAGAGAGGTGAGGTTAGGTGTGAAATGAACTCAAAAGCAAATTTGTGTCAGGCAGACAGCAGCTACTTACAGAAAGGGATCTGTGCCGCTGTCCTGGATACTCCCCCGTATATGCGGGCAGAACAAATGCAGTCTGCTGAGAGGAGCTCTAATGCTGCTTCCTACCTCTAGCTTTGTTTGGGATATGACTTCCCTGCAGACTCAAAGGTGACATTTTAATTGGGTTGCTCCTCCTTCAGTGGTTCCTTTTCATAAGGAGGATGAATTTCACTTTGTGTGCAGTTGCAGAGAAGCCTCTGACTCTGCGGACAAAATGCTTTTGTGTAGAGAGTGCTCTGCTCAGTCATGTACAGAACCTGTGAAGGAGGTGAGGGCGGGGAAAAAATGGAGAGCTCATACTGTTTCAGCCTGTTAAAGCAGCCCAATGTGAAGGCAGTAATAGAGTAGCAGTGTCCCACTTGGGGCAAGAGGCTGGAGGAGAACCCTAGTGTCACCGCACCCTCTGTGAAGTCACAGGCAGGTGTTCTATTGACAAGTGCGTGGCAGAGAGAAGGGTGTCTGAGCAAGATGACTCAAGGAGCTCCTGCCGTCAAGACCTGTTCCAAGATAACGGGAATAAAAGCTGAGAAACAATGTGTATTCTTATTCCAGGTAGTTAAAATCTCTAGGAAAAGTCATGATTTCTTTCCTGCTTTTGGTGTGTGCTGTAGTGAGTTTTTCTAAAAGATCAATATCTTTCTCAAGTGCTGCTCACTCTGTAGTTGTATTATTAATGGCAATAGTAGTTATTAATATTCCTTGCTATTACATACATTTTTTTCATGAATACTTAAGCAGATTTGTGTAGAGGATGCCAACATCATGATCTCAGTTTTCAACAGCAGAAGAAACTGAGGTGCAGGAGATGAAGAGAACCACTCCTTGCTACCTAGCATGTCGTCAGTGTAGCCAAGAGCCAGAGCCCCTGTGTTCAGAGCCCAAAAGCAGGCTGATGTTTTGTTGCCCGCCTTCTGTGCTACATTGAGAACGGTGGGGTAGAGGCCATGAGGAGTTCTGCCAGTCACCTTTTCTGAAACCACAGTACCCATGACCCTGCTGATGAGGAATAACTGCAGATTGCAGTAAGGTTAATTTAAGTCCATGTGTATCATCTAATACATCCCTTTCGTGATCCAGTTATTTGCATATGCTCTTTAGCTCTTAGTAAAAAGTTTTAATGTGATATCAACCAGTCAGACCCAAATCCTCTCTTACACTGCTGGAAAGGGCGCGTAACTACCTTCTGTCCTATGCAGGTTAACAGCTCTTGTAACACCTATTAAATGCTGCACTTATATAAATCACATATTAAATAGTTTAATATTGGATATTAAAATTGCATAAATCAGTGCTAATTATTAAAACTGTTGCAGTAATGAACATCAGCCCTGAAACTGGGCACAGCTCAGCAGTCCTTGAAAGTCACTGGGGAGTCTGTGTGTGTGTTCTGAAGCAGCTCAGATGATGTAGCAGTGGGTCTTTGGAAAAAGCAAAACAAGTTTGGCATTGAATGTGTTCCAGAGAGGTCCGATAGCTTGATAAGGTGACAACTGCTTAACCTCTGTCAATCTGAGTGACAAAATACACCTCTGTCAAAGTTAGTCCAAGTTACAGAACTTCACCTGTTATTGCCGTTGTCATGTCTTTATGTTCTCATCTGTGATGGTCTGGAATTGCGATATGGCACTACTGGCTCCTACCACAGGTGACCATATCTTCATGTTGGTGAGTTGAAGCCAGTGCTGCTGGGCTCATCAGGCCGCTGTGGTGTTACCAAGTAGGTCCAAGAGTACTGCTGCCCACCTGCAGGATGAGCCCCTCTCAAACCACAGCATTGCAGCAGCAGTTAGCTTAAAACTGGTTCAGGAGAATTATTTACAGTACAGGCTCGGTACTTCTGTGTGATGTGGGTTCTGGCAAGTACTGGTGTAAGCTGCTACACTGGCTACAGGGAACAGGACTGTGTTACCCACGAGCTGGAAATAGTTGCGGTGTTCAGTCCTCAAGCCACAGAGAACTTCGCTGAGGTTTCCTTTTCCTTGAACCTTTGGCTGACACTGTCCCACTTGGATTCTGAGAGGACAAATACGACAATCTTTCTGAAACTAGTAGTCACTGCACTTCTTTTATTTTGCCAATGGTGTCACTGCTGCACCACAAGATTTGTGTTTTCCTGTAGGCTTGGAGAAAATAGCAGAAAGTGATGTTTAGTGCTTAAAGGGCTGGATGAAGCAGCTGATGATTTGCTTGATGCTACTGCTCTCCTCAGAACCACATTGGAGCAGGGGCTCCAATTGAGGCTTCTTTACAACACCCCTTTAGTCCAGTACAAGGTCCCCTTGTACTTCTCACTTCTCTCCAAGTTGTCCCTTAAGCAGCAAAGGTAGATGAAAATCGCAAAAGCCGCACTTAGTACAGCTGGGGCCACATTTGAACTGTCAGGCTGGACCTGGAGGATGTGCAGTCCCCATGGAGGGGAGCTGAGCAGTAGGGGAGTGCTGCTGCCCTCCTGTCCCCCTGCTTTTCCCTGGTGACCGCTGCCAGTCCCACTGCTTGAAGGTGCCTCAGTGGCTGCTGGCCTAAAGGGGCTGTGCAGGCTCTTGCCATGTGTCCTGTCAGGCCCGTGGTATGAGGAGGAGCTGGGAGGAGGGGTATGTCCTCATCTCTGCTTACGTGGGGATTGCCTTGGGCTCCAGGGGTGGTTTTGAGGCTGGATGTAGTTTGAGGCTTCTTTACAACAGCAAATAGGACTGAGTCACATTGGAGCTTGCAGTCACCACCACAATGTAAACAGGAATGAATTCAGGGCAGCCCTCAGACTTTGCTAATCAGTCTGTTAATTTCCAAGTCTCAGTGGCAGAGACAAAGAACGATTTGGACGTGCCTCATCCCAGTTTGCTAGTGCTAGCTTCTTACTTAGGCGGAAGCTGCTTGCCTTGTTTTATTTTGATTTTTAAGTCAGGGATGCTGTGTTTCCCCTGACAAAGAAATGACAGTATTTATCAGCAGCAGATGTGCCTGCTTTGGCTGAATTGCCAACACATGCATTTAATCTTTTTTCTAAGTGTCAGGCTCTAGTTTGAACAATAGGATGGCACCCTATAGCGAGACCTTAAGCTGAGGGGAAAACACAAATCGACTTCAGTTGTTGTTGAGGGGGGTAAGGGGAAATCCTGTAAACTAATTAGCTCATTTGGCTCAGATGTCATTTCTGATCAAACCACTTAATGCTGCTTTCAGTGGCAGATCAGATGTCTTTTGCATTAAATACCATTCAGCAAGACCAAAATGTGTCTAGGGCACCTGTCATCTGCCCGATGGGGATGCTGGGTATACAATAAATGGCTGCATGTGAACACGTCACTGGACCCGTTTCAGTCCCTGCAGTTTGATTCTGTTCTGTCAAAGGGTGTTTCCAGCGGGCTGACCAGATGCCAGTGAGCTTCAAGGGTTTGTCTTCTGCCTGTTTGCTTGGAATTCCTAGGGAAAGTCTTTTGTCTAAGGGACAAAACCTCCCAAGGAGCCCGAGGGTACAGAGTTACCTGTGCCAAGGTGTCTCTGCCTCATTTAGATGACTCCTGAAGTCAAGAGGTAGCCACTTGTGTTTGGGGTGAAGGTTGTGCAGTTGAGGACTGGCAATGACAGGACTCAAGTCCCTGTAGCTTCGGTGCCAGCCTTGCAGTGAGTATTAAAGGGACTGCTAGGCAAGGAGGGTTAGCTCTTAGCAAATGGTACATATGATTACCACCCAGAACTTGTAGAAAATGCAGGGTGTTTGCGGGATTAAGGGATATTGGCATATTTGTCTTGTACTGAGACGATAAAAAAGGATGTGATTCAATTTTAGCTTTCTACTCATTGATATGATGATTAGCAACCATTTTTCCCTCTAGTATTTTTTCTAACTGTTTATCCAATGCCAGAAAAAGGTTAAGAGAATAGGCAAAAGCAAACCAGCAAGTGAGGAAGGCGCTTCTTAGATCCATTTTCAGATGGTCTACTTTCTTTTAGGTAGTTCTGTGGGTTGTGGTGGCTTTGGCAGTGCTGTGCTTATAAAAGCTCTTGTGAGACACATGTCCTCCTGTAGGTCTAGAAAGAATAGGTAGATGATTTCTTTTGACCAGGAACAAATCACAAGGAATCATACACAGATGACTTATTTAGAAGGATGGTGAGGAGAAGATCTGCAGACAGATTTAGTGCTTAACATGGAACCAGGGTTCCCACAAGTGGAAATTGGTCAAAATTTGGGCACCACTGTTTTTGCACTCCAGTGTTGCTAAGCTTTCCCAAAGCTTTCTTAGAAAACTGAACAAAAGAAAAACAAAACAAATCTTCCTTTCTAGAGGGACAGACACATGTAAATTAGACTTATTCTTATCCAGTCCTGCATGTTCTGTCACAAGTGTGATATGACAGCCAATGTGGTACATCATGCAAGAGAGAAGAGGGCCAAGTTTTGACCTGGTATAAATGTGGTATGTTTCTGTTGAAGTCAGTGGTTTTTTGCTGGTTTACACCAGCTGAAAATATGGTCCAGATGGTCCTGATGAGGGAGAAATATCATGAGCCTGCTCTTCTGTTGCATTGCACTTTATGTAATGATTTCACACCTGTGAAAATTGGTACAAGATCAAAATGGAGATTCATACAGATGTAGATACACAATGCAGTGCAAGGCACCTGAGAGTAAAGCCCATCAATTTTTTCAAGAGATAGCTGCGCAGTGGAAAAAATTTTTCCTGGGGAGTCTCACTTGAAGCATGAATTCATACTTGTATTCTCTATCTGTCCTTGTTTGTGGATAATTACAGCGAGAGCACCTTGTATACAAAGGGGGAAAATTGATGGAACTGACGTTAATAAGCGTGTAAGCAGGAATATGTAGAGACTGGTGCTTGAGCCATAAGCTTTGCAAATTCTGAGACACTCATGGCAGTTGCCACACTAGGATGACGTTGGTGCAACTTCTGTCTTCAGGAGCATGCAGTAGGTGTACCTGTGAAGGGAACAGGTGTGCCTTGGCAGTGCATTACTGGAAGCCAGAGTTTTTAATCTCTTGAGAATTCAGTGAAAGATAAGTACAATTCCTCTAACTCTTGGGTTTTTTTCATATCACGAAACTAGAGGAATGACAAAACTTTGGTAGGAAGTGCTTACCTCTGCTTGGTCTGATCCTCCCCCAAATGAAATAACTTTTCAACCTGCTGAGGTTGTGAGAACTAAATGAATCCAGGTCAGCTCAGGATACAAGTCTTTGTAACAGAGAAACACTTGTATCTTAATTTGGTGATTGAAACTTCACTGTGTTGGGCTGGGAGGTTAGAAGTCAATTGACAATAAGGCCAGGTCAGGTGATGCTAGCTTTGCTCACAGAGCTCTGCTTGTATATGGTTGCCAGAGATCTGACTTGGAAATAATAGAGAGCAGGCAGCACGTCTTTAATCAGAAATAACTGTATCAGTTGTCAGGATACCTGAGAAGCACTTTTTAGAAGCGTTGCTCTCAGCAACACTTAGAGTATAGCTTGGCTGTGTGGACAGGACCTGCTATCAGCCAGCAGCTTCTAACCTCTGGCAACGACTGCACAGTGTTGGTTTGTTGTTTCTTTATTTTTTTATTTTTTTTTTAAAAAAAGATTTGGAGGAAGGTTTGCATCTCAATACTTTAGCAGTCAGGCATAATAGAGTAAGAAAGGTGTCAGAGTGCATTTTATCTAATACAACAGGATGCTGTAGGCAACACTGTTTGAAATTTGTTGAAAAGCAGGTGACAGCCACCCATGGAAGAGTCTCACTTCCTTGAAGTGTGTTATGCTGTGCTGTTGCTATTAATTTCACAAGCTCTCTTGCAAGCAGGGAAGTGAATGAGTGATGCAGTCCCACTATACAAAGCCGCCTTGGCCTACGAAATTCCTAGGCTATTTAAACATATTCCGTGTAATCCACTGAATTGCATGCATAAGCTTGTCAGGAGAACTTCAGCAAAAAACATCCTGTAATGTGTTCAGAAGGGGTGACTGCCTGCATCTGGGACGGGCCTTGCATGGCTCTGCTTGCATTTGGAGCTGGCTGTGCTCCTCGTGGGTGAGCCAGGAGTTGGTGCTTTGTCCATACTTACAGTGCTTCACCGTGGAAAGCGGGGCTGTCAGTTTGTGTGCTAGGGGCTTTACAGTAGGGCACTTAAATCATTTAGAATGAGAGATCCCCAGGCAGAAAACTGCTTTCTTCCGTCTTACTCCTTCTGATTGTGACTCTGATAGGTGTTTAAAGTATAGGCAGATTTGTTTGTACTGCTTGGGTCCTGATCCTGCTAAGAACGGTGCCGTACTTAAATCAGATGCACGCAGGTTGCCTCGTTGTCAGTATCTTAATAGGCTATCGCAGATCTGTTTGGAGAAGCTCTGTGGGATGGGGGAGATGCTTTGTGGTCTGTCAGTTGTCTTGTGAGCTAAGCATAGTTAGCGACTGGTTTGGGGCAGGCTTCAGTCAGAAATGACTACCATTAGGATACCAGACGTAATGAAACTTAAGCTCCTAATTCATACTAAATTTCCCAGGGCTTTGAGGTCCCAGTTCTCCCAAAATACTGTGTCTGCCCATGCTAAATACAGCAGCACACTTGACCAGCTGTGTATAAAAGGTGTTTCTGCAAACTGATTGCTGGTGTCAGCTCTTACAAGGTTAGAATTGTTTTTTCCTTACTATGAAAGTTTTTATTCATGTGTATGCCAGGCTAATATTGCACTGCACAGGATAAATTAAAAATGGGTACAGGAAAGGTGGTATATTATAAATACTGTGATAAGATAGAAGAAGACATGATGTATGTTGGACCTGTATGTACTGGGGACATGGTTGTGTAGGGGCAGGAAATAGACACTATCAAAACAAAGGAAGGTGTAAATGCTGCTCCCGCTCAGTTTTAGTCCAGAACCTCTTAATTCTGGAGAGCGTTTTATGTCTGCCAAAGATCTTGTTGTGAATACCTGTTTGGTATGCAAGCTAAGGAGCATGCAGGAAGAGAAACCATGTGATGCTTATTATTACATTGAAGATGTGGACTGAGGACTAACATGCTTCAGCAGTGACTTGTTGCTGTTGTTTTACCTGGGCCATAGAAACAGTGGGAATGGTAGGATGAGCATTATTCAAACACACCTTGCTGTTGGTGGACAGGACAGAAAATAAGATACTTTTTTTTTCCCAAGAACAGTGATAGTTTTTATTAAAAAGTAGTTTTTTTTCCTTAGAGTTGTTGTTGAGTTCAAATTCTGAAATCCTTTATTAAAACTCAAGAAGCAGAAACAGAATCAAATGTAAAAAATGTGGCTATGAAGGAAGCTGGGTGGCTTGATTTACACCAGCACTGTGTTTTGCTCATGGTGTAACCTTTCTGCTTTGTCTCATGTTACTGTAGAGTTTGGACAGGCAGACTATTTATTCCCTGCATTTGCATAGTGTCCTCATAGAGATGAGAAATTTGCAATGTGTAGTGGCTCTTCTGTTTGACATGAACAGCTATAAGAGTATTATCCCTGTGGAAAGAAAAATGGGGTTTGTAGTGTATAATGTTTAAGAATGTTACAAAGCCCTTTAGGCTATTGAGGTACCCTAAATTAACTGTGGTCTGCAATTCTGAGATGCAGGTCTCCATTGTTAGCTACGTCAATATTGCTTTGTCTCTTGACAGATGTCTAGACAGACTGGAGAATCAATTCCTAAGCAGGTTAGCTTGTGAAGCGGGCAAGCAACACACCTTACCTGCAGCTTTTCCTTCCCTTCCCTTCTCTGCATGTGCAGAAGCAAGTTTCCCACCCTCTTCATCTCTTAGGTTTTTGGTGTGAGCAAGAAGTATCGGAAAAGCCGAGGCCTCACCCAAGCACATGTTGAGAAAGGAAACAATCTGTGGATTGTTCAGTGTTTCTCTCCTAAGGCTGTTGATAAGAAAACTAACCCCAAACACTGCGTTTGAAACCATGCTAGGAAGTGCCCATCTCATAACCTTTCTCTGCTGCATCTGTCCCCCATGCCAGGAGCACATTCCTAGTCCTGCATAATGCAGGGTGGTGTTTTTCCTGTGCAGAAGGATCCCGTGGCTTTTCCCTCGTTTCTCTCTCTCCCCCGTACATAGGAAACGATGCCGAGACCCAAGCTGTTGTGTGTGAGGATGCTATCCTTCAAGTGCCCTGGGACTGAAATGCAGCTGTCACTCTCCAGTGTGAATAACAGGAAATTTAATTTGTTGGGTGGAAAGAGTTAAATGAACTTTAACTGAAAAGCTCTATCTCTCCCTCTCAGGGTAGAAAATAGCCAAGGGCAACAGCGGATGACTAATGTGTAGAATATTGCAATTAGTATAGCAAGGTACTTACAGGGATCAAATTAAAAAATTCATTAACGTACGCACTTAATTAAGAAACACTTTTCGGTTTACATGATAAATTATGACACCTATTAAATCTTCTAGTACAAGCTGTAATGGCTTCTTTGCTCCTGGGCAGAGAACTATTGCCTTTGAGGTCCTTTGAACCTCCCCAAGGACCGACACCGTTAGTTACAAGTGTGTTAAAAACAATGCTTTTTTTTTTTTTTTTCTTTTTTCCTTTTTTTTCTCCTGTGAGGTACAGACCTTGCTTCACTGCAAACTAATTTCAAGTAACCAGCCCGGGGAGTAGGAGACCCATCAGCCTGCAAACACAATGGATGATGAAACAAACAAGAAATGACCTTGAGAATAACTAGAAGAATAACTTCTTCTAAGAAGAAACTTAGCTGGATGCTGGGTGCCCATGAGGCAGCGGGATGCTTTAGATGGGATGGCATCGGCACATGTCCTCATGTGGCTTCGGTCAGACGCCACCCAGCGTGTCTGGCACTAATGCAGCATCAGGAGTCTGACAAGAGAGGTTTCTCTTGTCAGGTTTCTCTTGTCAAGGCAGGGCTGTTGGCTCCAAGCTTTCCTTGCTGTTTGGGGTTTAATCTATTTCTTTTTGGACTAATTCTAAGCAACAACCAGTTTAAGGAAAAAAACAAACTTGGAAAGAACTTTTTGAAAAGGCTCGGCATATTTGTTGTTGGCTGCAGGTGGCTTTTTTGCAAGTTCTTTGTGCAGTGCAGCATTCAGAGATCCTGAGCTTTATTGCACCAGGTGCTGGGATGTGGCGGAGCTGGGTGGGAGCCAGGCCGTTAGTTCTGCTGCACTGGGAATGTGACGTGTTAACAGGACAATCTGGTGACTGCTGTTTCTTATATTGAAAAATAGACCAAAGCTGCAGTTGATAAAGTTTCTCGAACTGCAGTTTTGGAAGAAAAAATATTCATCTGGATCCATCTGATGAAAACACTTTTTATTTCAGCTATATTGTTGGACAAGAAGTAGTTTGGAACTGCAAAATCCAGACCACCTATTTGCAGTGGATTGCTAGAGAGCGCTCTGACCTTCAGGAGAATGCTTGTTCCACTTTGGTTTTGTAAAAAAGCTTATCTCATCCATGGCTGTGTGAATCTGTCAGACCTTTTAGTTTGGATTAATCTACATTTTCTCATCTGGAAAAGATTTCTCCATATCAATGTTAAGAGGCAAGTATCAGGTTAGCACCATGGGCTAACTTCGGCACGAGCAGAGGATGGTACCTAGAGTCGTGTGTGACCATGATGGAGCTGATGGCCTGTAGTAGATGAAGATGTACTTCGTGTATTTCCTTAGTGAACTGTTCCAGAATCTACCAGATAGATGTAGTTGTTCCCTGATTCCTTTCTCATAGTATATCTGGCCTGTAATCCCATTCCTTGTCTTTCAAAGAGTGCCTGATTTGGCTTAGTGCTGTGCCTAGCCAGGAATGTTTCAGCAGCCAAGTGACTTTGAAATACAGCCCAAGTGTTAAATTCCACACAGTCTTACACAAGCAAAAGCAGCAGCACGAGGCACAAGCAGAAGAGCAAATCTTAAAGCAGCAAAGAGGGACTTGTGGCATGTGCTTGCTGTAATCCTGTGAAAAATCATCTGGTGTCTGGACTCATCCCTGAGCAAAATCCTCAAGGATGTAAGCCACTTTGAGTCTTTTTACCTCTAACACCTGACACCACTTGTAGGCACCTCAAAAGTGTTTGGTATCTAGCATCCCTTGAGCACTTCAGGCACCTTACTGCAGTCCACACGCTTCAATTTCCATCTGGAGTGCTTGTGGAAAGCCGGGTGTTTAATTTTTAGCCTCCAAAATTCATCTCCTCTTAAAATCTGACCCTGCTTATGATCCCGAATATTTCAGACAGTCTGAACCTGTGTTGTGCTGCCAAAACCTTGGTGAAGTTGAATCCATATTTCTTGTAGACTGACATGGATTTGCTGATAACTGAGTGTAAGTTGTGAATAATGTTGATGGAATGCACGCGGTTTATTAAACAGAGCAACTCTAACTAGGCTAAAGATTTACTGTTTATTAACAAATGCTTGAGATGTAGATGAGAATAACCCTACAAGAAGCAGGAATATCTTGGTTGCAAGAGGTATTGAAATGCTGCTCAAAATTGAGGAGGTTTTCTGCAGACATGACCGCCTTCTGCCTTATGTATGTATGAAGGGAGCTATATGCTCCCTTCCTTGAAGCCTGCTTAGCAGCTTGCAGAGTTTAGTGCAAACATTTGCCCTTCTCCCTGCAACACCCTTGATGTCACGACCTTGGCAAGCTGATGGTTGGTGGCTGGTGCATTCCCTGCATCTTCCATCTGGCTGCCCTGGAGACTCAGCTGCACTTGGGGGAGCTGTGGGGGCCATGCCAGGTTTGTAAGCAGTGGGACGGGGACCTGCAGTGCCCCGAAGCACCTCTGTCTTTGTCACCTTCTTTGTCTGGTCAGGATCAGAATTATGTCGAGTGCTTCCACAAAGGTCTAGCCTTTGACTTAATTATGTGGAAGGCAAGTAATATCTAGCATCCACAGTATTTTATCGACACTGACAGGTCTGCATAAATAAATAAAAATCTTATTTTATGCAGTGAAATATCTTGTTGCTTTTTAATAAATCAATAACTAGAGGTGACACTAGAAAAGTGTCTTTAAAACGATTTTTGAGGTGAAATGGAAAGCGCTAGATTATCCTTATTAGCGATTTTCTTTGCAGATTGTTTGGTTTGAAATAAGTTCTCCAGAACAGTCTATAATGACTACTAATCACCGTGTTTGTCAGCACTTAGAGCTTTATGTCTTTCTTAGAGTGTATGAGGTGCCTTATCTGTTGTAAGAAGTACTACTAAAAATCACTACCAAATAAATATGCCAGTCTCATTTCAACTAAAACCACGTATCTATTTGCCAGAGAATGGTTGTTTTGAGTTAGGAAATATCTCAGAATTCTGACTGAGAATCCTCTAAGGGGAGGAGAATTTTTTGCTGGTCAAAGCTGTTTCAATAGCATCTGTTCAGAGCTCTAGTAAAAGTATGTGGTCGAGTCATTTATCAGCAAAGATTTGATGCTTTGCACAAAAACTTGAGCCTCTTCCAAAATGCACAGAGCTGTGAGACTTATGTGAGACCCTAGTTGTAAACTGCAGAGCCTTCCAGCATAGCAAATGGGAAGCTATGCGTGCACCCAGTTTTTTTCTGTAACCGGAGGCCTTCCCTCTATTCCTTGCACAAACTCCACTCAAAATGGCCAGCACTTGACCAGAACTATCTCACTAGGTTTTGTAGGGAATGGCACGAGTGTTCTCATGCAAAAGACATTGAGCCTAGGATCATAGCTGCTGGGTTGTTCTCATAATTATGTCAAGAGTTGTATCACTCAGTAAAGGCACAGAATAAATAGCAGGTTGCATGGAGACAGGTACTTGATCAAGCCTAGCTTGGTTTAAACACAAAGACTTGGTTCTTAAACTTGCATTTGCACTAGTGTGTACAAAACTTTGTTGTATATTTACAGAATTGCTTCTATACTAGAGTGCATTTAATGAGCTCTGATACAAAACATGTATCCAGTGGGGAAACTTGCTATTAATTTCAGTGTGCTTTAGATTGATGGCTCGTTTGCATGCATTTTTCTATCTGAAGTACTTATTAGGTATCCCTGTGGTGCTGAGCCAGAGGTGGTGCCTGTTCAAAGAGTGAATTTCACTGTTGCTAATGGCAATTTTTGCTGTTACGAATGTTCATAGCCCACATAAACATGTAAAAAGTCTCTGCATGTACCAGGATGTAGTGATCATTCAACTGGGAATGCCAGAAATTTGTTTAATATTCAGTGCATACAATCATAAAAATTGAGCACATGTTTCTTTTGAAATTGTCATTCTGCAGATGTGTAAGGCTGGGTGTTTAAAGCCCTGTTTGCATTGGTGTGAAATTCTGCTGTCACCTCAACTGCTGAAAATGAAAGGTTTTTGAGCATCTCAGCCTAGCTCCTTCAACACGGAGAAATTGGGGAATTCCTTCTGAAACATACTGGTCAAGCGTAGTAATACTACTACTACCCTTTTTTTCCCACTGCCATTGTAACATGCATGTGATTGTGTCCCCTGATCACACTGGAAATCTGTGCCGTGACCCAGCCTGGAGAGAAACACAAGGACTGTGAGATTTTTGGTTCCCACTGATGGTAGTGACCCCGCTCCATGATGGAAACACCTGTGTGTGTGCTGGTGGCCACCATCTCACCACAGAACACGCTCAGCCACACTCCTGTGTGGAGTCACGGGCAAAAATAGCAACCGTTCGCTGCAAAGACTTGGACAAGAATAAATTGTTTCTGTTGCTTTAACCATGCTAACCTTTGTAGATTTCTTTTATTTTTTTTTTCTTCCTTCATCCTGTAGGCACTGGTGTTGAATACTGATGAGGAAATACTTGGTCTAAAGCCAGCTAGTCAATTTTGGTTAATTAATTGGAATGGTGATTGGCAAAAACCCAGCCCAAATTTTTGTAGGTAATTTATAGCATAGGTAATCGTTTACTTGTGGATAATTATCTCTACCTGTAGGTAACAGAAGGTAACGGTTATTGAGATCCAGATGCATCACTAACAAATGTGATTTTAGGAAATTGCAAATACTTAGGCTGAGTTATCTGTTCAATTATTGAGGAGGCAACTTGAAGTGTACAGTAAATGCACCCTTTCCTATTATTTGATTCCCTGTTCCATAAGCTCAGGTGAACAAAAATAAGTGAGAAACAGTTTATTGTTATTGGGAAGCCAGTATTCCTATTCTAAGTGTGTGAGCTAGCACAGATGAGCTAGGCTTCTGGGATGTCATAACTTGCTTAATATAGGCTAGGAACGAATTGCTACTGCTTGGAAGCAACTGGATAGAAGGAGGATTCAGGAGAGTACTCTGGGATAAGTAACCTGTTGTGTGGCACAGGTCGTATGCTGAGCCGTGGCTAATACCGGTTTTGAAAACCTGCGGTAGCTTTTGGGAAGGTGTCACCTTCAGGGGAGTAAGATAAGCTATCAAGCAGGGAGCATAGTGCGGCATCTTTATGAATGTTGCTCTTTGCCAGAACATCAGCCTTGACAAAGGTTCCTACAGTGTTTGTGACCTGAGCAACACCGTTCCTGGCTGTACCGTTTGTCACCCCTCGAGTGGAACTGAGGTGTATAACAGGTAGCCTGGGAGCAACCTAGCTGCCTGTGCAGAAACGTTGTACTCATTTGCAACAGAAGGCAGAGCGGAAAGACAAAAGCAGATAGGGAGCTGCTGGCAAGGGGAGGAGGATGTTCAACCATCCTGCTGTTCTCTCATTCATTCCCATGAAAAGTAAATAAATGATGGCTCTGCTCTTCTGGGGTAGGACCAAGCAGCTCCTGTGTCAAAAACCACCCTGAAGAAGGTGCAGTCCTGGGAATGTGTGGCTGGGGAGAGGAGCTGTTTTGGAATCCAGGATTAGTAAGGACAAACAAAAACACTTGGCAAGTGTGCTGGTATAGTTCTCCGCTGTAAAAGAAGGAGAGCTGAGTGAACACCAGCTTTTCAGTGACATGGCAGATAGCTTGCTCATCTAGAGATTCGAGGTCCCTGCCTGGCCCCTGCTGTCCTTAGTAACTGGAGGAACGTTACTGCAGTGGGTGGACAGTAGTAGGATCAAAGCTAATTGCTTGTTTCTACCACAAATGTAGCGGATATATTTTGGAGTGTGATGGCTTCCTGAAATGATTCAACTGGACATTTCATATCTTCTGTTGTAAATGTCAGTGTTGTGCCCTCTTCTACAGACTGCGAATAGATGCATGTTATCTCAGGTTTTGGCACTATTGGAAAATTCCTGTTGATCTGTTTGAGCATTTGATCTCCCTCTTGATGCTATGAAATATCAGAAGTTTTGAACAAAAGAGCAATGTATCCCAGTGTGTGTTCAACACTCTTAGAAGTAACAGATATTTGAGAGAGAGAACAAATTGATGGGCTTCGAGACAGCCGTTTCGTTTTCCATGAATGGGCTGGGCCCATTTTCTTTTCCACTTGTAGCTGTTTATTTTGCACATGGAATCTGCTGAAGTTTCCATCTTTTTGTTCCTTTTTCCAGTGCAAACTGTAAAAAACAAAAGCAAAGCCCCTGACATCATCTTACTGCAGCAGTGGGGTGATGTTTTTATCTTGTGAAATACTTGGTAAGTACATGGTGTTATTTCCAAAAGGGAACAGGCTGGAGACATGCCTTGGAATAAGAAGCAGGTCTGTAGGCTGTCATCCTAATTTTGCATTAGTGACAATATGAAATTCAGCTCTGTCCCTCAAGAAGAGAGCAGAGGCTTCTCCAACAAGATGAGGGGGAAAAAAAACATTACGTTTTGCCTAGCAACAGCATGATATCTCATTTCTTAACACTGCATTCTTGTGTCCTGTCTCTCTTGGGCATGTTGACATTACAGTTCCCCCTTTTGTCCAGAGTGGGTCAGAGGGCCCCAGGACAGCCTGGATGGCTCTGAGGTGGTGGCTGGGGCTGCCTTGCTGAGCACTTTTGCCTGTGAAGCTTCCCTTAGTGCTTCAGGGTAGGTCATCCTTTGAGGACCTTCAAGGATGGGTCTCTGAAAGCAGTAAGCCTGAAGGGGGGCTCTTCAAGCTGTAAGTCAGGCTTACTGTAGCTCTCGTCATCTCACGTGGGGTAAGTCAGAAGAGCTGATTTAATACCACAGAAGTGCTGATTTAATACCACAAAGTCATCTTCTCAAATCAGTTTATACTCTTGGCACTTGGCATAGTTTGATTTATATGTTAAAAAAAAGCCTTCCAACCAGCAAGTTGCATATATAAGGAAGCTGATGGTTTGAGTGGATTGCATATGGCCCAGGAGAGGCAAGTAGAATAGGAAACATATGTTTGGCACCCACAGGTACTGCAGAATCAAGTGAGTGTGAATTGCTAAAACGTAGTTTACATAATATGGTCAATAATATGCAGCAGATGGAGTCTGAGCGTATCGCTTAAATCATGAAATCTCTGAACACTGTAAGGGATTGCACAACAGCAAACTTGAACTTTGAAGGTAAATTGATAAATGATTTTCTATTTACTCTAGCAGGTGTGAACCAAACTAACTGAATTAGAAGAATTTTTTTACTCTAGATGGACAGTTGTGATGGCCACTACTTTAATTGTTCATGTTGGGAAGTGCTGATTTGAAGAAAAGATAAATAAATCATCCTATTGGGTGGTGTGTGAGACTCAGCCTGCAGATTTCCTTGTACTGCCCTTAGACTGAAGTTGTTGCATTTTTTTTTTTATTGACAAAAATGGTCTTTGTTGGTAGACTTATTTAAATGGAAGGGATTTTTCTGTCCCTTTACCTTATGGCCAGTTTTTGTGAACTTGTCAGAGCCAAACCCTGTGTCTTGGTTTTACTACTGCCAAACTAGCTTTGCTCAGCTGGAAGATGCTTCTCATGAGGCTCAGCCTGCAGTGCCACCCGGGTCTGGATGGTTCTTTCCTCCCTCCAAGACACGACTGTGAAAGCCTGGCTGTGATCTGTGTATTTAGAAAGGACTGTCCCACATCCTTACTGCTGAAGTACTTGTTGATACTCTCTAGTCCAGGGCTGAGCACAACTTTTTTTAGGCTTTTGATGAAGGCTGAGGGAAGCGTTTGCAGGATGTGTGCAGGAGATGCTGATGAACGTAGGTCTTTACTGCTGATAAACCTCAACCACTGACTTTCTAAGAGTCAAAAACCTATCTACACTGTAAAACGAAAACCTTTCCTAAATTAACAGCTGGCACCTTAAATCTAAGACAATACTGTCCACACTCATCCAGCCGGGGACTTGTGTTCTTAATACCTGTGCTGAGCGGTGCCCTCCAGGGCTCCCTCCCCAGCTCATCAGTAGTGTGCACAGCATAAAGCTGGACACAGTCACACTGGGAAGGCAGTGCCTTCCTCATGGAGCTCACCAGAGAAAATGGCCCTGAGCAGCTTGCTGCTGAGTTCCTGTAATTCTATTGTGTCATCTGCATTCCTACTGACCTGTGTAGTTGTTCTGCCTGCTAGGGTCAGAGGTAGACGTTGAGTTGACCAACTGTGAAGCAACAAATGGTTGAGGGGAATGCGTGTAACCCACAGCTCAGCACAGAGTTTTGTCAACATAAAATAGCATGAAAACATGAAAAGCAATCAGAAAAATACTGGGTGCTTCTGAGGCACTTTTTTTTTTTTTTTTTTCTCTCAATGTTTTGCTGCCTACTCTGTTACATATTTACAGGATGTGAGGTGAGAAGTAACACGGAAGAACTCCACTGTGGTTGCTGGAGAGGGCTTTCAGGCTACAGTGTAGGAATCAGGGGTGGGTTTTGTGCCTGACTGGTCAGGAGTCCATAAGAAATTCAACTAGAAGACTGTGTGTGTAACTCGTTCCTAACGTCTTAGCAGAGATGAAAGTTGGCACATATATAGTCTTTGCTTGGATCTTTTGTTGTTATATACTTTGCCAAAATTCAGTTTGGCTATTTTCATTTTATGCAAGTGTGAAAAATGTTATCTGTTTAAGTTGCTTCTTTGCACTTCTATGAATAAAAAATGGCTTTAATTAAATTAAGAAAGAGCTTTGACAAGTGATTTGTCTATAATATGTACTTATGGTTTGTGGCATTTCAAAGAATAAATAACCAAGATGTTGAGGCTTAAACATTGGCTGCTGCACATGTTCTGTCAATTCCTTGGTTGAGGAAGAAATGTTTCTTTGAGTGTAGATTCAGGTCCAGATCCTGCAGTTGCTGCATATTCAGATCCCACGCCACCATGAGAGATAGGGGAAGATCTACTAGGGGAGAGTTTCAGTCTGTCATTGATGCGGTGAATGAACTGAACTGGAAACAGCCCAGAATGTCTCAGAAGAAGTTTTTAAGGCAAGCAAGGGCAAGGCTTTGATTTCAGCTCTGCAGACATGTGGGAGAATCAGGAACAGCAGGCATCTAGTTTAAATCCACAAGCAGATGAAACCACGCAAGCTGCAGCAATTTAGAAAGAACTGAGACTTCGGAGAGACTGCTCCAGTCCCAACGTCAACCCAGCTGCAGGCAGGGGAGAAGCAAGTAATTTTTTTCTGGGTAGAATTCAAAAAAGAGATAATCTGTTGAGAAGTTATCAGCTCAAAAGGACAGGTTTGGAAGCAAAATGCATCCTAGGATTATTCACAGCGATGTGATTGTGGCTTTGCCTTCTTTAGCATTGGAGATAACTAAAAAAAAAATGAAATACAAGCATGGAGAAAGTCCTTAAAACAGTGAATTGTGTTCTGAAATCTATAGAATGTAGGTTGATTTCAAACTTTTTTTCTTGAGTAATTTTTCTCTCTGACCTGGCAAACTTATTGCATTAGACATTGCTTGTGCAGAAAGCACATGCAGAAAGCACCAGCTAAAGCCTTGGGTTTAGAAAAAAAGTCCAACTAAATCAATGGGCTTTGTTTAGCCTTGGTCATGTTACATCTTGGGTGGAGATGTGCTAACAAATGGCAAACAACTGCACTTTTTCTGGGCTGGAATGTAAATGTTGGCCGAGGCAAATGCAATGAAAACTTTGTGCATGGGACAGGAAATCCTGATGTAGTTTGTGTAGCTGTCATGGGCTCCCTTGTGCGGTTCATCCTTGTCTTAGGATTGGACTGATCGAATCCTTTCCTGCCAGTCTAACTGTCGACGTTAAGCTATGCCTGATGGTTGTGGGCTGGGGGTGGTGACAGTCTGAAAGTTTGGACAAATGCTGTCAAAACAAGCAGCGAAGTGGGAGGGCTTCACTTGCTCCTGTACCGTAGAGCGGGCTGGAGAAGGAGGAGCAGAGCCGAGTCTTGGTTACGAGGCAGGAGAGCAGCTGGACCTGTAGCCACTCGTGAAGCCATCAGACTGCAGTGGTCAGGCTGTGCCAAGGCAAGAGCTGATACCCCATGCACTTGGGGTGCTCATGTAGATCCCTGCTGCAGGTGAGGCAGGTTTGATTCCTTTTTACAAGTTGATTTCTAAAAACAAAAGAAACCTCCTGTAAACCTCACTGAAATCCACCTCTAGACCTAGTGCTTAGTCAAAGCTTTTTTTCAGGAGTTCCATGGCATTTAGTGCACACCTAGGACAGAGATTCTGGTTTAGTTACCTCCAAAGTATCTTTGGTCAGCTGTTCAGCTACAGGCTTCATGGAACTTTGACCTTCTTCAGTTTTCCTTGGTTTAAAAATACAACCTGTTAATAGCCAGGAAAAATCCTGAAAGTATCACCACACCTCAGTCTGTCATTTTTAGTGGTTGTCTCGAAATCACAGGCCTTGGCTCCCCTGCTGTGTAATATGTCTGGCTGTCACCGTAAGTGCCTTTGGAAAGTTGCTGCTCTGGGTGGAGAGACAGGTGACATGGCTATTAGCGTGTGAAACCTTGCTGTTGAAGGCAGCAGCAGTGCCGTGTTCACCCACGTGGAGGTTGAGGGTTGGCCTCTTGCCTCTGCTCTTTGCTGGTGGTGAACTTCCCACTGAGCTTGCTCGGAGAGCGACCGTGCTTTGTTCTGCAAGTCAGCGGCAGTCTGGCTCGTGCGGTACAGCCTACCTTTTTAGTTATTTCTCTTTTTTTCTTGCTGACTCTTTGACACCCACCACCTCCCCGCCAGCCTGGTGTGGCTGATCAAGCTGTTCAAACAACTGGAAGACATCAGAAGTTAAACACTCATTATTTTAATTTGATGCTAATCATGTGTTAATGAGACTAATCCTTGCAATGATTCAGGTAATTTGCTTAATGGCTGCCCAGAGTACAGATTACAGCAATCAGTCACGTCTGATAAGATGTCTGTTGTGGAGGAGGTTGTCAGGTGAATGAGGTGGGAAAAGGCTAAGGAGTAAGGTCTGATCTCACGTAAGTCACCGGTCTTCCTCTATTTAGAGTGGGGAGGCGGAAAAGTCCTGCAGTACAACCTTGCACTTCACAGAGATTTGTTGCTTTCAGTAGCCAGGGAAAAGTGACTCAATTGCCTGTGCCTAGAGGTGGTTCTGTCAGTTCTGGAGATCAGATCCTCTCCTGCCTTGGGAAGGGAGTAGTATGTGAGGTCTCCAGCTGACGTCAGTGGGACATGAATTTCTTGAGGTCATTTGGATCTTGGTCTAGTCTTGGGGTATAAATGAAATCTGGATCTGATACAAAATGATAGATGTGAGTTCTGATCTCTAGCCAGTATGAAATGGCATAATACTGCTGGAATTAGTGGAATTCCATGACTTAATCCAAAGGAGCCAGCTGGGGACTGGCCAGAGGTCTCTGCTTTCAGCTGTCTTCCCATTTCCCTCCTTTGCTTTCCCAACTCTCTTCAACAGTAAAAGCAGAGCTGTTGGGCTGAGTTGCAGGGTTGTACTCAGCATTGGAGATGTTTGTATGAGCTGTCTGTGTACTCCCAGGAAGAAGCATTTGGCCATGTTCTGCAAGTGGTCCCAGCTGCCTGCTAAGCCTGACTTAATTCATACTGTGCTGGTAGAAACTTGATATGGATGTATCAGGTGTTGGTCTCCGGGTTGCCTGACAGTCTCTTTTATTTGTCAGCCCTTCAGAATAAAACAAACCTGTCTAAGCATTTAGTTCATAATGAATGCTACATGAAGTATATCTTAAATGTTAATAAACTAATTGTGCAGAGCTAATTGTTAAGAGAGTGAGAAAACAATCCATCAGTGATAGCAAAAAGGGGAAAATTACTAGGCTTGTATGCCTAGGTCACCACAATTCAGATTTTACTTAAATGTAGATTGACTGCTCTGCATGAAATCGTAGGAAGAATATTTTGGAATTGGAAAGTGTGTTAATATTTTCTATTATTGCTATTGGTTTGAGAAAAACACCAAGAATCCTAGAAGTTGGTCAAAAAGGTAGTTGTGGAACTTCAAACAAAGGACTTGACCTATCACCAGGGGTTCTGTGCTGCATTCCTAGTTGAACCACTGTCTGCTCTGTGGTGAGTTTGAGCCTAGTGTGCTCAGATATTTCTCCAGCTCCTTAAAAAGCCTGCTTCTGTAGTTTAAAACCTTTTCAATACATATGTCTGTGTTTACACACTTAATAGTCTGTGAAGGCAAAACATCAACAAGGCCTTCGCTCTGCTAAAGGTGTACATAAAAACAAAATACATGCTTATATACTTGGACACAGTGGGCAAAACACATAAGGAGGTAAGTCTTGTCCTTATTTCTACAGATGAGGAAATAAGACATAGGGGGATTCCATCACAAAGGGCAGATCGGTAATAAAATGCAAGTTGTGTACTTTATAAGGCTGTTCCTTTTGATTATGATCTTTGTGGCATGTACATGAACTGTAAATCAAGAATGTTGCAGTTTGCAATGAAACTCGTGGTATCTCTAGGAAGCTGTGCTATACCCACACTGTGTTCCAGCAGGTCTTTGTTAGATGAAGTGCAGTCTTTATGTCAAATTCAATACAAGTATTAATTCAGGAGTAAAGGTAGTATTTCACACTTAGAGTGAGACAAGGCTAGATATAAATGGGAGGATGCAGGTACCCAGATACTTCCCTGGGTAAGGTGGCAGTGCTCAGGTGCTTGCCAATATGTTCCCCGTACCTCTCACTGCAGGCACATATACTAAACCTTGAGGTGCTGAGCCTCAGCGTCTACATTTCCAGAGCTACACAAACTATCTCTAAACCCATGCAAAATACAACTGGAGAGATCTTTTGCATGTGGGAGATCAGTAGCCCAATGATCACTGAAATGTGCAGGTTGTTTTCTCCTTGTCATCTTCAGGATTTAGGGTATTTTTCTGAGCTGTTCTCTTCCAGAGTTCTGTAGCCACTGAGGTACTGGATATGTGTGTCTGGGGGAGGCAAGCAGCAACATCTTTTTCTCAATATATGTCTAAACAAAAATACTCTTTTATAAATACAGAGGAAGAAAAAAGAACAAAAAAAAGTTTAATGTACAGAAGGGGATTCAGCATTGGCCTCCAGTTGGAGGCCAGTCACTAGTGGCGTCCCCCAGGGCTCGGTGCTGGGGCCGGTCCTCTTTAATATCTTCATCGATGATCTGGACGAGGGCATCGAGTGCACCCTCAGTAAGTTCGCAGATGACACCAAGTTAGGTGCGTGTGTCGATCTGCTTGAGGGTAGGAAGGCTCTGCAGGAGGATCTGGATAGGCTGCACCGATGGGCTGAGGTCAATTGCATGAAGTTTAACAAGGCCAAGTGTCGGGTCCTGCACCTGGGGCGCAATAACCCCAAGCAGAGCTACAGGCTGGGAGAGGAATGGTTGGAAAGCTGCCAGGCAGAGAAGGACCTGGGAGTGCTGGTGGATAGTCGGCTGAATATGAGCCAGCAGTGTGCTCAGGTGGCCAAGAAGGCCAACGGCATCCTGGCTTGTATCAGGAACAGCGTGACCAGCAGGGCTAGGGAGGTGATCGTCCCCCTGTACTCAGCTCTGGTGAGGCCGCACCTCGAGTACTGTGTTCAGTTTTGGGCCCCTCGCTACAAGAAGGACATCGAGGTGCTTGAGCGGGTGCAGAGAAGGGCGACGAAGCTGGTGAGGGGCCTGGAGAACAAGTCCTATGAGGAGCGGCTGAGGGAGCTGGGCTTGTTCAGCCTGGAGAAGAGGAGGCTCAGGAGTGACCTTATCGCTCTTTTTAGGTACCTCAAGGGAGGCTGTAGCGAGGTGGGGGTTGGCCTGTTCTCCCACGTGCCTGGTGACAGGACGAGGGGGAATGGGTTTAAGTTGAGCCAGGGGAGTTTTAGGTTAGATGTTAGGAAGAACTTCTTCACTGAAAGGGTTGTGAGGCACTGGAACAGGCTGCCCAGGGAAGTGGTGGAGTCACCATCCCTGGAGGTCTTCAAAAGACGCTTAGATGTAGAGCTTAGGGATATGGTTTAGTGGTGGGCTGTTAGCGTTAGGTTGGAGGTTGGACTCGATGACCTTGAGGTCTCTTCCAACCTGGAAATTCTGTGATTCTGTGATTCTGTGATTGTCTTGCTTATGGTCAAGTATCTAAATCCCTTAGGAAAAAATAACCCGTACCCTTCTCCTTCATGCTTTGTGTAAGCAAGTTCAGGCAGACTGTGTTGTGTGACTCAGTTATATGTCAGAAAGTAGATGCTGTTGGGGACCTAGGGTTTAAGCATATATTGTTGGGGAAAACATTGCAAGGGAGTAAGAGGAGGCAAAATGGTTCATATCAGTGCTAGTGATGTCAAACAACTAAAATAAAATATTGACGGTGAAGGGAAATTATTTGAATACCCCTGTTAAAGCACTTGGTTCCTTGCCAGTTGCCAAGGACTGGAAAAGAGCTGTTAGAAATAGAGTGAGTAGACCTGCAAGGTACAAAGAACTGTGACTTCCCTGCTGCTACAGGAGTGCAGACAAGGAATGTTTGGCCTTAATGTCCCACACCAGGATGTAGGTAAATGAACCAGGGTTCAGGATTCCTAAAACAGAGAATGCAGTGGCTTTCTTGAACTTGGATTAGTGGAAAGCCACTGATAATTGTTCTGTCTCTGCATTCAGGAATTAGAAAATATTTTTCTGTTTTCTTCATGAGATGTGGCAGCAGTTATGATTTCTTGAATGATATTTTGATTCAACCGTTTATCTGTGGCAAAATATGCTTGGATTTAATCAATTTGTGTCTCTGTTTAAGGCCCAAATTGTTATAGGCTTTAAGGGGCTGACATTGTCCTAAAGCACTCATTTAATAATTTAGAGTAAACAGATGGTTTTATTTTTTCCCATTAGAACCTTTCAGCTTTTCTAGTTGCATAGAGGTAATAATTATATCTCTCACACTGATTAAAATGCACTGTATTAATGTCTTACTCTGTCTGGTTTCGATTGTGTTATTTCTCTGTGGGCTTTAATAAGTACTGTGGAGTTAACATCATGTACAATAAACTGCGCTGTGCAAGTCTCGCAGTATCAAGTGATGGTGAACACGAGGCAGTTTTTATCTTGACAGGCCTAGCAGCGTAAGGGCATATTTGGTGCTGTTAAATAAGGCTGTTATGCTGCTCTTGCTTGAAGAAGTGAGCATTTTCCTTTTACAATGTCTGCTAGATGGTATCTGGGCACATATTAGACAGTAGACAACACTTAGCTCTTAGATCTTGAATGTTCTTTACTAATTAGCTTTAAAACTTGTGTTGAACTTAGGAAAATCAACACTGCTCTTCAAGAGCAGAGGGGGAATTATTTGAACTTAGATCCCATTACGGAGGTTGAGGAATTCAATGGTAATTTGAGGAAAGTCAATTCAGAGGTACCACAACAGTAGGAACAAAATAAGATCATGGGACGAGATGTTCTCTGGATTTAGGGTATAATCTTGTGTCTGAACAGATCTGTACTCACGAGCTTTCTATTGATCATCTGAAGAAGAATGCACTTGTATCTCTGCAGTGATTACTGACAGCCTGAAACGACTGAGGAGGTGCTCTGACCAATGGTTGCTCCTGTCAGAGCCAGTTCTTAGAGGCTGGTCAGTAACAAACGGCTGGAGGATGCTTTTGTCCTCAGCCAGAGTAGCTGATAGCTGATTGTGGAACAGGAGAGCAGCAAGGCTAGGTGTCACCTGAAAGTGCTGCGATCAATATCAGATATCAGCATGTCCATGGGAAGTGGGTATCTCAGAGCAGTAGTGTTGTGATGGCTGGAGCTTTGGGTGGTTAAATTTTGGCAGTGTGATTGCTGATTTAACGTAGTTGTGTATGGTTTGGTTACAAAAAGCTGAGCGTGCTGAAGTTGGGATTGTAATGAAGCAGGACCTTGTTGCAACCTTGATAAGTGATTACAGGATAAAAAAGGTATTTATATATCAGAGTCTATAGACTGAGAGTTGATTCTGGTCCCATGAGCATTTTCTTCTCTCTTCTGTTGAATTTGAAATAAATAAATACTTGGCCTGGCTTTTGTGACCAATAAAAGGATCTGTTTTAAAAATACCATCTGGGGGCACCAGCACTGAAACTCAGAAAACCATATGGTTTGTCTAGAGTTTGTGATCAAGTCAGTGGGAGTCCCAGCTTAGGTGTTACATATCTGGTGCTCATTAGTCTTAAGTGCTGGTCACTGTGATCACTTGACTTGTCATTTTTGCAATTATTAGTGGGCACTTTAGGTTTATCAATTATTTTTCCAGGCTGTGAGTTAGTTGTTTTGAGAGCATAATTTGTTTATAATATATGTTTTAGCAGCATGATTTGTTTTGTGTTTTTAATTAATATTAAGCTTTGACTCTAAAATTGCATGGCAAATCATTATGGAGAGCTATTACCTCGAATATTACTGCTAAAGACTTGCAATATACTGTAACTTTGTCTCCTTTATTGCCAAATTCATTTTAGTGGTCTCAGAACTGGGATTTAGGGGCGGCATTGACAGAAGAAAGTTTAGGGTACTAATTGCTATGCTAGCATCAGTGGAGTTTGCACTTGTGTCCCTCTAAAATCTTTGCTGTGGTGCAAAATGAACCTGTAGTAGGGCAACAGATGTGAGAAGGGCTGTATTCTACACTTCAGAAAGCGTAGGGAAGCATCAGAGAGCTGATTAGAGGCTGGAGATAGAGAACTGAGATTGATCAGATGTGTTTACCACGGGGTAAAAGTTGGCAGGAAAGTGATTTGGTTTTCTTTGTAGGCATCTGTGTGGAAGGAGTATAACCAGTTCCAAGGGGCTGTTCTGCACAACAGAGGAGAAAGTACAGTGTGAGGAGAAAGATGCAAAGCACAAGTCTTAAAGTGCTTTAACCAAATGATCAGGCAGCAAGCTGGAGTCCCCGAGGAGGAGAAACTTCATTACACAATGCTTAAGTCAGTTGTACACCTTGCCCCAGGATGCCCTAGTATTAAATAAATAAATAAATAATAATAATAATAAAAAACAAAACAAAACAAAAAAAAACCACCAAAAAGAAAGAAAAGCCTCTCCATTATCTAACTGTGGTGTTGACTTTGCCTGTTGCAGAGCCAGGTGTCTGGCAGGTAGGATTTCTTTTCTGTCTGGGTCTTCATGGGTGGGGTCCTCTAACCCACTGAGCAGAATTTGGAGGGACAAAATGATGTGCCCTCACAAATTCAGCTGATGGATTTTACCAACTCTATCAATAGTTTCTTAAGTATTTGAAAGTTTTACAGTGTCTTTTTAGCCATTGGATGAGATGCCTTCTGTAAGGTGGCACCAAATCTGTATGTTTTAAAATTCTTCTGAAAATGATTTATTACTTGGCAAAACAAAATCATCTTAAGCCTAACTGGGACATTTTCTTTTTGCTTCTTTGGCCAAACAGTATATTTCCAGATGAAAACGAAAAACAGTTGTAGTCTAACTCTACTAACACTGATTCTCTGGTCTACCATAGTGGATAAGTCTCTCTCTAGGCCTTCTAATCTCCCGTTGAAGCTGTCTTCCAGGTGAAATCTTTTTTTTATAACCCAAATTAACAAGACTTGCTAAAGAACTTGATTGTTCTGTGCTTTGAGTGAGAGGATTTAAGTGGGCATGGAAAATTTCCTTGCTCTGTGCAAGGCTCTGGTGTGCTTAGTACTGACATTTTAGGTAGGCTACAAATGAGCAACCAGCATGTATTGTCTAGGTCTTGTGCAGTTAAAGGAAACAGTCAATGTGAGTACACTCATTGTGAATACACTTTGAAAACAATGGAGTAAAAACAAACAAACAAAAAAACCAACAACTTAGTATATTATTCTATTTAACTTTTTGGGTCAGTAAATCAAATTCATCTCAGAATGGGAAATAAACTGCTCTTCACAGTATTATTTTATACCTTGGGTCTAGCTAGTATGGCAAAATACCTAAGAACAGTGCAGACAACTGGGACACAGAAAATGGGGATTTCTTCCCTTAAAGGGAGTACAAGTTTTAGCTTGCACATTTTTTTCCTCTTCCAAGAGCTAAATTTGGGCAGAATAATATTCCCTGAAATGACTGATGATTTCTTCTTTTTGAAAAGACAAAACGATCCAAGAAGCCTAAAGGAAATACTGAGAATTTCACAAAAAGTTGTAAATGTTTGTTGGGCACACGCAGAAATGTGTGATTTCTCAGTCAGGACTGCATGGTAAGGCTAAAAGCCATTTTGGGTGGTGATGGTGATTTGAAAGGAACTCGATTATAAATGACTTCAGTGAAGGAACATGTGAATAAGGTAAAAGATGGCAAAACTCAGTTCAAACAGTCACTCCATAGAAAATGTGATGGCACTTTTCTTATTAAAAATATAAATCTGCTTTCAGAGAGCAATTGGATAGATTTGCATGTAACATGTTTAGAAAGGTTTGCACAGTAAGTTGCACTTGAGAAGGAAAATGTGCATTGTTTAAAAAACAAAAAAAGCTTGCCCATCCAGAAATTAATATCTGTGAATGAATGGGTTTTTAAGACAGCTTATTTGAAGAAAATCCTAGGTATGTTTTTTTCTGAATGTTCTCAATCAAGTACTGTATGTAGATGTTTGGCCTCTAGAGAGCCAGGGAACCCGGTGTTTTCAGCTTCTGTGTATTAAGATATGTTTTTGCTGCTAGTAAAGCACTTCTAACTGTAGAACTCTTATGTCAAGAACATGATAACTTTTTGTTGAAAACTAATACTGTAAGCTAATAACTTGACTCTGTGTTTGGGCAGTGTGGGGTACTTCTCAATTTCCTTTGTCCTTGAGTTTACAGACACTCTAAGTAGATATTCTTGAATTGTTTTGGGAGGAATTTGTTGAAAATGTGTGTGAGGGTTGAGGTAGGCAGTAGTAGTTGCAACCCTGGCAGTAGGCTGGGACAGCATGCAGTTTAGTCGTAGCATTTGCATTTGTTTGCTTAAGAAACCTGCAGTGAACAATTGATGCTAACTCTTCTTTTGCTTCTCTGTCAAGATGGGTAAAAAGCAAGAAGTTTGGTGGAAAACATTATTTACAAGTAGAATCCTTTCATTCTCCCCCAATTCTAAAAGTTCATGATGTCTGTTTTGTGAAGAACCTTAATTTGTTGTGATCGTTCCTGAAGGTTGATGGGAGCATGTAAAAATAATACCGCAAAGAATGTTACAGTTTGTCTTCTACTCGAAATCAATTTTCCACTAACGTGAGTCTGGAAAAGCACGCGTTTGGAGCATTTTGATAATGTAGACGATTATCCCTCTAATTCCCTGTCCATCTGTAGGATAAACGCTTAGACTGTGTGTAAACTATACCAAGTCTATATCATACATAATGTATGACGGTATATGATAATGTGCCATGAATGTCAAATTTTATTTTATTAAATATAAGCTGCTCTTCCATCTGCCCGTTGGAGACCACATACATCGTATGCCAAAAAAAGCACAATTTTGGAGCACTATATAGTTTCACGTGGAACCATGTGAAATACCTCAGCTTCCCTCGATTAAATCGTTAAAACTCCACTAGTTCTAATGCCTCAGTCATCGTTTCTTCTTGCTCCATAAGAGCAGTGTCAGACTCTGACAGTTTAGCAGCAGTGCAAGCTCAGATGAGTTTGCCAAAAACACTGATGGCCTGATCCCTAACTGCTCTAACTCTGTTGGCGTCAGAGGTTTAGCAACAGTTTCTACCAGTCAAGCTCTGTCCTCCCTCCCAGCCTTTTCCTCTATCAGTCCAGCTCTCCAGTGATGACGAGGCCTTCAAATGAGCAAGGAGACAAATGTTTGTCATAGCTTTTGAAGCTTTGGCAGACAAGCTGCTAGGACCTTTAGTTGGCACCTATGTCTGGTTCCAAAAAGCCAACCTTGTCACGACTGCCTTTTTTTTTTTTTTTTCCCCAGAGATCTCGTGTTGTATGTGTGCGTGTGAGTCTGTATGTATGTCTGGGTGTCTCGTGATACTCCGCGATGGATTGACAGGAACCAGAAGCCAGGTTCATCGAAGCCACAGATTTCTGATCCAGAATTGCAGTGACTGATTTGTGCCAGCACAGACCTAGACTGTCCAGATAGACTGAACAGGAGGAAAATGTAATGCCAAAAAGGAAGAAGATGAAATCTAATTAATCAGAAACAAATAAGTCATCCTAATGGCAGCGCAGAAGCAGTATCAATTTAATTTGAGAGTACCCTATGTTCCGTAAAGATGACATTGTGCAGTAATTCTGCTGCCAGTAACTGCCATCAGAATTGCTGAATAGTAAGAAACAAATGAGTTACTGCCTCAAATGGTCTGTATTTTGTGAATTTAACATGCTATGGTTCTTCAAGCTCAAATTCGGCTTGTGACTGTTTCTCCCCTGGTGCATGCCAGCATCCATACTGGTTTTTGTTCTGTTTTGTTCTTCCATGGTCGTGGAGTAATTAAGCTAAGGAAATAGTACAGCTGCCATTCAAGTTGATAGAAGCCATCAGAATGGGGAATGACTGCAGGAGGTGCACTGCTTCTAAACCTGGGAGGTGTGGAGTATGAAAACTTTCTGCCCTGTCCAGGGGCTGACTGCATTGCCTTTTTTGCTTTAGAGAAAGAGGTTCAGTCCTGGGAGCAATGGCCATATAGTGTAAAGACCAGCCAGAGCTATCATCATCCCTGGCTCTGTGCTTGAATAAGTGGAAGTGGCAGGCTGCAGAGGTATGCGTATTTTACATTTTGAGGTGATCAGAAAAGGCCTTCAGAGGAGGTTTGCTGATAGTCACAGCCTCTCTGTGACTTAGGCACAGGGCACTTTGCTTCAGATGAGATTGAAGTGGTGCAGCTTAGCACTTTGGGGACTGCAGTGTGCAACTGCCTCATTTCATTTCAGAGCCAGGCGAGTGCTGGCTTTTCCCCACTGCACTGTGAGCTACAGAGGCAGGTGGATCTGATGTGCCAGGCAGAAGGCTTCTTCTGTGGAATTACCTTTCACTGAGAAAGCCATCCCATTTACTTTGTGAATGGGAGGATGCTGTGTCTGTTTGGAAAGGCTTCTTCTGCTCCTGGACTTGATCCCCATGGAGTACCAGGAAAGGCACTCAATTTTCTCTGGTCTTTTCTCCCCGTTGGTGACCGAGCGCTCCCTCCCCTTTGTCGCTTGTCTGTCTTGCTGTGGGCCAGGAAGTTGGATTTTCCAAGATGAGATATGCAGATGTGAAAACGTGATAGAGCCTTAAGAAATGAAAGGGGGTAGCGTGCTGGTTAAGGCAGACCTGGTCAGTCTGGTGCATGACAGGAACTGCCGCCAAGGTATTTGCTGCCAGCAGTGGGGATAGCACATGTGGAAAGATGTCAAGTTAGCAAAGGCCACAGGGAAGAGGAAAGGGAGGAAATGAGGGAAAGAGTCAGTGTTCCGGAGATCAGCCCAGCTACTACTGGGAGAACACTAATAAAGAGAAGGGGTATCATGAGCCAGGTTGGTGGGACAGGTAACACAGCTCCACTTAGATCAGCAATGACTGCTGCTGTCACACTGATTTACCTATGGAGACTCGGGCTATGCATGCTTTCCTTAGGGTAATACACTTGGGAGGAAAACGGAGACAGAGCAAGGACCCTAACTGAGCAGGACAGACACCAGTGTTGCAAGCTCAAGGAAACGACAGATTTGAAGGTCTGGCATTTTGAAGGACCGGCTGAAATCTCAAACCTTACTGAAGCCTCTCAATGTGGTGATGCTCCAGTTTCATGCTTGAGGACAACAGAGCAGCAAGGGCAGCAGGGGCACAGCTGGTGTGTCAGGTCAGGAGGTCAGTAAAGTTATGCTGCTTGGCACAAGGGGAAGAGTGAGGCTCGCTCTTCAGCTCTATTTTCTCTGGGTTTGCTGTAAGCCCTTCGTTATGACTGTGCAGAATTGCACTTGGAGAGCACCCTTCTGAAAGACACAATGCAGCTGTTGTTACTGGGCAGTCATCGTTACTGGGTAGTCATCGTAACCTGGTCACTGATTACCAGATACTCACTTAATTGAAGTGCCCAAGCAGTCTCATCTCATATCTCTCTTCTTCAGTTTAACCTGTGTGACTCTGGCAGCATGTCTTGTTTAGGCAGATGCTCTGTTATGCTTGGGACCAGCACATAGTGAATGAGATGGTAGTTGCTGGAAGCATCGGTACTTGAAATACTGAAGATGGCAAAGATGGGAGAGAGGAGTCACAGGTTCTGGGAGCCCTAGGGATAAAAGTAGTGGAAGAACTGAGAGCATGTAGGTCCTGGTTCAGTATCTGAAATGCTGAACTGCTTTGGATGTCGCTTGGCATTTGGTTTTTAACAAATGTTAGACCCTGTGGATCAAAAAAATATAAATAAAGAACCCACAACCTTGGGAGCAAACGTTATGTGCGAGAGAAAAATCCTTTCTGTTTCCTTGGTTACTGAAGTGTATGAATAAATTAAATCAAAAAAGCCCTCAGTATATTCTGAGTGGTCATCTGTGACAACTGTCCCTTAAGTGTTGACAGTAGGAGGAAGGAGCAAAATGAAGCCTCTCTGAAACTGGCCTGAATCAGCTGTGTAAAAGCCATGGGAATGCACTGCCGTGAACCGACTGACTCCTGGTAAGCTCACAGTTTGAGCTGGGGCTCGGATGGAGCTGCGTGGTGACTGATCGCTGACCACCTGCTGCTGGTGTGGGGCTCAGGGACAGGAAGAGCAGCCGTGGGCAATCCTGTCACATCAGAGCTATAAATTAAGCTAAAGACCTGCTTGCAGCAGTCTCTGATTCAGAGTTCAGGTCTGAAGCTTAATTTAGATCACTGCAGAGCCCAGCTCTCTACTGACTGGTCTTGCAGAGCCTAGGTGTGACTTCAGACATTTCCATATGGAGCTGTTTTACCAGAACAAGGCGTGAACCTGAAGTTCCTCCTCTCTAGGAATGCTATTATGTGGACGGTTGCATTTTCACTCAAAAATACTTGCTTTCCAATCTAGTTGATGTCATTCTGGAAATTGTTTGAACTAAACAAGCAAGCTATTCTTAGTGTAAGTACATCCTTCTGGATAGCTATACCATTTTAATTATGTGCTTATTATGTAAATGTACCAGTGAAGTTCCTTGAGTCTAGCAAGACTATGGATATCCAGGCACCAAATTTGCTTTTGAAATAGGTCTTGGAGTATGTATGTACCCATGGCTTCGTGGCCCTATCTTCATTCTAAAGGCTAAAGCAATCATTCCACTACAAGTCCTGATCTGATTTCTAGCAGGATTGACTTCTGATTCTTCTTGCCAGGTGCCTTTACGGATATTACTACATGTGTACAAAATACTTTGCATCAGAGGTACAAAGGAAGTAATGGACTGGCCTGAGAAGTTTCAGTGGGTCTATGGCAAAGTCCAGAATGAAAGAAGGAATTTAAAATACCACTTTTCTGCCTTGCTTGTACAAGAGCTATCAGAGTTATTTCTTAAAGTCTCTAGATGAGCCACCAGATGAAGTCCCCATAGGTTAGTTTGTTCAGGGGAACCAGAAGGAAAATGAATGGTAACCTTTGGAGTATTCCTAAGCACAGAATGATGGGGAAGAGTAGGGTGTGCTCAAATGGCAAGAGACTGTGCTCTTCAGAGCCACCGCTGTGGAGCTGTTGGTGTTCTGGAGCACTTCAGAGAGGTAGTGGAGCAAGTGTATATGTAGGCATGGCCTGGTAAGTTACAACATTCATATCAAGCTGTAAATCAGAATCTATTGTTGTGTGCAAGTTGAACAGTATTCCTTAACTGCACGAGGATATTTTGAACAGTTGTGGGGCTGCAGCATGCAGGCAAATATTGCTGCTAGGATTCTTCTTTAAAACAAGAGGATCTGAGGATCATGTTGTTAATTTTTTTACCACTTAGAATTCTCAGACATGAAAAGTTAACACAGTTTGGAAGACTTTTTTTTCTTTTTTTCTGGCACTCACAAGTTCAGAATGCTTTTGTGCATTCCAAGCAGTCCTGCCCAGATCTACCACCTGTTCCATAATTCTGGGTATAGTCAGGGTATAGTTCTTTTCCATATGGGCAGCGTAATTCCATTAAGTAGCAATCCAGCACTCTTTTTTTTTTTTTTTTTAACATTAAACCTCGAGAGTTAATCATCCATCTGTGTGTAATCATTGATTCCATTAAGCCTTATGGCCTTGTCAGATTATCAAACATTTTAAACAGCACTTTTTTCTTTTTTTTTTTTTTTTTTTTGCCTTACTCGACAGCAAAAGCATTTGTTAGGGGGCATGCTTAGCTTGAAGTTTTCAAGACATATTCCAATCTCATATAGACATTTACGCTTACCAAATCTTCTCTCTGTTCAGAACGACAAAGCTTGCCCACAGTGCGTATGACAAATGACATGCAAGTCATTCAGGTATTTTGTGACAGACAAAGCTGAGATATTTATTTAATGTTTAAAAACAACACAATGAAGAAACAGAAACAAAAACAAAAATCTCTTTATTTCTGGTGATGGAACAATCAGCTGCTTACTCACGTTTTTGGTTAGGATTAGGGGAATTGCATTAGCTTGGTTGAAGTAAGAGCAGACTCGCACCTTGGAACTGATGATGCAACGAACTCTCTTGTAAAAGGGAGGAAACCTGTTTGTCAGATGGACATGCAGAAGTTTTCATGTCAAAATAGAACAAGAGAGCTGTTTTTTTTTTCCACATAGAGGATTTGAAAAGTGATGCCATGATATTCCCAAAACTAAACGTGCTGTCAATTGATTTCTTAAATGTGACAGTAAAACTTTGCATAAGCATCTAATTGCAGTTGTGTTCTCCAGAAATCCCTGAAATGGGAGTTCCAAGCTGGTACCTGAAGGAGGAAATCACATTAGAACTGCTCCCAAACAGAAGGGGCAGTTACTGTTGCTGGTAGCAGGTGAGGCATTTTACTGGTGGGAGTTAGCACTTTGTGCTGCAGACTTAGTCACTTGCCCCCTTGGTAATTTTACTTGCTTGTATTGAGCATTAACTGAAGGATGTCAACGCTGCTTGGGGAAGAAATTGATGTTCAGGGTGAGCAAGGCAGCCTTGCACCAATTCTGAAACCAAAAACCTCTGTCAGAAGAGGTCAACACCACACAGGTTATTTTCACTGATGGACGCTCACAACAGAGCCATGAAATGTAAATGTGAAACGTTGCTTAGTAATAGGCAGATGGGAAGTATGAGGCCCTCACCCTGATACTTCCTGTGCTGTGTTCTTATACTGGTGGGAAGGAGGGGTACAAACCTCGAGTGTGGCAGGGGCAGGAGGGACTGCACTCCATCTGGGACTTCACTTGGATTCATGGTGTATCTCTGCACCAGGAAACCAGAGACACTGGCTTGAGCACTAGCTCTCTGTTTTGCCCAGCTGAATGTGCTGAGGGTTTCTCTGTTGCTGAAGTTGGTCTCTAGCAGTCGAAATGTATCCTTCAGTCTTTGAATTTGATAAAAAACAGAACAGAGCAAAGCTAACAGCTGACGGAAAAGTGGTGGTAACTTCTGGTTTTGAAACTACATAATCATAGACAAGGAAAGGTGTGTTCTTTCTCTTCTGATTGTGTGCAAAAGAGTATGTGATAAATCCAACTCAAGTCCAGAGTAGAAGAAAGTTAGCATTGTGAAAAGGGATTGCATTATAACCTCGATCCATGCCAGTTTCTCAATTTTACCATTAACTGAAAACTCAGACAGAAATGGACTGACCAGTAAGGAGGGAACCTGAAGCCAGTTTTGAGCAGAGCTGACAAAGTCTGGAATTTCAGTCATTAAGTCTCATTGCAGTGCATTATCTCAGGAGACTTTCGTAATGTTCCCACTGCATTTGTGGTTCACTTTGAGGTCGTTTAACCTGAAATTCAAGATGAAATCATCAATGGATAGAAATGTGTATGAATGGGAATAAATTTTGTTTGCGGAGACTTAAGGAATTTCCCTAAGGAATAGCCATAGCTTGGAGCCATAATATTGCATATGCATGCAATATCAGTGCATGCCTTTGGATTATTTCTAAACCTGCTGAAGCTATTTCAAGTTTCTTCATTGACTTCTGCTGGCTTTCTGTCCAGCTCTGCATACCTGGATGTCTGCTTTGCTTTCTGTGCCCATGAGAAATACTCTATTTCCTGCTAGATTGGATTAGATGTGCTGTGTGCTTATTTCAGATGTTTTACCTTACAAAAGATAAGAAGTTTAGCTTCACTTTTGATGGAATGGCTTACTTAATTTTTTTTTCTGAATAAACTAAAAAGCTACTAAGAAAACATGGGAGGACGGCAGAGTGAGGAAGAAAAAAGTGTCCAGAAAGGTGGTAAGGTTTTTGCTGCAAAAGATTTCACGAATTGCAAAAATCTATTAAAAACTGGCAAAAAAAAAAAAAAAAAAAAAAAAAAAAATTTTTTTCCCCAAACACTGTGGTTACTATTGAACCTGATTTAAAAAAAAAAAAAAAAAAAAGGCAGGGCAAGGGGGCTTGTAACAATTTCCTTGTTAATTACACTAATCTTTTTTCCTGAAAAATATTAGAGTGATAATTAGGCCACACATCATGTGTGGTTGGATAAATACTATTTACATGTTGAGAAAGGGGGCAGAAGAATTATATCTAATGAAAGGAACTGGTGCCAAATAGTAGAGAGATTTGTGTTTGTCTTAGTGAAATGAAATACATTTACCTCAGCTGGGATATCTTAAAATACACTCCTGCATCTCAGTACATCTGAAGAAAAAGCACGATTATGAAATTTGTGAATATATCATTATATGCATTCTGTGAAGCACAGGTTGCTTTGTAAATAGCACTTTTACCTGTTGTTAGAGGTGTAATGTTTGTGTACTTTGTACTGAGATGAGGTGTAGTATTTTTAATGGTGGGTTGAAGCCAGTTTTGCTTCGGCAGACTGGCAAGGTGGATTAAGGTTTTGGTAAATTATACATATAATTATATAAATAATATATATATGGAAGGTAAGGATTTATATTTGATCTGGTGGTCCAGTATGCAAGAGTGCTGGCACAGACTTGCGGTATTTGTTCCATTTCAAATCCTAGAGTTTTGCATAGTATTTGCTGCTGATACCTTCAGTGTGCTTTGTTAGTTCAGCATACTAACGTAGCATTGGTATTTCATTTAACAGGTCACACATGATATTTTTTAAGTCTGTGGAGCGCTTGGGGACAGAAAGTGCAAATGAGTTGTATGTTTCCAGTTTTGCTGTGGAGATTTTTAGTAGGAGCAAATAGGAATAGATGGGACAAAAATCAGGTGTCTATGTCCTGTTTTTTGTGTTCCAAAGTTGTGTCCAACCCAGCTCCCTCTGATATGGACGGGAAAATGCCAGTTAGCGCTAGGGGAATGAAACAGATGCCATGTACAGAGTCATCTAGAAATTTAGTGTACTCTGTGGTATGAATGCAGCATGATTTCTTCTGTCTCTACGTCACCAGTATGGAAGAACACAAGATGCTGAATAGTGGAAAGAAACCATGCGCTCTTGTTTCAGCCTGTGAGCTAAGCAAGCCCACTGAGTTTAACAGAGATGATTTCTCTTTGCATTGTGACATTTTTGTCTTTAGATTGTTGGATTTCATGGATTGTTCAGATAGCAAGTTGTTGCCTGGTGTGGAAGGATGAGAAGCATCATGTGTAAGAGCACGTGTCTAAGACCCTTCAAGACCAGATCTCACTCCAGTTCTGTGCCATATTTTTCTGTTCAGCGTTGAAGAAGAAAGACTTTGTCCTGTGTTACCTTTTTTCTCTGATAAACTGGAATTACCTTCTTTAAATATTTGTGTGAAGCTTATTATGGTGGGCCTCTCCTTTCTGCTTTCAATAGCTACCATTCCCAGCATGATAACTCCTGTAAAATTAATTTCATCAAGTCTGTCACTAGAAATTTCAGCTTTTTCTCCCTTTGCGTGGATTTCTGTGTTAGTTGGAAAGGTCATGAAAAAGTGGAACAGTGTCTCAAGATGCAAATTATGTTTCTTTTTCACAGCTGCAGTTTGGGAGGTGCAGATGTGGTGGTAGCTTGGGGACTTCAAAAATTGGAAATTTCTAATTTGAAAAACTTTAAAGTTTAGAATTGTCAGAAGTTGCAGTTACGGAAGTTCAGAATTGAAGCGGTGAACTTCCTAACTGATTCACAAAGAGGTTGAAGAAACACTGTTCAATAAAAATGTACTGAATGTTTACAGTTGGAAATTTTCAAAGTTTTTCCAAATTTCAAAAGTAAAAAGGAAGGAATCAAGCTTAATGCTGTTTGTTTCTCCTAGTGATGATTTTGGCTTGATTAGGTCTTCTAAGGTACTTGACAAAGGATTCGTAGTGAATTTTCGCTTGATCTAAATCATGCTATAAGTGTTACAGATGTTATGGAAATAAAGAAAATAATTCTGCCTCTCTGTTAGCCTGTTAGCATGTACCATGCACGGTAACTCAAACACAAAATCGAAAAAGCTGTGCAGCATGTATAACGCCCCAGAATATGCACTAATCTCCTCACCTTCAGCCATACAGCTATTGTTTCCTCTTGCCAGCTTGTACTAGGAAACACCCACCGAGTCCTGTTTTAAGCAATTAGAAAAGTTGCCTTTCTCCAATCAAAGAGAGGTATTAGTGAAATGAATGGGAGTAATTAAATCTAATTTAGTCATGTAAATGAGTTTAATTAAAAGAAATCTACCCTTTAATAACTTCAGGGGGAAATGCCGTTCCTTACGGAGTTCGAAATTTAGTTAGGCTAACAAGACACAATAGCTGAACTGATGAGCCCATGATGTTGTAATCTGCTTATGTAAATAATGGCACATCCTGGGTTTCCTAGCTGCCGAGGTTGTGATGTGATACAATTCTGGAGCGCAGAGAGGTTGGGTGCGCCCCAGGTGCAGTGGCTGTAGGAGGTGACCTACTACCTTCACTTAGCTCTGAAGTCCTACCTACTGAAATTAGACGTACTTAAGGCATTTGGGAAAAAAAGCAAGCAAACGTTTTAGGTAAGGAAGGCATTAGATACCCAGTTATTGCCAACTGATGGTAATAATAACCATTAATTTTCTAGATGTTAGTATAAAATGGCCTCACAGAGTGGTGGTTGGTCAGGTGAATCGTAGAGAGTGTGACAGGTTGGAAGTGGACTGGGCAGGGCTTTGTACCTATGTCCTATCCTTTATCAGCACCCATACAGGACTTCTTTTTCTCTCGTCTCCTTTTCCACAATGGCACTCTAGATTTTTTTTAAGTTTCTGTCTTTTTCAGGTCTTAATTTAGATGTAGTGTGATCTAGAACATGGTCATTACTTGAAGTGCTTCTTTAAATGATGTGTACCTTTTAGGCTTTAAATAAGTAAAACTTTTCTTTGGATGGTTTGTCATTCTTAGCTCTCCACTCTGAGCCAGTTGTTTTTTTGTTTTTTGTTTTTGTTTTTTTCCTAGTTTTAAACTGATCCACAGAAAGTAATTGTTTTTCACTTGAGGGTGGTTTTCCAACAAATGAGTAAGAATTGTTCTGAAATTCTACCACTGTTCAGTGGCTGCAAAACACCTAGCTGCTTCTTCCATTGTTTCTTACCGTCAAAAAAAAACGTAATAAAGCACAGGTTTAGTGTTTCAAAAGCTTTCTTGTGCTCTGCTATTCTGTTCAGTAAGCTTTCAACGGCTCTTTAAGTTGATGTCGTTTCTTCCTCTTCTGCTTCCCTTTGGTTTCTGTTCCATTTGGTAGTCAGCTAAATGACAGATTATTGCATACTCCAACTTAAGTCCAGTGAAATTAAGCTTGTCTCAGCATATCACAGAGCGTATATGGAAGTTTTTTAGGTTTTCTAAAGAACATTCTCTATAGCGCATGCTGCTTGATTACTCAAGTTGTATAGAATTATGGGGGAAGAAAAGGCTTTTTTTTCCCCCTTAGTAGTCAAAGTAATTTCACAAATTGTATTAAAAGGGGCCATAAAAGCAATATGATGGAAAACCTGAAATTCACGGGACAACTGCTTGCAAAGAACTGCCAGATGCAGTTTCTTTTTGTAATGGACCTCTTCTGACATGCTCATAGTCTTAGAAACAAAATCATTCTTTGAAGTCACAGAAGGTCTACAAAACACATTTGTCTTCTGACACCTACATTGTGTTTTAGTACGACTTGGGCCAAGAAAACTCCTTCAGGTTCTCTAACTACTCCTTGATGTTGGGTCCTACAAGAGAACATACGAAGCTTTGTTATTTCCTCAAGAGTTACTTGTTGGCAATGAGCTTTTACTACATATTGATAAATCGATAATAAATCCACTAAGTGAACTCATGGGAGGAAGGACAACCGGAGAGCTCCATTGTGACTGAAAGTAAACGGCTCCGAGCCAAGTGGCCCATCGTGACATATCCGCCCGGTTCATCCTGACATCTCTGCCTCATCCTTGAGGTGCTCTGAGGAAGCTGCTGTGCCCCTCCACATTTCCTAGGGCAAAACCAATGCAGGGAGAGAAGGGAAGGCTGGCCATTGGGAAAGTACAGCTGCTTCCAGTAAGGTTTCATTTTTCTTTTAGAGCAGCTGTCAGTCCTTGTGAAGTTGCTATTTCTGCTTGTATCAGTTAAAGAGTAGACCTTCATTGCATGTGCCAAATACTCTATTATAGATAGTGTTACATTTGGTATCGTCTGAGAGGTGCAGCAGTGGAGTCGTCCAAATATTCTGATGGAGTTGCTAATGCTATTTCTTCCTTTGAATATAACAAGGTGAGGTGGCAAAGAGAATTGAGAGCTGGTGTCATGCTTGCTACATGGAAAATTGCAGGGGTGAATTAGAGCACTGGGTGAGGGCAGAGGCTAATAAATGCAGGACACAAAAAGTCATTAAGATAGCTCAGAGGTCTGGCTAAGGGTTGAAGAAGGTTGATCTCCTCCCATTTGGGTTCAGAAGGTATCAAGTGAACTGAGAATCTCACCTGACAGTGTTTCATAGAGAAGAGAGTGGGGAGACTTCGCAGAAGAGCAGCTGAACTGGCAGAGAGGCTCACTAAGAGGACAGTTGTCCTGGGCTAAAAGCATCTGTAACATGAGCAGCAAACACAACTTTTGGGCCGTGAAGATCTACATCCTCTGCTGGTGTCATGATCACAGCTTAAATCAAGTCCATGTTTCCATAGCTGATGGCAAATCATTGTGGCTGTGTGTGTCTGCAGTAGGAAGAGGATGAACACTGAAGACAGTGGGATATAGCTGTGCTGGATTCAGAGCTGAATACTTCATTTTCACATGGGACGTTAATGTTGGCTGCCTTTGAAGAAGATTGAAACCTTCCAGCCTGTTTCTGGCCAGGATGGTGGCAAATGGAGGAGAGCACTCATTCTGTACTCTGGTTACTGCATAATGTTTTCACAAATCTTAAAGAGCTGCAAAGCATTTGTGAACTATCTAATGCCACAGTTGTAGGCTGTGAAGTTCACCTTGGTGGCTTCAGCTTCTGGTACTGCGAGATGCATTTCACGTGGGGCGTCTTTCTGTGGCTAGTAGGCCAGAGGCAGAGCTTTTGGAGCTGTGCCTCTTCCTTGGCTGGCTGTGAGAAAGCAGCATGCCTCACACCTACACTGTAAACAAATAATTCTCGGTGAATCATTACTTCAGACCCATAAACATTGTCTGTGTTTTGTTTGCTGTAATTCTAATTAAAAGCCCAGAGGCAAGTTAGAAAACAAACGAATTAAAACAACAGCTAAATTGAGCTGAGCAAGGGTAGGGGAGAGAAGAACAGAATCTGATACCAACAAGCTCCCTGCCTACAGATTTTCAGCAGACTCTGAAGACACGGGGGTGTCTACAATGTGGTGGCATTTCTTGGAGACCTACCTGACAGAGCTTTAAAGCAACATCTAAAGTGGCAGGAGCAGGGACCCTTCTGAGAAGCTAAGTAAATACACAGGTGAGTCCAAAGAGCTTGGCTTTGGCAAGATTGGAGTTCAGCTGGTTTCAAAACACCTTTCATCCCTGCCTGACCTCGTGCAGCCCCATGTTCCTGCTCGCACCCCGTTAAGTCAGTGCTGTACCACAAAGGCTTTGCGAGGTGATCTTCCCTAAGGGTTGATTTCCATCTGATGGCTCAGAAAACCAGGAAAACTGATCCAGTAAAGAAACTTGTCTATTAGTATCTTGTTTTTTATTATTCCGACACTTTGTGATTTTTCTGGATTGGGGCAATCTGCAACTTACTGCTGAACAGGAAGAATTTAGCAAAAGTGTCACTTCAAGACTGTTTAAACCTTCCATTTGACAACACTTAGAAGAGCTAGAGGTCTTGGCTTTGGAAGGATTTCAGATAGCTAGGCTAAGATTGCTGAAATATCTGCTTTCATATTCTTGCAACATCAGAAGCACCATCTGTAATGAACAGAACTCTGTCTCTGCCAGAGAATGCCACTGCTCAGGTTTTGTCCTCTTTAAAGACGTTGGCAGGTGATTTGTAATGTCTTCAACAAATAAGCTTATTAGTTTAATAGGATCATGGGGAAAATCACGTGCAGTGCTGCTCTCATTTGCATACATGGAAACTTCTCAGATTCCAGAGGCTTTTAGATTTGTACATTTATTTTTCTGACTTAATTTAAACCAATTGGGATGTAATTCAACCATTAGCTTCAGTTACTAGCTGCCTATGCAGAAACCCAGGGTAAATGATTCTTCTGTCAATTCATCCAAAAGAATATTTATCTTCTGCTTAATGCTAGCAATTTAGCTTTATACTGTGTAGGATGTGTAAAGCTTTTTTATATGTAGATCAGGATGTGTAGCTGAAAATAATTGATTCCTATAAGCTCAAATGTATGGATCAGACTCAACTATAACCATTCAGTGATTTTTTAATTTTTTTAAAATTTCCTTTTGAATACTGTTCTACTGTTCTTTGGCAGCAGTTCCTAACTGGAAATTCCATTGGATGTTTTCTCTTTCATGGTCTTGATTTTTTTTTTAAAGACATCTCATAAAACACTTAATTTCTTCTTAAATACTGCTCAGCATTCTGCATCTTGAATGTCAAGTGATGTTTTCAGAAAAGCATGTATCTTTTGAATGGGATGCAGCAGGCTTCTAAAGAGTTGGAATGTTTGATTCTCATAACCAGCTCCTTTATATATAGAGCTCCACTCCCGAGGTTGTCTGCTGAATATCCTTTCTCTTTCCAGCAGATCCTTTTTCAGGTGGATGTTTCCCGCATTTCCATGCTCTTCACTGCCACCTACAGATCCTTTATTCCAAGGGAAGAAATTAACCACCTTCCTTTTGTGCTTATGCCGCCGAGCTTCCGGTTTTGCTGCCTCAAAACATATTCCTGTGGCACCCTAGTTGCTTCATGATCTGTTTTTTAGCTTACTCCTGGGTAGGCTGGCCTGTTGCATGCAATGTTCAATTTCTGTTTTATGTAGAAACAGCTATTGAAAGGCATCCTGTGGCAGCTGGCAGTCAGGCTCCTGGTGCTGAGCACGACAGCAAGCAGAGCTCTGGGCTGAGCAGAAATGACCTAGAGGAGCCAGTCCAGCCCAGCAGAGACATCACGGTGCTGTGCTGCCTTTTAGGCAGAGGGAGGTGCACGTCGGGGTCACAGAGAAGGCTGCAGATGCTTGACAATGGGTCTCTGTTCTCAGATGCGCGTGGTAGAGCTGATGCATTGGCCTTTGCCTCACAGAGAAAGGCGCCTGTCTTGGGGACCGGCAGGCCTTGAGCAAGGGACATGCCACAGCTCTGAAGGAGCAGATGGCTTGAAGGCTTGAGGAGAGCAGGAAGTCGTAGGTCTTCAATGTCTGAAGGAAATATAGAAAAAAAGGCTTATTTCTGTTGTAGCTGAATGTGTTTTCTTTGAGTATCTTGTCCAGTGTTTAATTTCAACTTGAAAAACAAAGCCCATAAAGTTTAAAAGTATGTTTTGGGTTGAGTAAAAGGGAGAGTGGTTACTGATGGGGGTGCTCAGAAAAAAGATGACCTCTTTCAGGTTCATCCCTTCTGCTTTGCTATAGCTTGCCTTTTTTAGGAATTGCTATTTCTAGAGGAATAAATTAATTTCAGAGAGCGTTGATAATGATGTCCCCCATTGGTTATTGGCTTGCACAACTTTTCTGAAATTAAAACAATATATTTTCTCTGCAAATTATTTGCTTCTTAAGGGTTTCTTTCCAAGATGGTTCATCACCACAGTAAAAGCAGTTAAAGCTGTCAGTACTCCATTTGAATGTACTTGGTGTTATCAGCTTTAAAGAAAAATGCAGCCAGGACATAAAAGTTTCTTGCTAATTGTCTCTACTGGCAGAAAGTCAAAAGGAAGACTTAGAAACTAAGTTACTTGAATTACTCAGTTGTAGGAACTTCAAAGCAAGATGCTGGTCTTTGCCAAATTGTACTTTTTATATGTTTATTTTGGTGTGACTCCTCTGGCTTTCTTTAACATGCTTCATACATGCACAGTTTGCTTTTAGGCAATTTCTGGTCATGCATCACTCAGGAGTGAAATAATTGTTTATTTTAGCTGCTTGCAAGCGTGGTTGTATGTGCTATGGATGATACACAGATGGATAAAAATCACCCTTGGATTTTAGTTTTCCAAACGGCCACCTCACTGTGCATCTACACGGTGAGTGCCATGGTCCTGCTGCAGAGGTTGCTCTCTGTCCACGTTGCGAAGGGAACTTGAAGAGCAGAGGGAGCTCTGGGTCTGAGAAGCTGCCTCAGCTCTGCGCTCCTTTCCTGGAGCACTAGCTGTTAATTAAGGAGGGGCTGAGCACCTAAATACTTCTAGGGAACTAGTCATCTGTGGTCATATGGAAATCTCTACTGGATTGTGGGCTGATATAAAAAATGCCCAAGTCGTTTGCTGCTGATTAGACTGGTTTGCTTTTTTTTTTTTTTTCCCCTCAAGCATGTGCTCACCTAGAAGAGGACAAATTTGTATTTGTGATTATTTACAACAGGCATAGTGATTATTTGGAGGGTCCGCTGTACTGCTGGAGGCTGGCTGTCTTTTTCCTTCTCCACGCATTCATGTGAACTCATGCAGGGACTCACCGAGGGGCATGGGGGTGGAGAGGAGCTCAAGCAGGACATCTTGGGATGCGGCGCAGGCAGCACTCTTGCCTAGGTGTGTTTTCAGCTTTCAAGTTGTCTGACAATGGGCTCAATCCACAGAGGTGCAACTCAAGGAGCGGGGCACATGTGGCACTTTGCCGTTGCTCTCTGCAATTGTGCTGGCAGAGGGGCTGAGCATTGCCATTAATGTTTTCACTCAAATACTGGGCAAGAGAATCCACTGCAGAGATAGGGGAGTCTGTCCTGGCCTTTGTGGACTGAGGTCACGTCTTGTGGGTGTGGAAGCTTCCCTTGGGTGCTGTTCAGACCAACCTCTACCATACATTAAGAGATACCTGTGCAACAGTCTCACTGCTTGGTTTTGAGAGACACCTCCTCAGTCCTAAATGGCATGTTCTTGTCTTATATGCCAGGTGTATGCAGGGGGTAGAGCAGGATAACGATTGCAGGAGCTGTAGTAGTCTACAAAAATAGAGCAAACCGTAAATATTATTCATGTAGCTACTGGAAAGAAACATGTCAAACCGTGCTCTTGCATATGCCTGCTGTAAATCAGGAGCAGATCCCCCCCACCACGCTTGGTTGTTCTGCTCTGGTTTGACACCAGCAAGCGAAATAGAGCCTAATAGCAGGGTGTGCCTAAGTTATGCTAGATTGCGCTGAATTCTGCTATACAAGTCTCTGGTCTTTCCTGTTATTCAGACAGCTTATTATTTGCACAACATACTGAAAGTCCCGTAGGTGTGCTGTGCTGTGCTGCGGCTGGGCTCAGAGGAAGGTGGAAAGGCGCACCGCTTCGTGCGCAAGTATACGGGGGTGACAGCTGTCAGAGGCAGCTGGGGGATGCTGTCCTGGATGCTTTCAGGACGTGAGGGCAAGCGAGCATCATTAGGGATGCTGAAGTTCGTAAGTCAGCCTTGCTCTCTTCTTCCCCGTGCCCCAAAGGCTTTTGATGTGGTTGTGTGCTAAAGCGGGTGATGCATAATTGAGCAGTGCTATATTTGAATGTTTGGAGTACAAAATATTCATCTGTATGAAAAAGAGTGTTTATGTATTAATGTGCGTTTCTTTCATGCATTCCTGGTTCCATTAGTAATGGAGGCATTGTGTAATATAATAGAAATGATTAACTTTAATTGCACTTCTTTGTTGGGGAAATAGACATGTAATTAAAAATCTGACATGCGTTGTACTTCTTTCTGCAACAATTTACTTGCTGGCATCTCTTCAAGAGGGTATTCCACAAGGCCACTGCCACTTCCTCCTTCGCATATCTCACCACATCCAACTTGTGTCTTTCAGGAATGGACTCGTTTCTGATGCCTAGGCTGAAGTGGCATCGTGGCAGTCAGCCCCTTGTTTCCCAGAACAATAACAGCCGTGGTTCTTAGAACATTGCTCATGTTGTGGGATACTTTAGAGTGTTTACTGGAAAATCAGATGCTTTTAAAAGCTTCCTAGAAAGAAAGCATGCTAAAAATGGTAATACCCCAAATCGTTAATGACCTGTGAGGATCTTGAGTAAGTATTTTCTAATTGTTGTTCTCACGAGTCCTGTGTTGATTTGAGCTCCCAGCCTTTTCTAGATTTGTACAGTATTTGTCTCTACCATACCCTAACTGCTGTTGATCAGTGTACTAAAATACTGAATAACGAAGAATATCCTATGAGGAGTAACAAAAAATCCTTTTATGACATGAAGTAACAATACTAGTTCAGAGAGCCATGAATGTGAAAAAGGAAATGTGTGAATTTCCCCAAACTTGTAAGACCATAGGTCCTGTGTGGATATTCATTGGACTCCAAGCTGGATATTAGCAGAATTAGAGGATTGCTTTTTGGAAACTGTTTCATCGTGATATCAAATCAGGGGGTTCAGCTGAAACACTCAGGGAAGATAAAGGCAGGCCTGCGAAGCAAGAGCAAAAACATGCCTTTATGTTTGTTTTTCATGGTCATGAAATGACTTCGTGATGGAGACAGGATCTCAAAACAGACCCTAGAGTGCCAGCTCTTCTCTTGTAGCTTTTCAGTGGAACAAATGTTTGTGGTCTCCAAATGCTGTTTTTATTGCTTAATTGTGTGTTTTGTTTTCAGTGCATGTAGTCGGACCACAGGCAGTAATGTGCAGAGTCTCAGTGTATGCCGATATCAGGCTTTTTGTTGTTTTTAGGTATTTTCAGAGGTTTTTATTAATGATTGTTGTATTGAGCTTAGTGTACATCAGGATCACAGCCTGGAGCATGTTAATAACCCATACTGTTGTGAGGCAGGAGAGCTACCTTGCCCTCCAAGGCAACAGGCCTTTGTTTCCTCCAAAGAAACAGTATCAAGGAGCAGGTTACCTATTCCCTTCTCTCCTTCCATTTCTGTAGCAGCTTCTACATGTCAGGTATGGAGAAACAGCTCACATACACTCACAGGCAGAGTAAGAAATTAATCCTCTTAAAGAACCATGCAAACAAGAGTGAATTTCTTCATAGGAAAGATTGTCATGTAAAGGGTTTCATTCCTTCCTTGGGTGTATGATGGATAATGGGGAACTGGAACAAGTCAGGTTTAAGTCTGAGGTGCATTTCATAGCACCATGTCTTTCCTGGAGACCAGTTTTGGGGAGATGTAGAGGGATTCGTGTCTAGGACACGAGTACAAGCTTCTTGATGGCATGTCTGGTTACCCCCTTTTTCCCCTTTTTTCCTTCCTTTTTTTCCTGGTGAGGAACATGCCCAGTTTTTGTTCTGTATCTCCTGTCTGCAGAAAGTGGGACATGTCTCAGGCCACCCTTCAGGCATCTGAGTTTCATCAGAAATACTTTTTTGGATGGTGTTCAAAAACCCCTACTTAAGAGTAGAATCTGTGTATGCTGAGAAAATCCTTTAGGTTTTCACAGTAACATCCTCTTTTCCAAGAAAAATACAGAATGCAGATGCTAACAACCAGCCAGTGTTACCCACTGCTGGTGCTGGTGCTCTGGCAGAGGCTCTTGTGGATATAGTTAAATCCCATCCCTTTGCGTATCCATGAGATTAGGCACATTTGGAATTGCTTTGCTCAACACCTAAAAACTGAGCAATATCTCTGCAGTGTTCTGCCAGTAATAGCATGCTGGGTCATGTGCATGGACTAACAACACTCCCCACATTTTGCATTCTGATTTGGAGAAATGTCTGGGGCTGAGAATCCTGGAAATGCCAAGTTTTCCAGAATTTCCTACTGCCTCTGCCATTTTACCTTCACACCGGTGTTTTTCATCAGTCTTCTATCTATCTTGTAATGCATTTTGAGGTTTTCTTGCTTCATCATTTCCTCTGGACTCTATTTCTGGAAATTCCTGCCCCATTGTCTGTCTTGCAGTCACACATAGTGTTAGGTTGCTGAATAGAAGTGTTCCCCTGGCCTTGTGCTGTGAGTGAAATGGAGTAAAAGAGATAGCGTGATCCAGGTCAATTTCCTTCGCAGCAGGCATGGCAGGTACAGCATTTCCATGGAGCATCAGGGCATTGCTTTGCCTCTTTAGCTGCCAGTGCCGGGCCAGCTGATGGAGGAGAAGAGGGAATATGTGAGCTGTGGGCTGTCAAGGTGCGACCTGCCTGGATGAGTACATTTTTAGCATGTTGCAGTGAAAGCTTACAGCGTTTGACCCACTTAGACCAGCTGGGTCACAGTCTCCAGTTGAAGAAAAGCAGGGCACTACACTACCTCGCCGTGCCGCCTGCCCTTCAGGTTATATAGGCATCAGAGGCAGAAGCAGATGGTAGCTGGGAGCGTATCGGGGCTCAGAGCTCTTCTCTTCCGTTTAGAGCTGGTGGTCGAGCATTGTGCCTGCTAGATTCTGCCCATTCTGACTCCGGAAAGGGTTTTCTTATTTCACTGTGTATAGCTAGGTTCCCATTAGCTTGTAAGGTCACCTGGTGATGATGCTGCCACTTGACTCGAGTACGACTGTTGAAAGGGCAGCTTGATACCTTCTTCCCCTTACTTGGACCTCCTTGAGATCCAGGAGGTAAACTCAGAATGAATATCCCTGAACAGACAAGTCCAGATGATAGGTGTTACCACACTAAGATTCAGGCTTTTGGTCCTATTAGAGCAAATACCTGTGCTACTAGCAAGGAAATACGGAACGCTGTGCCAGTTCCTGCGGCATACTTCAATCTCGCAGCCTGGCAGACACCAAGCAGTAGGTGCAATGTGCAACAGAAGACTAAAACTGGGGGGAGACGCAACACGTGTAGAGGAACTTAGTGATTTGTGACCCCTTTTCTTAGCTCTCATATCTGTAGCCATGCAGCAAGTTCCTACCTTATGGCACATGGTGGTGAGGATCTCTTATTTGACCAGGCAGCCCATTGTTATGGGGTGTGACCACACTGGAGACTAAGAAATACTTTTTTTGTCAGGACTTTAGAAATAAATTGAAATTTAAAGATCTCACATTAAACTTGCACCTTTCCAATTGTGTAGCAGATGATGCTAAGAAAAAGGAAGGCCAGAGCCATTTCTTTGGACTCTCACGTTGCCAAAGAATAAACATGATTTAAGTATTGCTGAGAAAGAAATGTACTTGCCAGAATTGAGGAAATGTAAATTTTAGATTTTGTGAACGTAATAGGTGTCTTCACATCCATAGAACATGATTCAGTTTTTCAAGATACTCAGCTGTATCAATCTGGGAAATGTTATCTTTTGTCTCAGATAATTCAAACCAAAGAGAGGGTCTTATAACAGGTCTAGGAAATAGGCTGGTGATAACAACCTAGAAACTTGCTGTCCCTTAGCACTGCTTCACTGTCTAATTGATAGCCATCTTAATTGGGATCTGAAATGACTCTCTAATGGGCCCGGGTCTACTATCTGGTTTTTGTTCTATATCATCTGATTAGTTTAGGTTTATCCAGATGAAAAATAGCAAAATATTTTTTTAACAGAGATGATTAAGCACTGGAAAAAGCTACACAATAGTTTGTAAGTGGGCATTAGAAGGTTTTTAGAACAAGTAAATGCCAGTCTCTTGGAGGTGTCTTGCATGATCTTAAAGTACCTAAAACTGCATGCTTGTGTGAATTTTGTTTTCCCCCACTAAAACTTGTAAGACGTGCTTAATTCATGTAAGATTGTCGGTTTAGTTGATGCCATTCCCCCTGCCCTCCCCACCGTGTTGCTTCCCATAACTTATTTCAGCCCACTGTCTGCATGGCAGATACTGGGGCTTAGGGAAATGAGCTACGAACGTTTCTCTCCAGCAGTATGAACCAACAAAGTAGGCCCTCTCACTCATTATCATAGTCAAAGGGACTGTATTTTCATGAGAAAGCTTTGAGCGAGCAGTGATACAGATCCACGGGTGCTGATTTCATAGGAATCCTTGCTGATTTCACTGACTACAGAGTAATATTCAGCCTTAAAACAATAGCAGCCAAACAGAAAACTAGGACTGAAGTTTCGATACAGGATTGAAATCTTTGGCTGTGGTCCAAGACTGCAGTATCTGCAGTGGAGAGCATTAAAAAATAAAAAAAATGATAAAAAAAACCAACACCCCAAACAGAGCAATAGTTACGTGACTGGGAAGAAAGCATCGTGTCTTCAGTGTGTCTTGTGCTCTGCTGCAGCAAGGGGCTCTACAAAAATGAATCCTATAGATAGCAGTCACTGTTGGTGTATTGACGGTTTGTTTTCAGATGCTTGCAAGGTGAGGCAGGGCTTTACTGACCCCTCATTTTCGTCGTACTGTTGATCTTTGACATAGTCGCTTCTGTCCATCTTTATGCAGTCTGTGTTGTTTTTTGGTTCTTTTATTGTCATTATTCAAAATATGAATAGAAGTGAATATCCTCTAAGTTATGAATGTAATCAATTTTGAGTCTTTAATTGTAATTTTTTTTCCATAAAATGCTTTTAATTTAGTCTAATATAATGGCACATCAAGCAGTAATGGGTACATTAAATTGAATCATGATGTTCATATACACATTTTACGACACAATCAAATATCCCAATGCATTAATTCATGTCAATCAGTTAATAAAATCAAATAGGAAACATTTCTCTAGTGCCATTAACTGCACTTCTCCCATTTTGTGGGTGACAAGATGCTGAGGACCTTTACATCTTGCCTTGTTCACATTTTCTTGTCTCTGTTGGAGTTGATATAGTTGTTTGATTAGGACGAAGCATCTTGGATCCTGGTTATCCCTAGCCAAAACACAGGAACTGGGAGCAGAAGGCCACATCTTTACTTTGTCCTACCCTGGTTCTTTTGGTACAGTCCTGCCCCTAAAGACTGCCACAAATAAGAAAGAAATATTAACAGTGAACTTGGGGAATAACTTATTTCAACATTTCTTCAATTCTGACATTCGCCTTCAAGGACAAAGAGATGTAGTGAATTTACTGGCACTCTCTTGTTAGGAATGAGAAAATTAAATTTAAAACAATTGTCAAGTGGTTATATTTTGAGCAGGTTCTTTGTGCTTTTCATCTGCTGTACATTATAGTTTATGGTATTTTCACCTCCTCTTTTATAGCATTAGAGTTTTTGACACTTCTTTTTAAACTTTACTATGCAGATGTTCAGCCTCAACCATACAGTCCTGGGAAGTCTGATGGGAGCTTTTTGGAAGAAATGATAGGATATTTGAGGAGTCACAGTAGAAAGGGGCAGACTTACCTACTAAGGAAGAAGAAAACGTTAAGGCAGTTGTTACTCATATCCTCTGTGCTGGGATCAACATCCAGACTTCTCTAATATGTCACAGTCAAATGTTCTGGTGTGCAAGTGGAAAGAGAAGTATTTCCAAGAGATTGTTAGGCAGTTTAGTATTACTTGTACTGTATTAAAAAAAAATAATAATTCTGACATTTCATGCAAAATGGGTTTCCTAAAACTTGAGGGTGTATAGATATCTATCCAGTGCTACTTGTGCGCTGTCCACATTTTTTTGCCAGGTAAGTAGGTGAGAAAGGTAGCGTTAAACCCAATGAAAATGGCTTTTGTCTTTGTATTGATCTCTCCTTTATGTTTGAGCTATTGGATGGTATTTTCTATGGTAACTGACTTGTTTTTATTCTCCTTTTTTTGTAATGTATTGAGACCTTTATTCTCAAAATAACATCATATTCAGTATTCCACTAAACAATGGATGACTGTTCTGAAGTCATGGAAGCATGTCAAAAGAGGTAGGTTATCAGTTATATGGTAGATAGCAACAGAGCTCCACAGAGGGTCTTGAAATTACAGTAGGTGTGGTTCTCTTCTTGATTTTTAGGCAAAAGTTTGCTTTCTAGTAAATGATTTTTTCTTTGATAATAGTCTAGTGAAAGATTCTTGAAGCTAAAATTAAAATACTGGATTGAAAATTGATTTTTGGTACAACAGTTACTTAGTGTGCATCCACAGTTAACTGTAACTAAGACTGAAATGAAAGCTTTCTGAATTTTTCCAGTTTTGGGTTGGAGCAGTTGAATGTAGGTGGTAGCAGCTTTCACTTTCCATCTAAAAGGATTCAGTGTCGATCAGCAGCTAAGGAGCTAAATGAATTGTGTCCACGTACTCCAGATACAGTCCCAGAGCTGACATTCTCAGCCTACATAAAGATAGTGTTTGCTATCAGGCTGTCACATCCTTTTACAGCAGAATGAAGGGTGACTTTGCAAGACTGAATAATGTTGCCTATCCTATTTCGCAGCCATGGGCAAGTAAAGGAAACGCTACTCCAGTGCTGAGGGAGATGTAATATATAAGGCATCACTGAATGTAAGGTGTAAGAAAAGCCTGGGGTCATCAGCCGCAGGAAAGAAAATGACTATGTTGTCATTTGACCTCAAAGTAACGAGGAATCTCTGCCAGGCTAAATGAAGTAAAAGGAAGGCCAGACTGAAACACCTGAGGTGAAAGAGGTGTTTCCTATATGATGCTTGGAAAGGTTATTTTTCTTTTTTCATCTTTTTTTAAACACTACTTGCTGGGTTTGTAAATATTGCATCTAATCACAGTAAAACAATGCAAGACTTGGCAACAAAAAGTGCAGATAGAGACAAGTACCTTTTTCCAGGGAGCTAAGGCTCAGCAAGCAAACGTTTGCAAAGCTTGCTCAAGTAGCATTTTAGCATTCGGGCACCTATATACTGACTTTAGGAGGAACAAGTCATATTTCACAGAAGTTGCAGTGGGTCTGTCTGCCAGCTGCAGCATTCTCTGAGCTGCAGAGGCACATGCAGTATTCATCGAACCTTAGGAAGCTCTGAGCTCCTGTGTCACATGGAGATGTCTGCCAGGGACGTGCTGGCCCTCTGGGAATGGAGGAGAAGCAGCTGCTGGGGCTACTTTGTCTGCCTTCAGCTTCCTGTTCTTGTTGTCCCTTGCACTTTAAGAAAGCCTCTTTGGTGCTCCTTCTTACGAGGTTAGCTTTTCACCATCTTTCTCTGCTGCTCACTCTAAGGACCTAAAGAAAAAAGACTAAAAAGTCTTTTGCCTGTTAGTTGTATCCTTCTGGGAAGACTCTTCCTTGCATTTGCTTGCCTTGTGAAAAACAACTTTGTACCTGGTTGTCATAAAGCTTTGAAGAGTGATGCGGTTTTCAAAAGCCAAAATTGATAAATTGTTAATAGGATTTTGAACAGCTCTCTTTCCATATTTCAGTGAGAGCATAATTAAGTTTTCTTCAACATCCTTAAGGGATTGATTACATCCTGGAGTTCTCGACTACTTTGAGTACTGTGATGAATATATTTTATTCCTTCACATCAGGTGAAGATGCTGACTTGCCCATTGTCACTTTTTTAGACTGGGAAAAAAAGGGGATTTCTGGCTGATGGGTAGGAAAATTCTGTCTATGATGTTAAGAACCTAGCAAAAAATGCAGTCTCTTTCTTAGGGAGCTTCCAGCAAGGAAAGGCCTGAAATCGACCCAAGTATGTAACAAGACCTCCCATAACTGAATGAAGAAGTGAAGATGGATGGAGTTTATACTCCAAGGTTAATTATGAGTTTAAATTATATTTGACCTAATAGCATTACTTTGAGAAATCTTTTATTTGCTTGGCTGTTCATTCTTCTCCTGCTTTAACTTGTTGAATTCTCTTATATAATCATAAGTCAGAGTTGTCAGAAACAGTGTGCTCAATAAACTTGGTTGAAGTCCTTCCAGCAAAGTAGTAGTTAGGGTAATGTTTGTGGGCCTTGAATTTGGTCACATTGCTAGCACTGTTACAGTCTTAAGTATGATATTAGCAACCCTCCAATTCTTTTGTACAGTGGATAATTTTAATTTCCACTATCAGCAGCTCAGCAACTTCACCCTCAGGTTGCTGCTGCATGTCTTGTTGCTCACTGTCCAGCTTCAGTAATGCATTGCTGTTGAAGTGAATAACTTGTTCTATTATCTTTTTTTCAGATGTTGTTGGGTGTTGTCTCATTTTTAGTATCTGTAAATTCTGCTGCTGGAATAGCTCCCCAGAATACTTAAACTGATCTCACAAAGTGGATCCTGTTTCTGGAGAAGCAATGAGTATGAATAGCTTGTTTAGTAGATAGAGAACCTGTTCTGAATTTTCTCTGAGCTCACATACAACTCGAGTCTTCGCATTATGATTTAGATCTGTATTTCACTTCTCTCTCTTCCTACTGGAAATTGTACTCAGAAATGGGGAAGGCCTTAGCTGGCCTGCTGAAGGGCAACATGCTATTTTTTCTGATGCATACTTAAAAATAATGCATATTTTCAGTACAAAGTTTCCAACTTCAAATTTAGTCCCCTCAAATAAGTTCTTCAACCCATTGTCCCAGCCAGACTATTGGGTGTATGTGGACAGATGCTGTAGTTGTAAGTTGCCTCACATGATGCAAAGGCAGCCTCAAAAGGAAGTAATGGACCCAAAATTCAACCCAGTTGTTGAATTCCTCTTCTTTAGGGGACTTCCAGGTACAGGATCTTAGTTGAAGAGGAATAATGATGTCTAGTTGTCAAGCATGCTAGAGGCAGGCCAAACGGGATCATGGGGCTCATGTGGTGGATGTCTCATGTAGTGAGAAAGTGTGAGCAGTTGTAAACCCTTTGTGCAGATTCACAATTTGGAGCAGAGGTAGGTATCTGTAGTACACTAAAAGTGTAATGAATTGTATAGAATTGCTTAGAAACTATGCAATTGACTCTCAAATTTGAGCTAAAGACATTAGTGGTCAAGATCTTGACTCTAGGCTTTCATATGGGGGAGGATGCACACAGGGGGAGAATGTTGTCTGGTTAGAGAAGAAAATCAGGCTGACTGTGAACTTGGGCTATTGATAAGCATTTTGTCACAGGAGTTAGGTCGTAGCATAGTCTGGCTAAGGATGGATTTTTTTCTTTCATGGTCAGGTGAGTAACTGTGATCTCAACTTGCGTGTGGTCGCGTGCTGCCAGTTGATGGAAACCACTGTCTTGACTGCTGAAAATCAAACACATCATGTGTTAATCCTACAACAGGCTGATCAGGGAAAAGGAAATAATGTTCTCTGAGAAGGTCTCAGTCTTCTTGTACGTCTTAATTTGTTCATAGGGAAGATAATGGATCATTATCTAGGATAGAAGGATGTATTTGTGGGGTAGGAGGTGGTGGTAAAGGACAGCACTGTCTTCTTCGTTTTGCCCTTATTTTAGTTGGAATTCTATGGGCTTCCTTATACCATCTGCTCCCCTCGTATTCTAGGCAGTAGGTGTCCTGATTTGAGACATCTAAACTGTCTTTTGTGAAATGAGGTTTGCCTTCTCTTTTGGCTTTCTCTTCAGTTTCTCTTGCAGTGATTGACAGTCTATCAAGGAGGGGAAGCTAAGGCATCACCAACCGGGAGTTGGACCGATGATTCTTCTGGGTCCCTTCCAGCTCAGGATGTTGTGTGTTCTGGGCTTCTCAGGCTACTCGGCAGCTGAAGCTACAGGGGAAGGAAGGCAAACTGTAGGAGTACCTCTAGACTGAAGGGATGCGCAGGGGAAAAAGTAAAAGCAATGGAGCAAACAAGGACTAGGGTTTGTCAGTACCTAAAAAAGAAGTAATGACCTTAACTTGTATTTTGGCAGTTAGTGTAGATGTTTGCTGGTCTTGTATCCAAACACAGGGATAACTGAAAAAAAAAAAAAAAAAAGTTGCATTTTTAGTATTAATAAGTGCTGTTTTCCAGTAAGGGCACTTCCTGCACTGTTGTACAGCAAGAGCCAAGGATCATCAGTGAATTTTGGTTCAGTGATGGAAATAAGTGGATTAGATCGTCCTGTTGATCTGGGTGGGCCTTGCAGCAGCCTAACACATGTAGAAATCAAACGCAGGTACTTGTGTTCCTACTCTGTTGTGTTAGCTCCCAAAGCATCCTTATTCTGTACACCTGGGAAATATCTGTTGTGGCCTTTGTTGGTGTTACGGAACGCACAAATCAAGGTACAAACCCACCTATGCTGCCAGCAGGGAACTGCTAAATTAGTTTCCACTTTGAAGTGAGCAGAGTGAAAGGGATCTCTTGCAACATGCTTTGAGTGGGTATCAAAGTGAGAGGCCGTGTTCCTAGGGACAGCCTCTCTTCTCTGCTGGCCACACTCATCTCCTGGTGTAAATGCAAGCGTGGGGCCAATGGCAGGATCACTGCAGTGGCCTCTCCTGGATATCCTTCTAGAAAGTCAGCCTATACTCTTCCTCCCTGCAGTTAGATGGAGTCCTGACCCTTGCTGGCACATGGTACTGTAAGATTCTCAGTTGCATCTCCTTAAACGGGCAAGGTAAGAGTGGCACAGGGGAGAGCATTACCCTGTTAGGCATGTCAGTGATGGAATAGCTACTTTGGGGTGTATTAATTGTATCTGCAAGTGCGCTGCTCTATTCCCTTAAGCTCTTTAATTAGAAGCTGACTAGACTTGCTGGCAAGGATTTGTGGGGAGGGAATTTATTGCTTACTGCTTATTTTTTTTCTGAACTGTCACTATTTCTAGAGGCTGATTCAAGGATGTGCTGAACTTTGATACCTATTTTTCATTAAATTTAGTTTTAGTTACAGGTTAGATAGAAGTAGCTGCTATCTAAATGTGAATGAAGAATGAAGTTGGTGGAGGTAAACAAAATCCCAAACTTGCTAAATAGTTGTGCAAGGAGGAGAAATGTTTAAGGCAGCTGTGGTTTTCCTAGGTGTGAAATATCCATAAACATGCTGCGTTTGGACACCAGTCTTTCTACTGAGTGGGTTTAAATCCTCCAAGCCCTTGTGTTTTTGTATCATCTGATATTAGGATCGGTTTGAGAACAATGAGAAATGACAGCCTCATGCATCTGGATCTTTGGTGAAAGCTAGTGTGTGAGAGAAGAAAAGGCAAAATACACTGCATATGAGATATATATATATATGAAATACATATATATATATGTATATATATATACACACACATATATAGCCATATATATATGTATGGCTGGCATAGACGAGGGAGCCCTCTACTGATGAGTTAATGTAGTATATCCAGGCTGTTGGCAAGTGTCACGTTTGAGTGTTTGACAGGTCTCAGCACCTCCAAAGAGGCTGAACAGTGCCCAGAGTGTATCTTCTTGCTTTTCCTCCCTTTCTCCTCCCAGAATGAACAATTTTAAGGGGAATTGAATCTATAGCATGTGCAGATGCATACAGCAATTTGCATATGAACTAAAACACCAAACAAGGATAAAAGTCAAACCAGCGTTGTGCTCTGTACATTTCACAGGAAGGTTCTTTCAGAGCAGAATGAGTGGAGTTACTGCTGTCACGACTTTGAGGGGTAGGTTAGAGATGACAAAAAAGTGGCTCTAGCCATATTTGGTTTTTAGAAGGGCTCTTCAAGAAGGTGGAAAGCTCTAACTAATCAGTTTCCTAGGAGGAAATAGAATATGGAGGTAATTTCCATCCACGTCTAGTGCATATGAAGAAAGGTAGCTACAGTACCTTAGTAAGAATAACTCTGTGAGCCATTTTCATGGTTGTATAGTGTCCTTGAAGTTATATGATGTGGAAGAGATGAGCACCTCTGTGCTTGTCATCTCAAAAATACATGCAGTCTGATGTCGCAATGCTTTTCCTGTCTGCTTTGTCTCATTTGGGAGAATATGTTTAGTCAGCAGAAATAGAACGTGGTTTTTGTTGCTTTTTCCATGCATGGCAGTGTTTATTTGCAGTATCCTCACAAAACTGTCAGTTGCTAGCAAATCTGTCTGAGGTGACCACTGTCAAAGAACATTTCAAAACAGTGTCTATTTCTGTAGAGCTAGAATTGTACTCACTGTTTTGTGCTTTGTCAGGAATGGCTTTATTTAGGTATGTCAGGAGAAAACCTTTGAGAAACTGATTGGAGAGAAGCCTGCAAATATCCTTCCACTAGATAGGCAAAGCCAACTCTCAGATGGTGAAAGTCAATGGAGGAGGATTTAGATGGACCACTAGTTGACTCCAGTATCGCATTTCTGGCTCCCTCTGTAGGAACACTGTCCCTTTACTGTTCAACACCTCTAGCTTGCCAGAACCACCTGGCCAGTCACTGTGTGCCTTTTGCTTTAGGGTAGGTATGAAGGGAGAGGCTCTCACCTGTTCTATGCTCAGCCTTCATTCTGAAAGGGGAATCGGACAAGTCCATCTGAGCACTTCATGTGGTGCTCATGTACAATAACTCTGCCAAGAAAAGGATTTATTTTATAGCAGAAGGCATGTGACTTACTCCATTATTATTAATGCATGCCAGTATTCCTCATGAAGCAACATCAGATGCCTTGAAAACCTGCAGCTTCTTGCCTTACATGCTGGGTAGTGAGGCAAAGAACACTATTGTTGCTCTTAAACTGAAGCGTGGAAAATATATTTTCAAATTCAACCTGTGGAACTATTGGTACAGGAAGTCACTAGACAGCAGTAGTTGCTTCATGGGTGGAAGGGCTTCCCACACAAGTTGGATGGGGAAAAAAATAATACAGATAGGGGTGTAGAATTGAGCTCTGTGCCTATGTTGGGAGCTGGGCTTAGTTTCCATTTGGATATGAAGTGTAATTTTGCCTGAGTAGTACAGGACAGCATGCAAGAGAATCATAGCCTTCCATAAGCCGTGAACAACATCACTATAACTTGAACTTAACCCTTTTTTGAGATTTGTGCACTCTGCCTGATAAAGAACAGCCTAAAATTTAGTTCTTCCCTCTCAGAAATGTAGTTCTCTTCAGAAAGCTCAGCTTTCTCCTGTGCCTGGTGGCACTTGACAGGTAATAATTAGACTTGAACTTGAGCTCAGCCACAGAGTCTGTACAGCTAAAAAATTAATCTTTCAAGTAAACCGCTGCCTCTTTCAATTCAGCAAAGGTGGGCAAAGCATTTCTGCTTTAGGAAATGATGCTGCCTCACTTTTTCCTGGGAACTCTTACTGCTCCTTTCCAGCAAGATACCAGCTTAGTCTGTGTTGTCTGCTGCAAAGCACTCATTTTGGCTGTAGAAGAGCATGGGAAGATACTCTTGTGCCAAAAGAACCAGCAATTCCAGTGAAATTCTCAGTTCCATCCCATCCTTCCTTTCCTACTGCTCCCCCACGTTTTACACAACCCACCTCCTTGCAAAGAACACATTTTTTCATCCATAATGTATCAGGTCACATTAAGGTCACTAGCATGCCCAAGAAAAGTAGCTTTTTTCTAGCCAGTGAGTCAGACTAGCGGTATTTGTCCCCGTTTTATTTTTTGTGCTTTGAAGGGTGAATATTTCTGACAACTGGGGATTTGCCAGCTGTTTGTGAGTGCAAACAGGCTATCGATCTCTGCACGGCGTTCACCCAGCTATGCAGGGTGAGATGCGTTTGCTGCTTAGCACTACGGCTTTGTGATACTCCAGCTGTAAGGGCTTGCTTCAGGAGCAGTTAGTTACCTGCATGGACAAATGCTTAAATATTTTGGAATGCGTCATGTTTTTTTCCCAAGGCAGTCAGCAAGATCTGATGAAAGGAGAACTCAGTTGCAGGTCTGGCGACTCCGACCACAGCATCAGCTCCTGCACAGGGCCAGCTGATTGTAGTGCAAGTCACTGCAATCTCTGGTGCCAAGACAGCAAACAACTAGTTCTGTGTGTGGTGGAGAGAGGGAGTGGTGTTAGTTTGTAGGGTGTGGAGCTGCTGTTATCAAGAAGCCTGCATCTGTTTGTTCTTGTTCTGCTGTTCCCTCTGAGCCCATAACCCTGTTTCTCGATAAGTTTGGGATTCCCATAGCAGGAGTGAAATTAAGTGGGCCTTAGGGAGGTATCTGTGACACAAGAGCTGCAAGCAGGCACATCTAACCCCACTGTTGGTCTGTGACTGTGTACACGCAGTGAAGTGGCCTTCAGGTTGGCACCTCAGCACCAGCCTCCAAGCTCTGAACTCTGTCCCCACTGCTGTGGTGTTCTTCGGGGGGCTCCTGCCCTCGCACTGACGCAGGCCGGCTTGTCGGTAGGAGATGTGGAGTGTAACTTCGGCACCAAAAGATTCAGAGCTTCCTAGTGCAAATGTGGGAAAGCATTTTTGCAGGACAGAAGGAAATCAGAAGTGAGGAAGAAAATTGGTGGCTGTGTTTTGTTTGGCTGTTCTCTGTCCTGAGAAAACACTGAGCTGGCTGTGAGTGCAATTGCACGTGGAGGAACCCCAGAAACAGCAAGTGAGAAGTGGTCGTCTCTCTCCCGCACTTACTGCCTTTATGAACAGGAGAGGGTCTTTTTTAGGCTCGAACCTGGGAGGTAAGGTAGTAGGTGAAAGTGGCCAGGGGGTGAGTTGTGGTAATGATGTGGTAATGATCCACATGTTACGGGAGGATTGTAAATGAGAGCAGTGAACGGCAAGGGGTGAATGCTGATGAGTAAGGCTGCAAAGAGGGTTTTGGCTGTGGGAGGGATGGATGACTCTTTTGTTCTGTGTATGCTAAGGGATGCAGAAGAGATGATCAAAGAAGTTTGGTAAACCCTGGGAAGCAACCCTTAAATGCTGAGCCAGGATGGCCTGTTTTGAAATCAGGTGCTGCTTCTGCCTGACTACAAACCTCATGCAGAGCGGGCTGGCTGTGGCAGCAAGTACGTGGGTTTCAAGAAGTGGCCTCAGTTCTTTCATCCCTTGTTGCAACATCTATGCCTGTGCGGCAGTTGGGGCACGATGAAGTCTCGGGTGCTTCCTGAGGAGGGAGGAGATGCGGAAAGGAGACATCATGTCTGAATTTTACAGGAGGGAAGGGAGGTCCCTGCTCTCTTCAATCTCTCTTTTTCCAGAGCAGAAACAGATGCCATTGGGTTTCTGGTGCATGTATTTTTGAGTCCAATTCCCAGTCAAGGCTCCTTTTGGCCATGGAGCAGAGGATTCTGTAGGAAGGAATAGAAATCCTCCAGTGTCTATGGAGCAGATAAACAGCTGCCATGGGGGCTGGGCATAGATTTTGCCTCAGGCTTGGACCCGTCACAGACTTTGTGGGAGAGTGTGCCAGTATACACACAGTTGACAACGCTGCAGGTCTGAGGCACTTTCCTTTCTTTGCTGTACTTCTATCCCCACCAGATTTAAAATATTTAAGGGCTAGCGTTCCTCTCTCTTGACATGAGGAAAAGGATGTGATGGGTTTGTGGGTAGCAGCAGGGACCAGGACCCAGCCAAGGCTCTCCAGACTCATGGCCTCCTGAGCTCAATCCTCAGGCTTCTGGGCCTAAGCCCTGCCCTGTGGCAGTGTGCGTGGCCCAGAGCACAACTGCTCTGACCTGTCTGGCACTGATCCTTCAGGTGTGAAGGACTCAGAGCCTTGTGAGAGACAAAAAGTCTTTTGGAAAGAAAATCCATTTCCCCCTTTCAGCTGGGCCTTCCTGCCCATGGGTGCCTTCAGCAGGAGAGCTGAGCTCGTCTGGTGGCTTCCTTCAGCAGGACTGAGTTGTCCCAGCTGTCATCTTACAAATAGAGCAATGCGCCTGACGCACGGATTCAACAGCTAGTCACAGTGACTTTTGAGACGGGGATCTAGGCATGGTCAAAGGCTTGTACAATGGAAAGAGATGCCCTCAGCTCTCTCTGGCATGGTAGGTTACAAGTTGGCAGTGTGCTCAGCTGAACCTGCTGCAGAGATCAGGGTGACTTAGGGTGCAAAGGACTGAAGATCGCCCATTTCTGGTGCCTGATCTTTACAGTTCCCAAATCTGTAGCTGTAATTCATCAATTCATCATTGCAATAACAATAAAAATGTACGGGGTGTTCTTGCAGGAACATGAGAATTTCATAAGCTTTGAACATACAGGAAAATAATATATGTACTGTATGCTGACTTGTCTATCTTGCAGCTAAAGTTGAGAATCAGTGCAAACACCAAACTCAGCTGAAATGTTTAATGTAGAACTTGACAAAAAAAAAGGGTTAGTGATCAGCTGCTTGGCTTCAGCAAAGTGGTAGGTTTCAGAGAGAATCCTGTTTTTCCCTTGGCCTGCCATTCATGCAATGGTAGGTAGTGCTTACACATCCATTTTGCAGCCTGGGTGGTGACAGTGACAGAAGATTTGCCATGTGCCTTCAAAAATTGGGCTTGCTGGCATGGTTGTGAGTGTATACAGTTCCTTAGGGCTTAAAGGCAGGAAACTAGGGTAGCTGTAAGATGAATGAAGCAGGGGCTACTGGGCTGTTATTCCTATGTACCCTAAGCCTGAGAATCCTGTTGTTGTCGCAGATCTAACCCGAACAAACTGCTTGAAATTATCAGTGACCATCTGTGGCAGGAGGAATTGTCATCATCTGTGGGTTACCTGGAAAGAAGCAGCAAGTCGAAGGCTTAGTGAAGGAACCCAGGATCTTTGTCCTGTTTTCATTATGGTGCCTTTAGTACAAAAACTTTTTTCTCATAAGCATCACTAAGAGAAAGTTGCAGAACAAGATCTGCCTTTAAAATCAGGGTGAGGTGAAGAAAGCCAGTCTAGCTGCCTTGGGTTTTTTTAGTGTCTTTTCATGTAGTCTGCAATTAGCAGTGAATATGGGGTGCAGTGAGACTGACGTTACAGTGCATTTTCTGTATAAAATCTAAAATCATCCAAGGTGTGTGCAGTGTTGGAGGAAGGAGGGACATGTCTGAAGAATTCACTAATGAAAATGTTCATTTTAAGTGAGGGAAAGGGCTCTAATCAGTATGCCTCATTTTGGGTTATTAATGTAATTGAAAACACAGTCTACCTAAATCATGCAAATTATATGCAGGGTGAGGGGTTTTTCAGCTATCGTAATGATAATCTAAATAAAATGTAGATTGTATGTGATGTTCTGAAAGACTGGATCTGAGATTAATATGAAATGCAAAAATATGTAGAAGACACCCATGGTGTAGAGCTGCAACTCTGCTTTTATGACATTTGAAACCTGATTTATGAACATTGTTACAAGGTTTTTAACTGTACTGAAAATGAAATTAGGTTAAACTTCTTCCTATTAGCATTAGAGTTACAATCACAACACATTACAATAGACTAATAAATGTTACTTTTTGAGTAATGAAATTGCCATCAAGACACCGTTAATCGGAATGAGATTATAATTGGAGTTGTGCTGCGCAGGGAATGGCTCTGTGCAGCAGAGGTTGAGAGAGTCCTGATGGCTGGGGACAATCACCAGTCTTAGCTGGGTGCTTCAGTCTCTACCTGAGGAGCTATCCTAGCATGTGAGAATACCTAGATGTTGCTTCAAGTCATGTGGACTCACAGAAGGGTGCTGTATCATCAGCTGATGAGGAGGATTTTTGACCTGAGCCTGGCAGTACGAACTGTGTCCTTCAGATGAGGCGTGCTGGCTTGGTGCCACTGGTACAGTCCTGAGCTGTCCGAGCAGGGCTGAGGGCTGCTTCTGCAATCCTTCGGCAATGTTTCAGGTGAATGGCAGGGTCTGCTCAAAGTGCTTTTCTTTCAAAATGATGTGTCAAGTTATAGAACAAATAGTATTGGAAGAAAGAAAGGAATCAGTGTTCTAAATGATTAATGATTTTTCTGAAGTTACATGCAATTTGTAAATATGAAGGCTAATTGTAGGCATGAAAACTAGCTACTTGTGATGGGCAGAAATACTGGGTTGCAAACATGCTGGTTGCATTTCAGTTTTTCTTCCCTAGCTGTAAGGGAAGACCCTGAACTGACAGGACCAGAGTGGGGATTGGGTGTTCTTCTGAGACTGAAAGTGCCACGAAATAAGTACAGCTTAAGCAAAAATAGCACCCCAGTAAGCTGCCAAGCAGCTGTATCATAGGCAGCCCTTCCAACCCAAACCGTGCTGGGGTTTTATGGATGTTTGGAGGCATGGGTTTTAATTCCCGAGTGCTTCTGTGCATGGAAAGTCATCTAGAACACCAGCAAGTTCCAACGGATGCCCGTCCTTGCATCAGTTCAGACCAGTCACAGGCTGAAAGCTGGTTCACGCCTGGTGAATGTGTTGGGTCCTCAAGTAGTGCCCTTGTTTTCTGTCATTTTCATCGTACTGAGGGAAGATGGGGCCAGTTCTGGATTGTGTTGCCAGATAAAAGCCAGGGCTTGGTCATGTTGGACATGACAATGAAAGGATGGATGTGTTCTGTAAGCTTTGTCTGAATTGCTCTTCCTAACTTCTTAGGGCTGAATATTTGAAATGAGACAGGTGTTGTGTCTAGCCAGCACCTTCATAGTTTATTTAAAAAAAAAAAAAAAAGCCAAACAAGAACAGCAAAACCTTTTAATTGTCATCGTTGGTTTCAGTGGTAATTAGACTCTGTAACCGATTCTTCACCATTTGTTTTAGGACTGGAGCACTGTGGAATAACAACGTAGGCTTGGAAAAATTGCACCAAAGAGCTTTGTGTCTTGGCAGAGCCAGCAGCGGCCATCCCATAGGGCCGTAGCAAGCATGGCTTACAGTGGGGCACAGGCACAGGAAGCAAAGGCATTTGGCTATCTGAGAGGTAGAGGGTTAAGTGTTGTGATCATAAACCATACAGTAATTGCTCTCAGACCTATTAGCAGGATGTCTTGCATGGACTGTCATCCTGCCCTTTCCCATGGGCCCAGTTCACTAACCCTTTGCATTTTGACAGTAATTACCATCCAAACAAGCACAAACCATCACCAGCTACAACACAAACCTACTGTCATGGTAACGTAGCAACCTCCGGTTCATCTTAAAGATGTTTAGTTTTATCTCATATGCTTAAAATTGGCCTCAACTCAAAGCCATAATGAAAAGAGCACCGACAAACTTAATGAAAAAATCAAATGAAATTTGATACTTCACATTTCAGCAGAAGCTTATAGTCTGGTGTGTGCAATAGATGCTTAATGAGAACAGGAGATGTAGCTGGAGGAAAAGGCAAACTTTCAGGTAAATGAGGAAGGCATATGGGTCTGAAAAATTCTCTGTTCTTTTCCGAGCAGACAGCTGGTCCAACAGAAGATGCTGGCTTTCTTCACCAAAGTTTCACCTTATTTCTGGTATAGAAATGTGTTTAGGAAATAGCTGAGGCTATTCCTAATCTACTAACTTAAACTTTTTGTTGTGTGCAGTAGAGTCTTTGGACTAATGCCCAATGTCATCACTCTTGTTAGGGAAGAAAGCACCATGGATGGTGACTGCCATGCCTTTTAAAAATATTTGAACTAGAAGTTGTCCTAAAGCCATGCAGAAAATATAGCCTAAATCATCTTTTGATGTCAATCAGCCTAGCTGCATTGATCTCGGTGCTAATGATGCGATGTATTTGCAGGAGGATTTTGCCTGTTCTGCATCATGTTCTCACAGTGGATTCCCAAGTTAATTCCCAGGAAAGTGCACTTCCCCAGGTCCTTGTTTTTGATTGCCGAATCTTTCCCTAAATCTCATTCTGTGGCAATCCCTGCACAGCGTAGCAAACGGGAGGAGCTGCTGCTGCACTTGATTGCAAGGGTCAGAATGCGATGTCTCTTGGTGGCAGTTGCCCCCCTCTTGGAGGGTGACAGCACCCGAGGTCAGGTTCTCTCCCCTTGCAGGTCAGCAGGCTGTGTGTCCCCTTGGTAGGTGACATCTCCTTTCTGTGCCTGCCCACACAAAGGGTGGCATGTAGTACTTCCAGCTTCTGAGAGGTCTTTTTTTAGGGAAAAAAAACAGTGAGGGAAGCATCTAGCCTGAAGTTACCGGGAATATGTCCCTGTCCCTGCATAATGTGTTTCATTGGGTTCACGTTTTCATGCTAAAAAATATGAGCTCTAAATACAGTCTCAAGTTTTTCACCTGTTGGTCGCAAACACTGGATTACATTATTAATTGCTAAATGAAAGAGCAGTCTACTGCAAAAAAAATACTCCTTGACATAGCAGAGGGACTTGCTCTTGAAGTTACCTCTTACTGCCTCATCTCTTGTTCTTTTCTCATCTTGTGATGAAATGTAGTGTTGCTGGGATTTGTGGATGCACATGTATGCAGGGAATATGCCTCTGAGGGTTATAAAGCTGGGAATATAAATGCAGGAGATGAGATCCTGACCTCATCAAAATCAGTGGGAGTTGTGCCGTTGTCTCTCCTGGAATGCAATCCACTGGGGAACTGAGAGTTATGCTGTACTCAGCAGGACCAAACTTGTTGAAAGAGAAATAACTGCTTCAAGCCGCTGCTGCTAATCAGGGCTCATCTCTTTGGCGCTTGCACTGTGGTAGTGATCTGAGCTGGGGCCACGGTGACAGACAGGCAGCTGCAGTGGTGGACAGGCTCTGAGCCCCACACAGACAGATGGTGGTCCCTCTTGTATCCTGGGCTGTAAGGTTTTTCACAAGGACAGTCACTGAGAATGTACTGGTGTGGCCATGATGTTAGCTGGGATTTCCATTCACTTACTAGATAATTCCCTATATATTTTTTTTCTTTCTGAGCTTTATTTTCTTCTCTTATATTATTATTCATTTTGATATTTCCATCATGTTATTGGTACCCCATTCCTATTCTCATGGACGATCCACTAACTAGTGGGTGGTTTTTTTTGCAAATGCTGTTAATTTGCTTTCTAGTTGCCCTTCTAGATCAGCAGTCAAGATGCTAAATTAGATCTGATCATACAGAGATATTCTTTGTTAACCCTTTTGCTATCTTCAACTCCCGCAAATACAAACCAGTGCTGTTTCTGTCCGGTGTTTACCTGATATTTTGCAAGGCCTGAGGCAGCAATCCTTTAAAAGGCAGTGCTGTTATCACTCCACCTTTTTTTGCTGCTTTTAGTTTTTAAAGAAAAATTAATCCAGTGCTTGATGACATTGTGCTCTTAGTTGGTTCCAAATAGCAGTGAATTTCTATCCAGAACCTAGTGTTATTTCAGCACAGAAAAGATGGTTCCCTTTTCCCTTTTTTCTTTTTCTAAGCAGATGTGTATCTCGAAAACACAGAGGTGTTTTCTGCTCCCTTTTCTCTTTAACACAGGTTCTGCCACTGCAACCTAATCTGGCTAAGAGCAAACAGGAGTCTTGGAGTTCGCACTGTGCAAAGCCCCACAGAGGTCCGCGATTTTCCTTCCTGGAGAAGGGCCCCGTGAGCTTGTGTGGGTGCCCTGCAGGGATGTACCGCAGGTCGGCTGTCGGTTAGCTCCTGGCTGCCTTGCCTGGCTCTGCCTGCCGGCTGCCCGCCCCTGCGCTCCCGCTGCCACTCCTGCTAGAAGTAACTGATGGCCGACAGAGGCTGGCTCTTTGTCACTTCGGGTCTCCCAGGCAGATCCTGATGTGCTGCTTGCAGAGAAGCAACCATTCCGACAGCAAAGCTCGGTGTGCTGCTCCCTTTGGACAAGTGATTGATTCCTCTGTAATATTTGTAAATGGGAGCTGTATTGGAATCCAGTGCAGTCGCAGGATCGGAGAGACAAGGTCTTTAGCGTTAATTGGACCACCCTGTGTCAGGTGAACTTCTCTGCTTATGGGCCAAATGCAGATGTCACTTGAAGTGATTGTTACAAGGGAACAAATGCGGGTTTGAGAGCACTACTTGTTTAGAGCACAGGTTTTTCTCCACATGCATTGCAAAGCATGTAGTGCTAACGGGGTTGAAATCATTGCATTTGACAGAAGTGGTCGCAGATCAGCAAAACTCAGAGACAGAAATACGGGTGGGTTTTTGTCATACATAAACATCTAGTTGTGCTCCTGAGGTTAAAGGACTCACAGCGTTGGTTGCTCTCTGCTTCTCTCTCATCTCTTCCCTCAATGAAACTAGCTGTATGTGTAGATGCAATATCTAATAAATGGAAGAACATTCTACGGCAGGTAGCCTATGCGCAAGCCACTGTTTGTGTCCATCCTCCACAAAGAAAAGGAGGTTTTGAAGCCTTGCAGTGGCCAACTCATCTCTTCTGTTTGATCTCGTAAAATCAATCACCTCATGTATTCCATTTTGGGAGGGTTTTGAGCCACTAAAGGCACGTTATGTCCAGACTGCTCACCTGTACGTGAGGGAGCAGACGCAATTCAGATGACACAAGCAGGAAAGCACCAATGAGGCCGGTGCAATTGTTTTTGATTACCTTGCAACATGATGTGATATTTTCGACTGGTAAAATGGTTAGTAATTGGAGTCGTGTAGTTCTGCTCATCTCCATGTTTTTCTGTCTTGTCTTGAGCACGTTGGTGAGTGAGCATCATTACTGGTTTTCAAGGTAAGCAGCAATATCAATTGGTGAGCAGTTTGTTCGTCTGCCTTTGAATTAGCTGTGCAAAAATGTTGGCCCTTTCTCCCCCAACTCAGTGCTCAGTTCAAATGAAAAATTAGCAGCCAGTCCTCCTCTTCTTCTACCAGCATGGTCAGGTTGACATGAAACCAAGTTTTGACTTGTGTCCTCAAACAAACAAACAATAGACTGAAGTACACAAAGAAATACAGTAACATCATCAAGCTTGCAAGTTTGAGTGAGAGAAGACGGTAAAGATGGATGTCAAGAGGTTTGGGCAAGAAAAACAGATTGCTTGAATATGGCCTTGTGGAGTTGTGACTGGCAGTGGGCTCTCTAGCTGAGACTGCCAGATACTTCTGTCTGCTGCCTGGAAATCCTACGCAGAGGCAAACACAAGAGAAGGTGGTAGCAGAGGGAACATCAATATCTGTGGAAGAACAAAAATGTCAGCTAAAAATTAAAGGAAGATTGCTATCTGATGGTGATGTTCAGCCTCGTAGGTGAAGAGGTGGAAGTGAAAAGAAAACCAGACAAAACCAACTGGCCTTAAAAGGAAGCTCGAAAAATGTTTGAGCTTTGAAAAAAAAATGTTATTGATGCCTAGAATAGTGTGGCGTGGGCTCAGAGGAAGGGACTGAAGGCTACTAATACGTGCATCAAGATAGAGGAGGCAAGCTTAGAAGAGGAAAAAAGAAAAGTGCTAAGACCTGTCTGGACATCCAAGAGAAAAGGAACTTCTCAGTGCAGGGTAGGTGTGCCCTGCAGCAACAAGTCAAACACCAAAGACATGGTGGAAGACAAAGTGCAAGCCAGACCAGGGATTTTAAATTAAGTGCATGTGATTTCCCAGAGCCTGTGGTTTGCATGTATTAAGTTTAGCATCAAAGGAAACTTAAAAAGAAGAAAATAACCATCTAAATATATCTCCCTATATCCTCCTTAATGTTCCTAGCCCCACGGAGGGTGTGTGTTTTCCCGTTTGTAGTTGTTTTTTCAGCAGTCCCTTTAGCAGCTTTTGCTAGATGGATATTCTCTGTCAGCAGATTCCTTCAGCCTCAGGCTGACCTCTGGACTTGAACTGAGCTGCTTGCCTTGTCTTCGTTTCAGCTAGGGGTGTCTGACACTGCACTGAGTCAGGCTAGGCAGGTCTGTCTAAGGACTCTCATGCCTTCCAGTAAGAACATGCTTGATGCTTTGAAGGTGTAAATCAGTACCTGTCTACTGCAGGCAGTGGAATCATGCCAGCTCCGACTTACTCATTGTTGAGTACGGTTTGTGGAGGAAGAAAAGCCATGGCAGCAATTGCTTCACGGTGCATTGCCTTGCTGCTACTGCAGCTCCAAAACGTGTGAGGTGGCGGCAGCGCTGCTCCTCGCAGACGTGCTGTTGTGCAGGAACGGGGGCTCTGTAGAGGTGCAGAACTTGTAGGCACGGGCACCTCTGCACAAGGCAATGCCACTGTGCTGCTGGTTTGCTGCACCCATGGATGTGTTTCTGTAGAAACCTTTCCAGGTGTTAGGTCCTAAAGGTGATTATTTTTACAGCTATTTTAAAAATAACCTAGGGATAGGTCATAGGACCTGTCCTCGTCTGGTTTCACCTACTCAGAAAAATAAACTCTGCAGTTACAACTCAAGAAGAGAAAGCAAACATAGCTCCGTGTTTTGATGTGCCTCTTGGGCCTGAGGGCACAGACTGGTGGTAGGGGTCCTGCAGCTTGGCTGGTAGGCGTGTGGTGCATGGGCTGCAGGAAACAAAACCGGGGGGCAAACCCTCGTGGAGCTCAGCTGATGTGTTGTAGCCCAGCTGCCCGAGCAAGCAGCTTCATGGTTTGTCAGAATGGTACCTAAACACGTTTGCTTGTCACTAAGATGCTGTTAGTTTCATCGTTGCCCTGATTGTACAGTACAACTCAGTGTTTTCTGTTTTTTGTTTGTTTGTTTGTTTGTTTCTTCTTTAAAAGGCTGTTGGTGCTGTGTAAAACATGGCCTTCCCTTATTTTGCCAGGCTGTGTCTAGTATGGCTAGTCATCAAATTGGGATGGATTCCTCTTGCGTTGAGGAACTGCTTTTGGAGACCATAAATGTTTTGGGGGGGGATGGGAACGAATGAGCCTTAGTCCTTACTTAAGCGTTGAACAAAATAATGTTTTGTACACAGTAGGCATTACTTAGTGCTATGCACTGGGGGGATGTCCAAACACACCCTGTAGGGCAGGTTGTGACTAAGGAGGAGACCGCGCTGGGCTGTCTGGGCACGCACAGAGGTACGCAGGCTGACCTGGCTGCACAGGGGGGCAGCCGATGCTGCCTCAGATCACAGCGTTTTTACCTCATACAAGAACATGTTTGTGTTTGCTTGCTGTTTTTCTGTTTTAAGTTCATTTATTCAAGTCTGTGGGGTTGTTTTTTTTTTTTTTTAACACCAGAACCACATTTACCTTCTGTCATGCTTTTCAAAGTTCCTGTGCTAGCTACTAAACCTTTGGAAATATTTAACTTGAGAGCATGTGAGGGTTATTTTGTTTGTGAAATCTTTTTTTTAATAGCGCAGGCAACCGTTGTAGGAGTCAGCATGTGTGGCAGATACAAAATGGTCCTTCGCTGCTTAGCTGGTGACATGTTGGAGCCAGCACCACGCGCTCCTCAGAGTGGTAGTGCACAGAGATCTGTGCAAGGGATCCCAGTCAGCCCTTGCCTCCTGTTGCGATGCTGCTTTCTCATAGCTGTGAAAGGGCTGCGTTTTTCCATCTCTCTGCCATCTTTCCTTGTCTTTTGCCTGCTGCGTGGTTCCCTTGTCCTTTTTTCTCCATGTTGCCCTCTCCTTTCTGGATCCAGGCTCAATGCTGTTTGTCCATGTTCTGCTCTTACACGAGTGGGTCCTGATGTCTTAGAGTGTGGCTTCCCGCAGCACGTGGATTTGTATTTCTGAAGAAAGTCAGGAAGGAAATCAAGGAGTTCACCCAGTCTTTGTCTGTAGTGTGTAGTAGAGCAAGGCTGAAGGACGTGAACTGGGGAATGTGTACTGGAAATAGTGCTAAGACAGATGATGGGATTATTTTTTTGCCATGGCAGAAATTTGATCAGACACAGCAAATCTGGGTGAAAGACTGAAGCCTTCCTTAACTGACTCCAACCAGGATAGCTTTAATTTGCATGGTTTGCAGTAAAACTGGGATTATCTCTTCAGGATGCAGACCCTCACTCTACATAGCTGAAGTTTCATGAGGGTTGCCCGCATTATATGCCACGTACACGTAGATAAATATTATAGCTGTTATCGCTGTTATTACTCTATGTAGGTTGTGATGACCTGTACTAGATACTACGGAGAGGATGCAGAGTAATATGCTCTGGCACTGTGAGTTTTTAAGTGTATAATTATACTGTAGTCATTTAAAATAAAGGGTAATAGATAAGGTTAAATAACATTTCCCAGATATTTTCAGTTATTGGAAAATAATTCTGGTAAATTCTATAGTTAGCATGGATAGCTGGGAAAATGATTCGCAAACCTTATGGAAATTCCTATCATTCCTGTACTGAAATACCCATTTTCATGATTTATTCAGCTCCTCTAATGGCTCAAGTTCCTAGTCTCGACGTGATGATGAATGGACCATATATAACACAAACAGTGCCGATAAGGGAAAATCTTTGTGAGAGTTGTGGCTCTCTTTGGTCATTTCCACTTTCTGCTTCAAGTGCAAGGCAAGCCCCTGTGATAAAGCAGCTGCAAGCTCTTTCCCGTGGACATAGAGCCAGGCTCTGCTCTACCACAGACCTGTGAGGCCAGTGAATGTGTACTGCAAGGATGGAAAGCGGAATCCCAGCAAACAGGTACGCTTCACTTGCCATTTCTGTCCCTGGAATAGCCTTCCTCTTGCAAGAACAACCACAGCACGTGCCTCTTAACAACCTGGCGTGAGAAGAGCTGTGCCTCCCGAGCAGACAACATGCTTAGCCCACGAAGCCGTGCAAGTGATCTCCTGCCTGCAGTCTCCCATGGGAGCAGTGGCACTGCTCCGCCAGTGGCAGCGTGCCAGAGCACCTGCAGAATCCACCCCAAGTGACAGGTACCTGAGAAGCAGCTCTGTGGTGCTTGTTTGTTGGTTTCTTGGTGTTGTTTTTTTTTCCTTTTATGCAGGCTTATATCCGATGAAATCTCCCAGTTTTACTTTAATTGCTGTTGGCAACATGTGGTCTCTGATAAAAAACATATTTTCTGTCGAGATTGCATTCATCAGTTGGGCTAATTTTTCCTGGCCCTCCACCCATCAGAGCTTCTTTGGAAAGGGAAACAGCAGCTTGTGGGTTAGCAAATGCCAGGCAACTGAACAAAAAGAGAGAGAGGGAGAGAGAGGAAAAAACAACTCACAAGTCTGTTGCAGAGCATTTGTACAAAAAGTCTTGGAAGGATTTCTTTTTAGCCCGTAGCCCCGTCTATCTGGTGAATGCTTAGGTGCTGGTATATAGAATGTGTTGCCCTTGGGGCCTTACGGCCTTTGCAGAATTCGTACTCCAGTCTTGTAATGGATCATGTGCAAAATCATTGCAAAGACAGCTTGCTTATACTGTCACTGTGCCAGCACCAGAAGCTCATTGGGTATTTTTGTCTTGGCAGATGCACATTCTGTTGTAAAGGTCTGTTCATCTTGTGCCTTCCTTGTTCTCAGGTAGTGCTCAGCACATTGATGCAGAAGGAGATAGCTTGTATTATGATTTTTTTTTTCCTCGATGTGAACGTGGGAATAAATGGGGGAAGTGAAGCCTGATGCAGATCAGGCTGTACAGTCGTGGGGCGGTGCTTTCCCAGATGTTACCTGAGCTTTCTGAGCCAGCAGCTCCAGGACTTTGAGGTGTCTGCTGTGGGTGACCCTGTTTGTGCACGGGATCCACAAAGAGAAGATGACGAAAGGAGGAAGACGGAGTGGGGAGGCTCTGTGTCATTTTCAGGGAGCTGTTAGGCTGTTTTTAAAAACCACCTTGGGTTCTTGAGAACTTGCTCTTGAGTTAACAGAAGGGGGGGAAAAAAGAAGTTTCAAAAAATTGATTAGCATTAGTTTTGAAGCTATGCTGAAATGTTTGCAGGGTTTGCATGCTGCTCTCCATATGTCTCTTTTCAATTACATGTGCTGAAAGAAAAAAATGGCAATGTGTAAAGTGATTTGTTAGAATGGAAAAATGAAAACGCTGTGCACTCGTAGGCTGCTCTGGAGAGCAGCGACCTTCCAGCCCTTTCCTCAAAAGAGAGATTTGAGAGATCTGGGTCATTTGAAAGCCTCTAACATGAGAACAATTAATAGTGGCTCAATGGGAACCCAAGTTCCCTTGCTTTCTTCTGGACTGAGAAATGCAAGAGACCAAGTATTTGAGTTGTCTGCTTCACAGCCACTCACATCACCAAGTCGGTTTCAGCGAGGAGGTACGAGACAAAAAGCAGCATGCTCCCTTCAGGGAAGATTTCCCAACAATCCGGCCCATGTTCTCCTCCGGTACGAGTAAGCGTTTTTCTTTTCTAAACCCAGATAGAATAAGCATTGTGCTAATGCAAGCCCCTTTCTAAGCTTCTGTCTTCTGAAGTGAATGGCAAAACTCCCGTTGACTTCAGCGAGGGCAGGACTGGGCCATCTGTCTCTGCTTCCCTCGTACGGATACGCGCACAGACACACGCACATACATATTCACCCGTACGAAGGGGTTTTCACAAAGCAGAGCCGCTCGGTACAATATTGCTTGTATTTCCTGAATGGATTTATAATCCATCCAATACGGTACATTTTGAATGTGTTACAAAAAGGACAGATTTACAGGAGACAATCTGCCTTCGTGATGATTGCATATTGTGGCATTTCTAGTCCATATGGATCAGTAAGACTTGGATAGCAGGCATTTGACCTTCAAAATCATGCAAATGTGAAACCAGACTTCCATTTCTTACAGCTGGGAAAGTCACAGTGTGGCTTCTTCATCTGATTTGGGAGGCATTGATTAAAATACAACTTGACTTTAGAAATTATTAAGATTTTTCATACTGCCTTTTTGCAAACCCATGGCTTGAGATCTTTCTCCCTTCTTCCTCACCCCTTCTGGCTAAACTTCACTCATTAACACCTATGACTCAATTGATCATTTAAGAGAGAAGCTGCTAATTTAGAGCCACGGGCGAACTACAAACAAGACTTTAAACCTTTTTGCTCACGCCATAGTTAATCTGTGATAATAACTCCTGAAAGCCTTTGAAAAGGTCTGAGTGTGGCTTTCTGTCAGCCGCATTAGGAAACTGTACATTTTCTCACTACGAAACCTTGATTGTGCCAGATCCAATCAGGCTGTGTGTACGGCAGCATTAATCTTGGTTTACGGTATAATAACTCACCAAGATTGTACGGATGGCACCATTAAAAGAGAGGCTGGGTTTTGCTTTGATAAATGAGCACCAGGGCAAAACTGCAGTTTGGTTTTTGCTCGTAGCAAACGTTTGCTGAGTGGAGATGGAAGGCAAGGTGTGCCGTGCTTTGTGATGTCTTGCTCTAAGGACATCCGGATTCTGCTTTGTTCTCGGAGATCCCTGCAGGGGGAGGCAGACGGGAGCAGCTGCCGGCAGCCCCATGACCGCTGCCTGCCAAGACTAGCGCCGCAGACATGCAAAACGTGCATTTGTGAAGTGGTCAGTGCACAGCTTGAGCCCCAGCGAAGCAAGCTGGAGTTAGCGCTGCCCACACTGCTGTTCTGCTCGAGTGGCTAAATGCAACCGGGCACAGGTCCGTAGGGAAACGTGGGGTGAGCCACAGGTCTGCAACATGAAGCAGCACCAGCGGTCTTGTGCGCGGTCAGTTCCTGCTTTGCCACTGGCTCCTCTTAGCTGGGGCGTAGCTGATCACATAACATGGGTAGTGGTGGAGAACACCATCTTCTGGAGGTCCCTGTGGGTCACAGCACTGCCCATCCACACCGAGCTAGCACAGCTGACACTGAGTTTGTGGCAAATTTCTGTATTTTTAAATCTTTGTCTCCCTGGCACATAAGTAACATCCACTGATGGTCCCTCATGTGATTGCTGTAGCACCACTTTGGTGGGAGCAGCTTGCTTTGATGAATGCAGCAGGGATGTTGTCATACTTCCCAGCTCAAAATCCCGCAAGCTGTTTTACCTTCATGTGCATTTTTCAAAGCTACAGATGTATTTTTTTTTTAATTGGCTGTATGTTAACATCCACTGGGTGGTACCTCTTTCTCTGCTCTCAGCTACTGTGGTTCCAGAGTAAGTCCATGGTTATGGCTCCATGTTCCCAACCTCAGCAGCGTGCTACTTGTGTGCTGGGTGGCACAGACAGAGCATTTACCAAGACTTTCTGGTTTCCACCAGTACCCTGTGTAACAGAGTCTGTGTATCAATAACTGTGTGCATTCACAAGGAATCATGCATGAAGTCCTTCCTTTATAATCATTAGGAGTGCCTAATTCCTGACTTGTCAAGTTAGAAATATCTATATATGTATAGACAGCGTATTCTGGATTGCATAGTATTCTGGTGAGGCTCATGTGACAATTTCCTTGGGCATCCACAGTTTCCATGTACTCCAAAAGGAACATGTCTAGATTTAGGTGAGGAGCATCTCCCCAGACACTGGGCAAAGGAGAATTAAAGATGTGCAAAATAATGGGCGTTAGGTTTCCTGGTTTCCTACGTGGTTATTGGTGACTTCTGATAGTAAATCCCTTCAATTTCCTTTTCTGTTACTTTGTTGTTCCTTTCTGGTATTGATGCATCTACAGAATTTTACGTCATCTGTAAACACTTCACAGTCTACTGCAGAGCATTTGGTCACCTACAGCAGGCAGCCTACCACAGAGGTCTTGTTTTGTTCCACTTTGAGTCTGTTGAAACCACTGGTTTGGGCAAGTTTTAGCCAGCTCTGCTTTTAGTGTGGTGCTTTACCTCTCAGCTTGTAGCCAACACCAACCCAAGTCCAGGCCAGTTTTTCCCCGTGTGTGCTCTGGATCCAGTTGTTCAACCCAGCAGCTAGTGAAGAAGCGAAGAAATAGTCCAGGTCAGTCTGTTGCAGAGGCCGACCAGCCTCGTCGTGGTGATGCCATGAGTTATTGCTGGTAGGTGCTCTTTGACATCCCACACCTGAACTCATAACCATCACCCTCCTGACCTGAAAAAGGGTAATCAAACAGCCACAGCGGAGCTGGTTCTGCAAACCATGCTGCAGGGACTATGTTTAAGGCTAGGTAAAGAGGGAAAGGATTCTCTGCTCTCTAGTTTTTTTTTTTAACAAAACAAACAAAAAACACCATAATTTTCTGTTTCTTTCATTTTAAAATTAACTCATGGACAGAAGTTTCTGAAGTTTCTGTAATTTAGTGGCCATATGCCACAGAACTGTTTCCTGCTGTGAAATCTGTCACGGACAAAGAATTGAAAACAGAAGGAAAACCTACACTAATATCACCAGCTCCATTGGAAAAGAAAGAAGGAATCTTAGACTCTGGACACTGCGAGCAAAAGCAATAATTAAGGCCCGTGTCTGACTTTTCTTTCACATGCCCCTTTCAATGACAATGTCTTTTCCCAGCATGAGCAGAGAAGCGGGTCCAAGTAATGCTGTCGGCTTGTTGCCTTCCCTGTGAATAAAACAGCTCGCTTCAGATGGCATTCTGCAACGTAAGCAGCAAATAGCCTAAGCCCACATCCTTCCACCAACACTTGATTAGTTTTGGGGTCTCCTCTGCCATGCTTGGCAAGCTAAAAGGATGAGATTGGCCCTGCTGGGGCACAGGCTTTACCCCAGCACCGGTTTGCAGGTGCTGCCCCTGGGTGCCGCGTTCCTGGCCAGCAGTGGCAGTGTGTGTCGCACGTTGGAAGTAGCAGCAGCAGCTCTGTAAACCAGGAAGGCGTTCTGTCTCCAACAGTTTTGAAACAGCCAATGTCTACCAGAGACTGAGATGCCTCCTAGGAAGCTTGGAGTAGCTTTGTTTGTTTTTCCTTTCCTTCCAAGTAATTTTGACAGAAGTAAGCGGAGAAGGTCAGGTTGTGTGGTGTGTTTTTTTGTTTGTTTCTTCTTTCTTTTTACTTTTGTGGAGTCCCTTGTTTCAGAAGCCACGGGGCTGTACCTGGACAATAAATGGGGGAAAAAATGTAGGAGAGTTTTTCTCTATGCTTTCTTTGTTCTGTCATACTTGGAACTGCACAATCCATCTTTGTCATAGATTGAAACGCAATTTTTTTTCTGAGTCCTGCCCACCCTCTGAGGCTGCCACAGTGCTCTCTCTGTTCACTGCTCTGCTCCTGGCCTTTGTCAGCAGCAGCAGCCACCGCTGGCTCTGGGGCTCCAGGCTCAGCTCCGATGGCTCAGTGTGCATGGGACTGGAGCCCAGCTCATCAGAATAGCAAGCAGGCAGCAGTTGATCCTCTGCACTCAGCTGCAAGCAGGGGTGTAAAGATATGCAGTGGGAAGCAAGGCCTCTGCCCCCTTTATGCCACGTGTGAGATGGAAATGACAAAGGGCGATGCCATCGTCAAACTGTAAGGAACTGTCCATCCTCCAATTCACGCAACACCAGACACATGGCAGCACTTGACAAATTATACATTAAACTGGTAATTAGAGAGTGCAAGTAAATAAGAGTTTTTACAGTGAATATTCAATCTTCAGACACCCAGTATCGCGTGCAGGGCGGTCTGTTATTATTAGTTACTACTGGTAAAGCAGCAGACCTTAAAGATAATCATATTTGCTGGAACGTGTTTGTCAGGAAGCCAGCTTTTCTTTTAGAACGGCTTTTATTCTCCCTAAAGCACTTGGTGTGGTAGCTACTTGCGTTTAACTCATGCTGTTCCTGCCTCTCCTGAAATTCCCAGTAAACCCGAGTATGCCTGATGCGAGCTGCCCCTGTGTTACCCCAGTAGAAGAGGGAAGCACCCGATAGTGCTAACGCCTCACTGCCGGGGTCAGGTCCTTGGAGTCCTCCTGGGAACAACGGCCTCAGCTCGAGAGCTGGGGGCAGAGGCACCTTTGTCCACGCTGGATGTAGGTGCTGGCAGCTGTTGGGGCCTGAGCCCCGCTGCACAGGCTCTTAAGGAGCTCACCTTTGTAGGGCATCAAAGCGTGAGCTGTGGGGTCAAGACATGGTGACCACAATGGACAGACCCCTAAACGGGGCAGTTTTGCCTCTGTGAAGGCACTCGTGTGAAACAAAAGCAGTACACGTTTGAATAAATGAGTTGGAAATTCCTCACATTTCAGGGCCCAGCTTTGTCTTTGTGCACACAACGGTCTACTTTGTACTAGAAGCAGGGATACTGGGTAGGATAGGTTGAAGGTAGGATAGGTTTTGGCATCTTAGAGAGAACCTGAAAATGGCACCTGCCCCTCTTCCAAGAAATGCCACCACCACCAGCAGCGTGGGATTTCCACAGTCTCTCACGTTGTCACGCATACCTGGAATCGAGTGGAAATTGTGTTTTAAGCATCGTGGACAAAATTGTGACTGTGCAATTCAGAGACGTAGCTTAGCAAAACAATTGCTGCAACTTCTTTTGTTCTCTACTCTGGGGGAATTAATTTGGCCAATCCAAATGCTTTGTTTTTGTTGCATCATGTTTTCACTTGTAAGTGTAAAATGTTGAAAAACTCATTTCAGCAGGGAAAATCAAAACGAAAGTCACAGTGAAGCGAATTCACTCTATCAGAAATTCTTTTGTCATTTCGAAAAGTGATATACTGTCAAAACATGCTAAACATTTCACATCTGATAAGTTGTCGCTTTGTGACGGGAAACTCTTCCATCAGAACACTTCTGACCAACTCTACTAACGTCCCGAAGCAGCGCTGGGCAAATCGGAAAAGATCCGAATGGTTTCCATAAACTACATCTTCCAAAAATCTGAGGTCAGCACCAAGTACTGTGTCTCACAGCTCTAAGAGCAACACATTCCCCTATTCATTCCATATTTCAAGTTGTCAGCTTTCTGGGAAAAAACACATAGCTCCCAAATAAATGTTACCTTAGCCTTCCAAGCACCATCTCCTCTTTGGTCTCCTCCCCTGCCCCCTTTTCTAGACATCCTTTATAACTCTGCATGCCTTCTCTTCTATTTCTAGCTTCTCTTGAACAATAAAATTATACTACTGGAGCTTGTGGTGTTTCTCCCCTTAACAGCCACCTTTCTTAATCCTAAAATGCTTTCAGGAGAGATAAGGGTCTCCGGCTTTCTCAATACAGACCCAAGGGTCAGAGGTTGAGGGAGGTCACTTGGTTCACCCGCCGCAGCAGGACCGGGTAGAGCTGTGTCACCTGCCACGCATGTTCACCTTCCCTTAACTTTAAAGATGCTCCGTTTATTCCAATTTGGCATGGATTCAGGTTGGTTCCCAGTATGGCTACGTGCTTCCAGCGTTCTCCACGGTGTCTCCTGACAGAGGCTGACAGTGAACTCTGTATCTGATGACACTGATCAAAGGGATGGCGTGGCACTGACTTCACAGGGCTGTGAATCAAGTGCTCGTACGAGCAGGGATATCCAAGAGCGTTTCTCAATTTCACACTGTGTCATTATGTTTGGAACAGGTGCTGCGACACAGAAGGTACAGCAAACTGTGAAATGTGCAGTGTATTGTGGTACAGGAACTCGTTTGCGGAGGTAATTTAAACAACCTGAATGGCAGGTGACTCTGATAGTTCTGTCTCATGGTGTCCAATTAGTCAAGCAAAGAACTGATATAAACTTCACCTGCGTGGCTGTGCAGTCAAAGTATTTCATAAGGGTTGGAACTTTCTGGAGATGTTATTGCAGCTTTGCTGGGCAAGCAGAGAATCACAGAAAGGCAATGTTCTTGCTTCCACAATCATCTCAAACATTATTTAAAAGAAGCATCTTGTAGTGCAATCCTTTTAGCTCTTAGGATTTGAAACCTGGTGATGTTAACAGCAAAACAGATTACTTCTGTAAGCTCCTAGCAAGCTGCATACACATCTGTGGGCTCTGCAGACATTTCATTTGATGTTGTGAGCTTTGTGATGTCTCAGGTTAGAAAACTTCTGAGGAAAAGGAAAGGAAAGAGAAAAGTGGATGTGAACATGAAAGTTGCCGGAGCAGTTGCTTACTAGTAACATAATAAGATGGTGTATAACATAGGACTCAAGCTACAAGTAGTGAAATATAGTCAAGTCAAGCACCTCAAAATATTGTGGAGAATCTGGTGCATTTTGTTTCCTGCCACTTTAGGCCACGTGCCTGTCCTGTTTCCCAAGACACATCACCATGGTTATTATTCAGGCTGACCTGTTTGATGTCGGAAGTGCTGTTCTGTGTCAGAGCAGCAGTGAGGACCTGATCTAGTGTCTTCAACTAAAATTCCAGCTTTTTTTTTTTTTTCTCATCTGTAATGATCAGGCCTGTCTCCCCCTCTCCCAGGTGGCTCTGGTATCTAACCCTTCTGTTGCCATTAGTTGTAGAGTGAAAGCAAAGCACTGGGTGTTTAGTCTCCAGAAGGAACGTTGGTAGCACTCTGGTTTGGACACTGATAGCAGTTGGGATCCAGCTTGTACTCTTGTTATTTGTATTACTGGTGAGTATTCAGTGGTGTTAATTGCAGGGAGAGAAACTGGGCCACTTCTACGTACAATGGTTAGACAATACTGTGGGTTAAACTGGTAGCTGGACTGTACAGGAAAAAGGAGCAAAGCTTTTTTTTTGCTTTTTTTTTTTCTTCTTTTCAGCACTTAACTCTCCCTTCTGGTGGGCAAAATCTACCTTGGCAGATTTGAAGTTGTTCTGGTTTAACAAGCCTGTGCTGCTCTGTGAGTGGTGAAGTTTCCATGGAAATTCTGCCTATCTATCAGGTTCTGAAATGGCTCCACGTACAGTCTGCATTTTAAAATAATTGTTAGCTTGTAATTTATTTATTTATTTGCTACTTTTTAATGGAATTATCTGTTTTGTATAAGTCACAGAAGAGTTCCTTGAGTGAGCAGACTCCTTGGTGGGGTTGCCTGATCCATCTGAAGAGCAAGGAACGCCTACCTAAGGCTGCCTCTGCTGCTGTGTGGGATGTGACACAATTAGCCTGACAAGATGCAGTTGTACCACCATGATGGGTGTGTCTTCCACAGGAGCCAAAAAAAACCACAGATAGCTCCCAGTGCCTGTTCATAGCTCTTCCCAGTAACTTACCGTGCCATTCCCAATCCACAGGCTGTGGGCAAGTGCCGAGTCCCAGAGACAGCCAGTGCACTGTTAGGTTTTTTTGCCTGTTCCATTTTTTGTGACTGATTTGTGAGCAATGCCTAGGACAAAGCTGAGCAGAGCAGTGAGGTGCAGCTATTCTGAGTTGGGAGTTAGTTTTGAGTAGATCTCCCTGGAGGAGGGATTGCCATGTATAAAGCTGGCTGGCATCTCTGTTCTGGGACTGGGCAGTGTCCAAACAATTTTTTTCTTCTGATTTCTGTTAGTCGTCTGGTCTGTTGCACGACCCTAAGTACCTGCTGGGATGCAGCTGAGGAACGGGATTGCTTGGAAAAGTTCTGAGGACAGTACTTTCATTTTGGTTCCTCTGAGCTCTCTGTTGATCTAGCTAGCTAAAGATTTGATGATACAGGTTAACATGCGTAGAGATGCATGTGCCACATGAGTATAAACTGTGAATTTCCTGTAGGATGTTTTACCTATGGAAAGCTACCAGCTGCACAGGTGCAGAGACTGTGATTCTGTAAAAAGCCCCCAAACTCTTGGTATGTAAACATGCACAGTGCTTGGGGAGAGAGGAAACGTGGCTGTTGCAAGGAGGTTTTTGTTTCAGTGACTGTTCTTCCTTTTATTTCATCTTTTTCTTTGTTAACATCATCCGACTTTATTGCCTAACTGCATTTTGAAACACAAATTATTGGTCCAAGTCCACAGCGCCGAGCTGCTGCTTTTAGTTATTGTAGGGGAGAAGTGCGTGTGCACACATGCAGAGTTTTCTAACTTGGAGAGCATCAACTGGCTAAAGGCAATGAGCATTTTTTTTGTGATTTTTTTTTTTTTTAAAAGAAAGGCTTGCTGTTCTAAGAAGTATCTCCTTTATATAGATGGATTTTTTAAAAAATAATTCTCTCATCTTCATGTAGAAAAACTTGCAGGCAATTTAACAAGTCACTGAAGGAGAAGCTGCTAGACTTTTGGGTTGGTATCTGCACTTCAAAATGTAAATGTGTTCGTGAACAGCTCCAGAGGAATCATTCAGTACCAGTGGGTCAAAAATCTGCATTTTAAGAAGACCCTTAATATGTATTTACATAATCTGCATTTTTAAAAGTCCTTAATTATGTATTTACATGACAGATCATAACAGCTCCGAAGAAGCCATTTCTGTCTGCTGTGTGTCTCCTAATGTACTTCCATAAGGGATAGTTTCCTTGTTCACATTGGTGTTGTGTATCTGAAGGTAAAGAGACGAGGAGCGACGAAGTGGGGCTCTTATTAACAGCAGAGAGAAGCTGTCCGTCCTGCTGTCTTCGTGTATATGGAACAGTTGCATTTCAAAAGAAGTTTTCTTTAAACAGAACCTGCAGTTTAAATTTACTGTATGCTGGTTTGCATCATGGTGCTAACACAATGTACATTGTTACTTGCTTGCCACTATGTCCTGCTGAAAGACTTGCATAGAACAAGATCAGGTGAAAACTGGCTGATATATTTTCATTTATGTATTTATTTTTGCTCTCTGAGGGTCAGAGCTTTACTGTAAGCACAGTTCCCTTCTGAGAGAAGAGACAAAATGGTCTCAGCATTCCCATGGACTATGTATAGGTACAGTTGCTTGTGGGCCCAGAAGGGCCCCATGCATTTTAAACCCAACCATTTGACTCCAACCAACTTGAATTAAGCATAGCCTGCAATTTAACATTCACTAAGTGCTGTAAAACACTTCCACAAAATCTTGGGGCTGTCCTCTCTCGGACATAAAGGCCCCATCCAGTATCTGCCAACTCTGCAGTGACAGAAAGAAGCAAAGGTATGGGTGAGTGCAAGCGGCTTTCTGCATTTGCCAGGGGGTGCTGCATCTGAAGCCTGCCCACGTGGTTAGACCTGTGCCGAGGGCCGCTGTGGAGAAGGCTACTAACTAGCATCCTGGCGGCACGCACCGCCACTTGTAGCGACCTGGCTGCCCGTCAGCTTTGGAGAGACTTGGAGAATAGGCCTGCAAGTTATCATGGCTGGGAATTTACCTGCTGGTTTGCTGTTTGCTTTTCTACAGGAGCCTGAAACAGTCTGGCCCCCACGAGACATAAGCACTTGATAACGCCTAGAGAAGACCGTTACTAATGTTCTTCATGTTTCACACAGTTCTGCTAACAACACCTGCAGAAATGTAGGAGGTAAATTTGTGTCCCGATTTACATAGATGCAGAGCTGTTGTCTTGAACGTAACGATGCCTTCAAACAAGGGCAGGATGGAATTTGGGTAACGAAATACTGCCTGATGGTATCTGTGGAAGGATCTTTGCAGCACACCAAAGAAAGCCACCAGTGAGCAGTTTGCTGGGAGCCTTGCGGTACGTTGGAGTGGTTTTGTCCAGGTACAATCACTCAGACAAAACTCCTTTTCTGCTGAAGCTTTGGCAGGGAAAGGTCTGATGAAGGGCAAGGCTGCGTCGCTGTGGGTTAAAGGATGAGTTCTGCAAGGGACCCCCCCTTCCCAGGGCTCGCTCCCTGTTCTCTTGGCTATTACTTCCTAAGTATTCTAATAACTCGAGTAAACTGCCGGGACAAACAACGCTGCTACAAATGTGTCTGGAGATTCTGCATCTGCCTGCCTTAATCAACTTCCTTCCCTGAATATGAATTGAAATAATGAGTCAATTAACGTTCTCAAATGCCAATGAGATGCAAAAGAGATTGGTGGAGGTGGTAGCAGTGTGATTCGGGAGCTGTTCCAGCGCCTGGATTTTAACAAGAATCACACACACAGCACGCAACTGATTATTTATCACATAAAAACGTGCCTGCCTGGCGCTTAGCCATGCTCACTCCGCCCCAGGTCACCCAGGGAAAAGATCTCCTTTTAAAGTCAGGCTGTAAAGCCTTAATTGTACGGGGCAGCATAATAATAAGGCCTGGCTCCTTGCAGTCCTATAGGCAGCCAGGTAGGCTAAGACAAACACAAAGCCTTCCTCGTTGCCATGATTTGTAGCCACCCGCAGGTGCGGGAGTGTTTTGTCTGTGGGCTGAAATCTCGGGGGCCACAGTTCCTGTGATCTGGGCCCATTGCGGTGTTTCGGCAGGGACCAGAGGAGCTGGTCGGCTGCTTGGAGCCAGTTGGTTGCTGTGTTAAGGGAGGAGCCTGCGGCTGTATAGATACTGGGAAGCTGGGGAAGGCAGTGGGTGTCAAGCTTGGACTGCGATCTGTGGTTTGGGATGTGACTCTTTGGTACCTGGAAAATGCTACTTGAAGGGAGATGCTTTCGTTTCTGACATGGGAGAATTGGCTTCTTCACTACGACCGTCTGGACGCTGGATGTGTGCTCTCTGCTTACGCGAGGAGAGATCCCATGCAACCCATTGAAATGGTGTGGTGTGACATTAAAAAAAAAAAAAAAGCCAACCCACTTGGCCTGACATGGCCCTTTGTGCATGGCTCTCTTTCATTTGTTCTGCTGTAAGAGAGCCATTATTTGTCCAAACAAAGCTCTTGCTTCCCCATGAAAATACCTGAGACTTCCTCTGGTGTTCACCGTTAGTCTTAATTCTGTTCTCCTTGAAGCTGAAGATGGTCTTTCTGCTGGCTTTAAAGGGGCTCCCTGAAAAAAATATTAGAATAAAACAAAATCAAACCAAGAAGAAAAAACCCGCTATGTACTCGGTTCTGCTTATGTCCCTGCTAAGGGTCACTGAATTCATCTTTGCAACCTGTACAAATTACTTTGGCAAGTGCCTCGTTGTTGTCTTTTTCTTGGACTTCACCTCTGTTCAGGCAACACTTCAACACTTCTTATCACACTTTGCGCAGTCCCTCTCATGAAGCATATAAACTCTGAATTAAAAAAAAAAAAAAAACCTGAACCCTGAAGAAGTGAACATTTCCTTAAAATTGGCTAGCAGAAGCAGACAGGAATGATGTTTAGCCTGATTAAAATGTGATGCAGAAGGAAAATAGGAATCAGCCCTTTATGCAGAACCAAATTGTATGTCTCCATCATTATTTTCCCTGCCTTTGCACGTGTCTGATTGTGATGGCATGCTAGAGTGACTTGACCTTTAGTTCATTAAATTTTCTGTGAGCCGAGCGTTGACAAGCATTTCTGCACAGCACATCCCTCTGCCCTTCGCACAGCGTGCGATGAGGTACGTCTGCAGGAAGCCTGAGACTTCTCCCACCCGTATCGCTGCTGACGGGGTGCCAGTCCCCAGCCACCACAGCCCCGGGAGCTTGCTGCATTTTGTCCTGATGACACAGGGCCTGAGCTGGTGGTAGGCTAAGCTGTTCTCTGTTTGCTGCCTGCTGTTTTGGATTTCGCCAAGATGCGTGGAACAGCAGTGACAGCCTCCCGGGAATCCGTTCCCAGTCTCATATCATCTGGAAAACATGAACAATAGCTGCAGGACCAAGGAATTTTAGTTGGTACTTTCTATCCCAGTGGTGTGTTCATATGATTGTCTGTATCAACAGGGACATTTGGACAGCATAAGAGAAAAATATCGTTGTGCTAGTACAGGTTAGAGCAATCCCAGTACTTGGCGGTCGTCACTCCTTTGCGTAAGTGAGGCTGGCGAGCGGCTGCTGGGGTCTGGGTGCTGTGCACAAAGCAGCAAGGCAATCTGCCCCATTCCTCGCAGGAACCCTTAGCAGCCTCCCTCAAAGCTAGTCACGTCTTCTTTCACATTTGGTACCGATGTTTTCTCTTTCTGGTGATGAACAATTCACCCAGTGGTCATTTCTGTGTCCTGGGGTATTGGACAGCTCACTCAGGAAAGTCCTTTTGTGAGCATTGTTGAATAACCTGTATCCTATAGTAGTTAAAATCAGCTTCAGTTGGAATAAAATACTCTTCCATAGCTCACTGAAACAGGAGGATATGTTCCCGTATCTCAGCTTAACAAACTCTGATACAAATACCTTTCATTATAGCAAAGAGGACATTTAGGGAGGTAAAAAGTATCCAGGAGTTGTAATGGTTAACATTAGCTATTATTAGTTTGTCATTGCAGGTGCCTGGTTTTTCCTAATCAGAAGGAGCCCAATGACTGGCAGCACCAAGCAGAAGAGACTGGCCCCACAGAGCCCTTTCTTCTTGTGAGTGGCTCCCCTGCCACTTTTGGGAGAGCTTTTGAAGAAGGGCAGTGGGCAGTGCAGGGTGGCTGTGGGGCTTGTAGGAGGCAACTCAGAGCTCAGCACAGGCACACTCCAGGAAAAACCTCTCCCTGCTTTGTCAGACTTTGTCTCACATTCCAGTTCCTCCTCTCCTGTCCTCTCTCTTCTCCACAAAAATAATTCTGGTTGCATTTCATACACGAGATTTGCTTTCTTTGTAGTAGGGTCTCCAGGAGAACCAGGCAGTGTAAAAAACACCTTCCTCTTGTTCCTCCAACTTGCTATTTTGTGCTCTTCATTGCTGTAGTGGTACTTGATGTTCTGAGTAATATCCTTGCTTGTGGAATTTGCCTCGCAAAAAAGAAAAAAACAAAAGAAAAAAACAGTGTGAGGAGAAAGGATGCCATTTTACCCCATCCCTCAGGTGGGAACCTCGTGTGCTGGTTGGCTGTGATTACCTTTGTGTGCATGATTCTGTTTGTGACAGGTGCAGGGGCTGAAGGTGAGCATCTAGCACGGCACGGATGTCCCTGTGCGGTGGTCAGCTAGGCTGGTTGACCCCAAAACGAGAGTGCTGGCAGAGTGCTGGTCAAATCTGAAACCCACTTCACCTGTGAATAATTCGTGTGCAGAGCGTAAGTAACTGCAGTTCGAGGATGCGTAGTGGCAGAATGCCCCCCCTCAGTGCCAGACCAGGCGATGGAGCTGCCCTTCAGTGCTATCGTTCGTCTCCTGGGCAGGCCTCCCCTTACACTTACTCCTCTACTGGCTGACTTAGAAAAGCCTGCGCAGAATTATTCCACCTGACAGCAGCGGCACAGCATCCAGGTAAATAAAGATCACAGTCTGGTTGAGAAATTAAGTTGGATCTCAGTCAGATCTAATCACAGTTACCTCTCTGAAAAACTACCATGTCAGCATGTGTAAGGCTTAGATAGCATCCTTTCTTGTGGAGTATCGTAGGCGAGGGGATGATCCTGTATCCTGGGCTTGGCAGGGTATTCGCTACCCTCTACAGCTGCTACGGAGTCAGTCCCTGCAGCGTGGAAGGCACTGCTGAAAGACTGGTCTGGAAACTCTGCTGAATAATTCCTGTTCACATGGCAAAAACAGAAGGGGTTTTGTTTTCAGGAAAAACATTTACCTATAAGCAGGTCAGAAGCCTGAGTCCACTTGGAAATGTGGCTTGAGATTTTTGAATCTCATCTTTTGGAAACGTTACCCTGATGTCTGCAGGCACAGCTTGTGGCAGGTGGGAAGAAGCATTGAAGTTTGTCCACTTCTTAAGTAATTTCTGCTGTTCCTGCTGTTTTTCTTTGCTTAGTTTTCTCTCTGACCTTAAAACAGCAGCTGGTGTGATATTTCCATATTGTTGGAAAAATGGCTAAGAAGGCCGGACCTTGCTATGTAATGGCCTTAAAGATCAGTGTGATCAGATGTCTTCAGGAATCTGGAGCTGCTGCCAGTGGGGTTTCTCTAGCCTTGCGAGCACCCCTGAGGCCACCTGCTCCTCTCTAAGCCAAACAAGCAGAGCACAAAAACATTTGCAGCAAGACAGCAGAGAAAACCTGTGGCCACATCCATCATCGTTGTTATCTTAGAGAAATCAAGCTTCAGACAGAAAACAAGAGAAGTCTTTACTAGTGGGAAAACTGAACTCCCCTGCAGCCCTTACAGTACTGTCCTTAAAACCCAGTCTGGGCAGCGAAGCCCTGCGCAGGACCTCAGCACGCACGTGGTGCTTTGCCATCGCATCACCTGAGCAGCACACAGCCCTGCCGGGTCAGTGGATGCTGTTCCTGTTCTCTCTGCCATCTGTTACTTCTCAGTCCTCGCAATTAGAAGCGGGGCTGGTGCTGAAAGCTTATTTTCCTTGCACTGAGTAGTGAGGGATCTTGATTTTTGAGGGGACAGAGGTAAATAAACAATAGTGAGACTTTGAACCCCTTCTGTTAAAAACATGTCTTAATTGTCTAAAAAAAATAGTCTTAATTGTCTAAAAAAAACCCCTTCTGTTAAAAACAGTGCTCTGCGTTGGTGCCTTGTCAAGGTAACTGAGCAAGAAAAGCTTAGAAGAAATGTTTTCAAAAGAATAGACTTAAGTAATGCCAAGTGGGGGGGGGTCTTGTAAGTGGAGACAGCTCTTCCCTTCCTGACTCTGTTCAGCACCTCCCTGTGTATGGGTAAGAAGGGGCAGTGTGTAAAACATTTTCAGTTGTTTTCAGTCTCCATACAATACAGAATTGTTATTTATGTGTTTATTGTTAAGACTTTCAGTGACTGTGCAAAACTGCTAAGGGTTTTTCTCTCATTAGCTGTGCATCCCCAACATTTTCTAAATTTCACAAGTGTTGTAGCTGACTGGGGTGGAGGGGAAGGCACCGACTTACCCGCTCCTTCCCTCGTGTCTTTTTGACTACTCGAGTGCCTTCTCACTATTCCTTCCCAGTTAGAAATATGATGTTTTCCCCTGTCATTCTTGTGACATCTTCAACCTCAGGTACCACAGCATGGCCTCTTCGGTAAGTGTAGGGCTCCCACAATTCTAGTAAGCCTTTGTCATTGCTTCCTACTTCTGTGTTATTTCTTCCAAAAATGACTTCTGGTAAAGCCACAATTGAAAGGAAACAAACTTGTAGGCTGGCTTGCTTCCAGCTTTGTCTTGCTTTTCCACCAGCCACCACTATCTCATGGCGAATCGGGCAGCAGCATCTGAATAATGTCTCGTGGGTAGAGGCTGACCCGACCCACGCTGCGTGACATCGTGGCACTTTGAGGGGACTCCATTATATGGCACATGTTGCTGGCTCCTGACAGCAGTGTGTTTAAGAATTCTGCCTTTTTTTTTTTTAATTATTCTGGGAAGACATTTACACTACATGCTTGTACTCCTTTGATCGTTAAAACTAGTCCAGAAACGTGGTAGCAGTGAAGAGCGCGCCTGCGAACCAAACAGGTAAAAGCTTTCTGCAGCTGGCCCCCAGAATTTCTTTGTAACCAGTTGCATGTGAAAGTGTGATTCTTTCCAGCTTCCTCCCTGGTAAATAACGAACTGTATGTGGAACACATTATTTCTGTCTGTCAGGAGGCACTGCCTAATTGCAATGGGAAATGTAACGTTATCCTTTAACTTAACATTTATGAAGCAATTTGCTATAGAAATGGGGACTATGTGATGGCTTGCTTGAAAATGCATACAATTTAAGAACTGACAAATCCAATTCTGAGGCAGAGGAGGAGCATGGTGATATTTTGGCACTGTTTAAATATTCACTCATTTGCCTGCCTTGTCTGTGGAAATATGCTAATGGTTATTGCTGTAGCCTTTGAACTCGCAGGGCAGGTGAAGCCCAGAATGCCACCGCGGCATTGCCAGTGATCCTGATTGTAGCTGATAGATGCAAATTGCTTTGGCTTTGATATTTGTGTTTGATGTGAAATGCCGTCCGAGTGTGCAGGGTTTGTGCTAAAGATACAAGAGGATAAACCTATGCTGCAGGCAGAAGGAGCTGGGACAACGGGTTCGCCTGCACCAATGCGTGGAAGCGAGCACGGGCTGCGTGCTCTGTAATACAAACATGAAAAGACAGTAGGCTACCATAATACTTAGAGTGGAGTTTCTTGAGCAGAATATTTCAGGTGAACTTCGGCTAACTGGGCAAATGGAGTTGCTTATTGTAGTTGTGGTAGACAGAGAAATGGGGGGGCAGCCAGGTGTGAGTCCTGAGAAAACTGCAGAGGGGGAGCTAGGAGAAAAACCTGCTAACACCTTGCCTTTTCGCTCTGGTCTGCAGGCATTTTCCATCCTCCTGGACATGGTCAGTAGTTGAAGAGTCTGAGTCACTCAGTGGGAAGTTCCTCTGGGTGTAAAAGGGAGCTGGGCCTTGCTGCAAGTCTGCAAGCAACAGAATACAGAAATGTGAGGCTTTTGCCCTCACGTGTCTGGTTCACCTCGTACCGTTACACTTCAGATGGTTCAGCTTTCCCTTGCTGTCCCTGCTTCATCTCCATCCTTGAAATAGCTTTTAGAAATGCACTTTTGATACCCAGCAGCAAGAGGTGTTATTTCTACCAGGATAGATTTTCTGTCTTATTTTCCCCTGTGCCTCCATGTGTTATTACAAGGCGGAGTAAGTGATACACCATGCTACAGCTCAGTGGATTAGTCACTGACCTTTTACTTGGGGAATTCTCTTTGATTTAGCCCTCGTGCTAAGTGGAAGTACAGAAACTGGTGTTGTGCTCCTCTGCTGAGCAGAGTAGCTGGCAAACTTCTGCAGGATTTCCTTTTTTTGGATCACTGCTCTTCCTTGGTGGCCTCAGTTTTGTCCTGGTAAGTCTTACTCTCAAGTGTTGAGATAGTCCAGCCAGGGCAAGACAAGGCAGCTGCCTGTGCGGGATCCTGGAGAACAGGTAGCTCAGGCTGCCTCTGCTCGGTGAGAGAGGCAAGTGGGACCCGCTTTGCAGTATTAATTATTTAGCCCTGCTGGTCTGTGCATCAGTTACTGACACTTTGCACTGTCAATACCAGCCTGTAACACTGTGTTGCAGATGACAAGGTAATTTTCTGCAACTACAAGTCCTGTTAGCCAGAGGATCAAAGTCTCTTGAGGAGAAAGGGGTGCACTTTAAAGCTGTCAGAAGCAATCAGAGTAACCTTGCTTATCATACAGATTTTTTTCCATTTACTCAAAGGCTACAGACAAACTCTGGAAAGAAATTAATATGAAAGCCATTCTCTTTACCGCTGTCTTTGGTTGTGTCTTTGGTTTGGTTTGTTTTTCTGTTCTGTATAACAAAACAAGGAAACACATCAAAGAGTCAGCCTATTTAACCTGAACCCGCTGGCAAAGCAGTTTGCACAGGTTGCCTGTGAGCTCTGAGAGGAGGTAAGGAGGGCTATAGTTTGGAATTTGCTGCCAAGAGATGGGTATCAGCCACTAAGACACCTGCTGTGTTGCCATCTCTGGTAGGTGCACAGTTCTGAAGTCAGTCCTGGTCTTTGTCCTCATCGTATAGCCTAGCTCTTGTGCTTTTCATTGCTCAACCTCAAATCACTTCTGATTTTTTGTTAAAAACAGAGGTTAAAAAATGGTGGTGCCGGCTGAAGCCAGCTGTCCTGTGCTGCTCTTACTGGGCTGCATAAGACAGCAAGTACTACGCTCACATATTACTCGGCAATTCAAGTTTCAACCCCAGGTCTTGAGATTCAGAAGGGCCCTGGTAGCTTCACGGTTTGTGTTAAATTTAGTATCTCACACCATACTATAAAAGACACAGAATTCAGCTAAGCGTGGTTAGAAAAAGAGCACTATGAGACGCAGAGCTTGGCACAGCTACTGATTTGGGCTGCTGACTCTCTTGTGATGTCAGCTGAGGTCCCTGAAACTAGAAACAGATGTAGGAACTTCTGCAGAAGTCTTCAGGAGCAGGTGGCTGCCTGCTCTGGAAATGTGGAATAAACTGGGTGCCAGTTTGCTGGCCTTTTTTGGGGGGTGTTTTGTGAATCACAGACGTACAACATATTGGGCAGACACAGAAATACATAGCTATTTGTAAATTAGCCATATATATCCATAGTAATATTTGCAAGTGCTCCTTGCAAATTAGAAATACAAGTCTCATTGACTTGCCATTTCACTTAGGCATTTGGCAAATACCTCTCAAAATAACTTGAGAGCATCTTTTCCAAGGAATATAGGCTAATGTGCATCCTGGGAATCACTTGTGGCTTATTCATGTTAAGTGCCCAACATTTAATTCCAATTTGATCCAAGTTACATGCTGTTTTGTGATGCAGCAGTATCGCAGAGATGCTGTTACGTGCTGTGTTGGGGTGGTTCAGGTGTTCCTACAAAAACTGAAGAGAGACGGATACCTCGGTCAAGGTTTTAGCCCCTTCCTTGGCCAGCTGTTACAAAGCAGCTTTGAACATGTGAGAGTGGAAATACAGTTGCCTGAACTAGGTGAATTGATTCAAAGGCAATGAAAAGGACAAGAATCGTCGCTTGTGTGAATTTTGGATCCTTTAGGAGTTGCTGATGCTGACTCATCTCCGTTCTGTCAGGGAGATAAGAAATATACATCAGCTTCTGATTTACCAGGCAGAGAGATGACAGACACAGGAAGAAGGAAGTTAAGTGCATGATTTTGCTCATTTTGAAGAGGGACTGCTGGCAGCTTGATTTATAGACTGTGCTACTTGAAGTCTGAGGATTAGGAGCACGCTTGAAAGGTGGAAGGAGGTGAGCAGAGGGCAGACCTGACCATCAGGGAAATTAATAGAGGACAGTCCATCACGTCACTAATGATGGCAGTGACACTTCATTATGCTGCTGCTGTGGCCTGCAGTTGATGCTGAGGGAGGGAGGAGATGTTCTTCTGTTGTGTCAGTGCAGCCCACTGCGCCCCGCTGTCATTGCTGCTTCCATGGCAGCTGGCTGCTGGAAGAAGAGAGGCTTTTCCCTGTGCCACCCATCCTTCCTTCGTTGCTGTTTTGTTCCTGTTGTGGCTTTTGCAAATGCAGGCATCAAAAGCAGAAGGCAAGGTTTGGCACAACGGCAAGCACCCTCGCTGAGCTAGGGGCAAGCAAGAGGAAAATCCGAATCCCCGTCGGCTGGCAAACAGCAGAGACTGCAATGCCAAGTGTGATGGAGTGCACCTGCGGGAGAGCTTGCGCTGCGCTGCAACATGCCATGTCAAACTTGAGTCATGTCCCCCTGCACAACTCGTCTCAAGTCATTGAGGCAGCCTTGGCGTCTGGAAACGGGGGTACCAAATATCTGTCGGCAGATACAGCTCCGGACTTACAAAACAGTAGCGATGACAAACGTCTGGCAGTTAAGGTGCTGGAAATGTGCAGGCACTGAATGTCCTTTTTGCATGTATCTACACACAGCTGCTGTCTGGTAAAGGCAGGGTTACTGTCTCCAGGGTGGCCATGAGAAGGGTGGAGGAAATGGCAACAAGGAGGTGGCAGTGGTTAGGATTTGGCTATCAGTGTGACTAGGTGTTCTGCCCCTTGATGCCAGCTTCTGTTAGAAGTACTACTTAAGCTATAGTGTTAACCATGCCTTCTCTCTTCCTGGGCTTTTTGCTTTTGACTGTCTTCAGGAGTTGGTTCTTAAATGTGACAAAAATAGATGGCATTTTTCCTTTTCAAATGGCAGGCCTGGTCAGTGGTGTTTTATGGTCATTAATGATTTATGGTCATTAACTTCTTATTAGCTGACATCATTTTTGATAGGAGATCCTAGACAGGTAACAGGTGAAGAGATGGTTACCCTCAAATCATTATGTGGCACACAAGTGAGGAGCTGGCCATGATCTCGGGAAAGAACCTGAGACACCTGCTCTAACCAACTCCTCTGCCTTGTCCTGTGTCCTCAGGCAGGTTTCAGCACGGAAGCTGAGGAGACTGTCGGATGGAGCCGTGCCTCTTCAGCCTGGGAGCAGTGGCCCTGGTGCCTTCCTTTGCTGAATGAAGGATGCACGGGGTCAGCCCACCAGTCTCTGGCAGGAGAGCTGGAAGGTGTCTTAGGATGCGCCTAGTGTTGTCTTCTCTCTGTAGTTCTCCTAGTCAGCCCTCAAGATCTACAGTGAAAATTCTCTGATCCTGGTGTGTTATACAATTTGG